>QODF01000077.1:809047-863654 GCA_024372805.1 Oostethus manadensis
CATCCATCCATCCATCCATTTTCCACCGCTTATCCGGGTCCGGGTCGCGGGGGCAGCAGCTTCAGTAGGGAAGTCCAGACTTCCCGGTCCCCAGCGACCTCTTCCAGCTCCATCGGGAGGACACCAAGGCGTTCCCAGGCCAGCTGTGAGACATAGTCCCTCCAGCGTGTCCTAGGTCTTCCCGGGGGCCTTCTCCCGACTGGGCATGCCCGAAACACCTCACCAGGGAGGCGCCCGGGAGGCATCCGGACTAGATGCCCGAGCCACCTCAACTGGCTCCTCTCGATGTGAAGGAGCAGCGGCTCTACTCTGAGCTCCTCCCGGATGGCCGAGCTCCTCACCCTATCTCTTAGGGTGAGGAGCTCGGCCATCCTACGGAGGAAACTCATTTCCGCCGCTTGTATCCGCGATCTCATTCTTTCGGTCATGACCCAAAACTCATGACCATAGGTGAGGGTGGGAACGTAGATCGATCGGTAAACAGAGAGCTTTGCCTTCTGGCTCAGCTCATTAATTCAAACAAACTAATTCATGCTCAAAAGAGAAGAACAAAAAATGAGTTAATAATTTTGTTTAAAATTACATACAGTAGTGTGCAAAATCCCATCAACGTGACTAACCCCAAAACTCTGTATTGAAACGATTACGAAATGAGGAAGCATTAAGATCACTTGAATCCGATCTATCACAACAAAACTGGAACACTATATACATGGAGAAGGATGTAGGTTGTGCCTTCAACACATTTTTGGGCATCTTTTGTTTTTTATGTGACAAAAATATTCCGATCCGTAAAGTAAGTAAAAATAACACTGCTCTAAAATCTCCATGGATGACTAAGGGTACACAAAATGCTTGGAAAAAGAAAAATACTTTATATTAACGATTCTTCTAAAATAAAAACTGAAGAATACGAACATAGATATACTGTAAAATGTATAAAAATAAATTGACTAATATAATAATAGCTAGTAAAAAAGCATATTATACCACTCTATTAAATATTAATAAAAATAACACTAAAAGGGTTTGGGGAATACTTAATAATGTAATTAAAGGTAATAATAATAATAATAATACATATCCAGATTATTTTATTGATGAGAATAGAGATATCTATCATAAGAATGAAATAGTAAATGGTTTCAATAATTTTTTTTGTCAATGTTGGACCAGATTTGGCAGCAAATATTCCGGAGTCACTGATATCAGTCAACTCACAGAGTTTCTCTCCGGAGTAAGTGAGGCACAAGTAATAAATATTGCTAATAATTGTAAAAACAAAACATCCACTCACTGTCTTGACATAGATATGATCATAGTTAAACGAGTAATAAGACGTATCGCCAAACCCCTAACGTACGTACATATGCAATTTATCATTCCAAACTGGGACATTTCCAGGTAAAATGAAAATTGCAAAAATAATACTACTGTACAAAAATGGGAACAAAAACTTGAAAGATACGGCATTAGGGGGGTGGCTTTGAAGTGGATGCATAGCTATTTATTAGGAAGACAACAGTATGTCAAGTTGGTTACAAATCCCAGTGTTTGGGCATTGATTGCGGGGTCCCTCAGGGATCTGTACTAGGCCCCAAGCTGTTCAATCTCTATATAAATGACATCTTTAATGTGTCAGATTTATTAAAATTATTATTATGTGCAGATTATACAAATATTTTCGCTTCTAGTGATAATTATGGTAAACTTATAATGTAAACAAGGAACTAATCAAATTAAAAGAATGAAAGGATGGCAATAAACAATCCCTAAACTTAAATAAAACAAAAGTTATGTTTTTTTGGAAATTATAAAAACAACTCTGACTTGGTAATGAAATTAGATGGTATTGTAATGGATAAAGTGACAATACTAACAGTGAAAATTCTAATAAAATACTATTGATAGCAAAATAAGTTGGAAAGCACACATAAGACACATACCAAAAAAAATTGTAAAAGCATGTCAATCATCAATAAAACTAAATATTTCTTAGAATATAATGCATTGTATTTGTTGTACTGCTCATTAGTTTTGCCATATTTGACTTACTGAATAGAAGTTCGGGGGAATAATTACAAAAGTTCACTTCATCCCCTCTTTGTACTCCAAAAGCGTAAAAGAACCACAGGCTTGGTTTTTGTCATCATACCAATATTTTATCTTTGCAGTCTAAAATGGTAAAGCTCTTTGATTTAGTTGATTTTTAAACTGCACAACTTTTATATAAAGCCAATAAATATATATATCCTTCCTACTAGCTTTTTACACAGAGAGAAGGGGGTTACAATCTAAGGGGATGTGATAACCTTAAAATTCAAGCAGTAAAAACCACCGGGAAAGTTTGTGTGTGTCTGTATGTGGCGTCACACTTTGGAACAGATTGGGGTTAGAGCTCAAGCAATGTCCAAATATTCATTTATTTAAATCAAAAGACACGGTTCTGTCTCAGTACATGAATGAGGAAAGAGGTACTTTAACGTTACCTTTTGTTATTAGATATTGTTCAATAGAAAGGTCATCACTCATAACTGTGGAAGGCCAAGATAACATGCTGTCTATCAATCTCCTTGAAGTATGTACTTTTCTTTTTTTCTTGCATGTGAAATTTGTTGTGTTGTGCAGTATTGAACAACTTAAAGCAGCCAATTAGGCTTGTTCTACTCTTTTTTTTTTTTTTTGTCTTGTCCAGCATCATAGCTGAATGGGAGTCAAGCTGCCTTTAAGCTCTGAGCAAAATGTCTTTGCCAAGGGAAACTTCATAATCCTAATGAGTCTCCCTTGACATTTGACTGCGTTTATTATGAATTTTGTTTTACCACAATTCGATGCCGGACTCGACCTGAAAAGGGACGGGTGGGGGTGGGGTGGGAGATATAAGAAAGGGTGCAGAAGAACCTCACAAACATATTTCAACCATATTATAAACAACCATAATACTCAGAATTTCAGCAATAACCACAACAGTCACAGTGCAAAATAAGCAAAAATTCAAGAAAAGAAAAAAAAAAAATAATAATAATAAATATATATATGCACACACGTACACATGCATATATATATATATATATATAATATATGTGTGTGTATATATATATATATATACACATATATACCTTTATACATACACATACACATACTGTGCACATACACATATCCATACAGTACATACATACATACACACACATACAGTGTGCATATATATGTATACACATACATACATACACATGTACTAATAATGATAAACAAAAGAAAAACAACAAGAAAAGAAACAGAACCTCTTGAGCAATGACCATCCAGATGACACGTGCAACAAATCCACATTAAATCTATATTAGTCTGCAGTGACAGGATAACCGCATCAGAGTGAAACAGAGAATGAGGAGATGTTCGTGGTGAACACAGCCATGCATCCCAAACCACACTCCCTCCAAAAGCGGGGGTCCGACCAGGAAGACGCCGGAGCACGGCCCCCCAGCAGGCTCCCCACGGAGGGGAAGGGCCGACCCCGCCCCCCCAAGAGGCAACCGCGAGTCCACTCCGAAGAGGTGCAAAGGAGACCCGGCCGGACGCCACTCGGCAGCTGAGCAAGGGCCACAGGGGGGCACGGGCGCCAACTGCTGGAACACCCGCCGGGGGCCAGCCAGCTTCGGGCAAGCAGGGCATCCGCCCCCGAGGCCCCGGGCCCAGAAGCCACCCACCCCCCCAAAGCAGGGGCCATATTCAACACCCCGGGAGCTCCAGGCCGCCCCAGACACAATTGCCGCTGGCCATCGCCTTCCTCGACACCAGAGGCAGGCGCCCTGTTCCCCCACTCACACATGCCAACACGCATACACCCACACACCTACATTTTCACATATGCACCTGGATGTGCCACCCCCCCAATGCACAGCCCAGCCCCCCTCCCCAAGAAACCACCAGCGGCCCGTATACCCCTGGCACCTCCGCCAGCCACCCAACTCTCAGAGTGAAGTGAAAGAGCTAATCACCGGGGACCAGAGTGAATGAGATTGGTCCAGTTGATCGTTTAAAGAGCTAGACATTGTCTCACAAGATATATGATCTAATAAAAGGTTCCTAAATTGGTTCATACATGAGAATAGTTTTCTTTGCGATGCATAACACAGTAAGGACCATACGTGAGGTTATTATCGATATTGATGCCACCCAAATGGCCAAGTAAACACAATGTGGGGTGTGCTGGAATATTACATTTGGACCAAGTGGACAGCTCCTCACATACCTGAAGCCAAAACCTTTGGACAGGTGCACAATACCACACAGCATGTATATAGTTGTCAACAGAGTTATTTGTGCACTGTGAGCAAATATTTGACTTTGTGAGAACCATCTTGAACATTCTTTGTCGTTTATAATGATTTTGAACTGAATTAGCTGTAGATTTAAGTTTTTCGTCTTTTTAAATGTATTTGAACATATTTGTATCCATGTGCTGGACTATGTAGACATGATCAAATCGGTGCAGGGAAAAAGATATATGTTGGTGGTGATTGACCGATTTAGTTGTTGGGTCGAAGCAACCCCGTCAAAAGATCAGAGCTCAGAAACTGTTGTTAAATTCCTCTTAAGAGAAGTAGTTCCGCAGTTTGGCATACGTCGGGAAATAAGTTCAGATAATGGTCCAGCGTTTGTGCAAAAAGTAGCTAAAGGAAAGGTGTACAGGCGAGCAGAGAGAAAAATCCTTTACATTTTTATGTGTGATAAGTCCTACTAGACTCCGCTGTTATTGTTTGCAAACTTATTGAATTATTATTTAATTATTAATTAATTTTATTTAATAATAACTTATTTAATTGACAAAGGGCAGCCTTGGCCGAGGCCTACGTTCACTGGAAACAAACTCGACTTACTGCTGGCAATGCGAACCAGACTCCTGCTTCGATTGTACAAGAACCAAATGGCACGTAGTAGCGGAACACCAATCCCGTACTGCCTGAGCACCCCCCACAGGATACCCATGAGGGACACGGTTGAATGCTTTTTCCAAGTCTACAAAGCACATGAAAACCGGTTGGGCAAACTCCCTGATACCCTCCAGTACCCTGTGTTCTGCAACCGCGACAAAAACCACATTGCAACTTCTGTAACCGAGGTTCGACTAATGATCCTACCCTTCTCTCCAGCACCCTGGACTAGACTTTCCCGGGGAGGCTAAGGAGTGGGATCTCTCGATAGTTAGAACACACCCTCCGGTTACCCTTTTTAAAAATGGGGACCACCACCCCGGTCTGCCAGTCCAGAGGTACTGTTCCTGACTTCCATGTGATGTTGAAGAGGTGTGTCAACCAAGACAGTCCTCCAACATCCAGAGCCTTGAGGAATTCACTCGTCCACCCCCGGAGGCTTGCCATTGGGGAGTGTTTTAACTACCACAATTACCTCAGCCACGGTGATAGAACTGTCCGCATACGTTTCCTCAAACTCTGCTTCCTCTACAGAAGGTATGTCAGTGGGATTGAGAAGGACCTCAAAGTATTTCTTCCACTGACCGACTATATCCTCAGTCAAGGTCAGCAAGCCCCCGTCCGCACTGTAAACTGTGTGAACTGGGGGCTGCTTCCCCTTTCTGAGGTGTCAGACGGTTTACCAGAACCTCTTCAAGGCCAACCGAAAGTCATGCTCCATAGCCTCAAACTCCTCCAACACCCGGGTTTTTGCCTCAACCACCGCCGAAGCCGCAAACATGCGGACGCAGGTCTGATGACAACAAAGTCGATCATAGACCTGGGACCTAGGGTGTCCTGGTGCCAAGTGCACTCATGGACATCCTTATGTTTGAACATGGTGTTTGTTATGGACAAACTGTGGTTTGCACAGAAGTCCAGCAACAACACACCACACAGGTTCAGATCAGGGAGGCCGTTCCTCCTACCCACGCTCCTCCAAGTCACACTGTCATTGCCCACATAGTCATTGAAGTCTCCCAATAGAACTATGGAGCACCAGCTGGGGTGCTCTCCAGAACCCCTCTGACAGACTCCAAGAAGGCTGGGTACTTTGACCTGCTGTTCGGCGCGTATGCACAAACAACAGTCAGAACCCTTTCCCCGGCCCGAAAGCGTAAAGAAATTAACCTCTCGTTCCCCGGGGATGACTCCAACACAGATGCACCAAGCCGGGGGGTTATTAATAAGCCCACACCAGCTTGCCTCTTCTCCCCTGCAGCAACTCCAGAGTAGAACAAGGTCCACCGCGTCTCAAGGAATTTGGCTCCAGACCCCAAACTGTGGTAAGTCCGACTATATCTAGTCGGAATGTCTCAACCTCTTCTACAAGCTTGGGCTCCTTCCCCACCAGAGAACTAACATTCCATGTCCCAAGAACCAGATTTGGGCGCCGAAGACCAGGTTGCCCGGACACCCGCCCTCGACCGCCACCCAAATCGCATAGCACCGAAACCTTCTGCTTGCCCCTGCAGGTGGTGGGTCTGCAGGGGGGAGATCCCGTGTGCCTTCTTCGGGGTGGGCCCCATGGATGACGGCCCGACCCGGCGCTCGCCTGGTGTTCGAGCCGTTCAGGAAACAGCTTTTTTTATGTCATCCCACAAGTTCCTAATTGGATTAAGGTATGGGCCACCCCATAACATGAATTTTGTTGGTTAAAGATTTATCTTGCTTACTATTGTTTTTGTTGTCGCTGTCTTGTTAAAACACCCATTTCAAGGACATGTCCTCTTCAGCATGAGGGGACATGACCTCTTGAAATATTTTGACATATGTAAACTGATCTGTGATGCCTGGTATGTGATAAATAGGCCCAACACCATAATAGGAGGAACATGCCCGTATCATGATGCTTACACCACCATGCTTCACTGTCTTTGCTGTGTACTGTGGCATGAATTCAGAGTTTTGGGTCTGTCTGTGGCTCTTGCACCCAAAACCAACAGTTTTACGCTCATCAGTCCACAAAATGTTCCTCCATTTCTCTTTAGGCCTGTTGATGTGCTTTTTGGCAAACTCTAACCTCTTCTGGACTTTTCTTTTTTTAACAGAGGCACTTGAACTGTAAATAGATTTGGTTCACGTAGACGTCTTCTCACTGTCACAGTACTTACAGGTAACTCAAGACTGTCTTTGATCATCCTGGAGCTGATCATTGGCTGAGTGGTTGCCATTCTGGGTATTCTTGGATCGATTTTGATAGTTGTCTTCCGTTTTCTGCCACGTTTCTCTGGTTTTAAGCTACATTTTAAGGCATTGGAGATCATTTTAGCTGAACAGCAAAAAAATGTTTTCACCTCTTCATAGGTTTTTCCCTCTTAAATCAACTTTTTAATGAAAGTACGCTGTTCTTCTGAACAATGTCTTTAATGACCCATTTTCCTCAGGCTTTCAAAGATAAATGCATGTTCAACAAGTGCTGGATTCACAACTGTTTTTTCACAAAATTGATCATTGATCACTGATTGAATGCCACACTGCTATTTTTTTGAACACACCCCTTTAAACTAATTGCCCAATTGCACAGCCTTAAGAGCGTGCATATCAAGAATGCTATGTCTTGTTTGACTGTCCCTTCTGTCGCACTGTCTGCACCACCTCATCTGTCCCCGAATTGCCGCCCCCTTCCTCCTCATCCTCCTCTTCATCGGTGGCCAGTGAATCTGATATGGATGTGGTTAATTGTAAATAAGTGGTTAATCAAACGTATTGACATATTTGACTGTGTCACCGAGAATTTCAAACATGATCATACTGAATTGGGTAATACAAGTTAATCTCACATGCAAACACAAGTGACAAGTGCCAGACCACGAGGTTGCCAATGCAACTTTTACGCACAGTTGCTTACTAAATACGAGTGTCTTTATTAGTGGGGAAAAATGCTTACCTTACCTGTAATACAAACCTCAACACCACAAAAACCCTCAACACTGACAGCTGAGAGGGTAGAGGACACAATGGCCCCCCGTCAAACTCAATGTCACACTAGTTGAGGGACCCGCCGTGTACCTTCGGTGCTCTGATAGTTTTTGTTTTGCTCTTTCTCTGACATCACTGAACCTTTTTTTACACGGGGCAACGGTTCTCAGTACGCCAGGGCAAACCTGATTTACGATACCTGTAATCTCCTCCGAGGCCACTTTTGCATCATCAGCCCGTGGAGGTATGCTAGCGTGACCATATATTAGGCCACTGCGAGCTTGGACCTCCCGGACCAAAAGATCACTTTCCGTCTGGGAGAAGTTTGGTCGTTTTCCGCTGTCTTCATCCATATTCAATGAAACTTGCAATTGGCTTTGCCAGCGGCGCATTTAAAGGTAAAGAGAGGAGCTCATTTGAATGGTGAAAATTTGACCCAGCTATGTTAAACCCAGTCACGCCTTGTCTCCTTCCTCTTTGCTGGTAGGAGGGACGGAGGCGTACTTACGCCCAGCTGCGCCCCATTGGTGAGGCACAGGCGCCCGGTCTATGAAGTTAGAGCCCATGGTCACAAATTTGAGAGCCAGGAGCATCTACTCTTCCAGCTGTCCTGCTGCAGTGGCTTGAGGCGTTGTGTCACAAGAGAGACTGTGACTTGGTTAATACATCGCTTCCTGTTCAGCTTCCCGCACAGCCCCGGAACACATTTATATCAACACACATTAGCACAAGTCTTACAATAAAAGAAACAAAGACATATGTCTACAATATTGGGTATACAGTTATAACACGTGTTGAGTGCACTAATAATTGTATTTAGAAGGTTAAACAGGTTTTCTACAAACTAACTATGACAAAAATCACTTTATAAATAACAATCAAATTTAGTGGAACAACAGTTGTGAAGGTCAGGTCTGGAACCAATTAATCGCAATAAACAAGGGGTTACTGTACAACAAAAAGCACAAAGGTAGCAACACAGCAATAAGACACTGAGCATGGAATGGTGATGGCACTAGAAGACAGTCCAGTGTGTGCTGTCCACAGTGGGTATCTTCATTACCTAATAGCAACACAGCACACAACGCCTACCATCCATCCATCCATCCATCCATCCATTTTCTTCCGCTTATCCGAGGTCGGGATGCGGGGGCAGCAATCTAAGCAGAGAAGCCCAAACTTCCCTCTCCCCGGCCACTTCGTCCAGCTCTTCCCGGCGAAAGCCGAGGCGTTCCCAGGCCAGCCGAGAGACATAGTCTCTCCAACGTGTCCTGGGTCTTCCCCAAGGCCTCCTACCGGTTGGACGTGCCCTGAACACCTCCCCAGGGAAGGCGTCCGGGAGGCAATGGCTACCATTCTTTCATTCATTTTCTATACCGCTTGTCCTCATTAGGGTTGCGGGGATGCTGGAGCCTATCCCAGCTGACTTTGGGCGGGAGGCGGGGTACACCCGGGACTGGTCGCCAGTCAATCGCGGGCAATGGCTACCATAAAAGTTTATATCTTCATAGTGTAAAATTACTAAATCACCGGGGGATTAAATACTTACTTTCCCCCATGTATATGTTCATTCCTGTAAGTTCAAAAGCACAAAGTTTTTCCAAATAGGGTCTTTCATGTTTTGTCTTTCATTGTTTTCACGACACCCGCGCCCCTAATGAGGATAAGCGGTATAGAAAATGGATGGATGGATGGATGGATGTTTTCACGACTTCAGCAGTAATTGTATTTAAGCGAGGCTCAAAAAAAAGAAGTGTAAAGTTTACCATAAACCAGGACAACAAATTTATTCCAACACCTAAATGAGCTGGGAGTAATTTCTCATCTACTCAGAAAAAGCAGAGAAGCGCATCCACTGATTGGGAACACTCAACCAATCACAGCAAAATACAGAATAAAGAGCTTGTGGTTTGGTGTGGTGAAGAAATTAACAACTATAAAGAAACGAGTCTTTCCACCTTAAAGTCCATTTGTGGCTGAGCCTTTTTGGCAGATTGTGTAACAAAAAATGCAACATCTAATATATCATATTCTAACTTGTGACCTACGATATCGAAGAAACTGTGCCAGGTGTGCTTTCACGTGGATGGGTGGTACTGCCAAATCCTCTGAAATGCCTTTTATGGTAGACTGCAACATCTGTGGAATTGTGCTGCGTGATAAAACCGGAGTGACCTTTTGTTGTAGCCAGCCTCGGGCAACCGCTACAATAATAATGCTGTCTAAACCGCATCTTGATATGTCATGCCTATGAGATGGATGGACTGAAAGATGGAAACAAAAACACACAAAACTGCATTTTGTCAGATGCTCCTGTCAAAATTTAATTGATGGATTGATGCCCCTAAGCCCTGACCCATTTTGATGTATGTCCTTAAGCCCCGCCCACTTCAGTCCTCCCACTTCCCTCCCCCATAATTTATGACCCTATAGGTGAAAGGTCACAGGTGTGGCTAACCAGGTTGTGAAGCATCGGAAATTAATGAATGATAATAATGAATGATAATAAATAATGATAATAAAGATGACTTTTTTTTTAATTAAATATAATAATAAGCCTGACTCCCTCAACGCCTTGACTGCGCCTAGAAATTCTGTCCATGAAGATTATGAACAGAATCGGTGACAAAGGGCAGCCTTGGCGGAGGCCAACGTTCACCAGAAACAAGCTCGACTTACCGCTGGCAATGCCAACCAGGCTCCTACTTCGATTGTACAAGGACCGAATGGCACGTAATAGCGGGCCACCAATCCCGTACTCCCGGAGCANGCGAGGTGCGGTCACTCCTCTTGTTATTCTTCATAGGGGTCTTCTGGAATCCCTCTTAGTCTGGCCCGTCACCTAGAACCTGTTTTCCTTGGGAGACCCTACCAGGGGCATAAAACCCCCAAAAACATAGCTCCTAGGATCACTCGGGCACTCAAACCCCTCCACCACGAAAAGGTGGTGATTCACGGATAATCAACAAATTACGTGAAAGCGAAATGTTTTTAAATGTAGTACCATTTAAAAACATGTTAAGATGTGCCCTGCGATTGATTGGCGACCAGTCCAGGGTGTGCCGAGCAATCTCGCCCAAATACAGCTGGGATAGGCTCCAGCATACCCCGCGACCCTAGTGAGGATAAGCGGCACAGACAATGGATGGTGTCTTTGCATCTCCAATTGTTCCTTAAAAAACATGTCTGTTCAGTATTAGGATCGTCCAATATGGATACACAATGCATTGCAAATGTAAGTAATGCATGCGCTCACTTCAATGGTAACAAATCTCCACATTGCGGATGTAAACGCTGTAGCAGTGTATTTGTATTAGACATGAATATAGTAATAGGTTTTAATAAGGGTTTTAATTTTTTCATAATAGGTTTTTGTTGTGGTAATTTGGTATTTATATCTAAACTCTGCAGCAGAGGTGGAATACAGCTTGGTGTTGTTTCTGTATTGCCTGCTGCTCTCCACATGTGAAGAGCAGAGAAATCGATTTCCGGGCAGCCCTTATATGGTCAGGCGGCGATGAGGTGTGCAACAGATGAGTCATCCCTCCGACTCCCACACTCCCTGGCCTTGCATGTGTGCAAGACAAAGGAGGGAAAAACCGTGTGAGATGGTGAAAGAATCAAAAAATGAAAGCCTTGCAGAAGCACTAGCGCAAATCCAAGTAATGGTGCTCACTGAATGATATTGGTACATTTACTCAGGGGAGAAGCCAGAGTGACTTCTGTGCAAAAACAAAAAAACATCATCTTCTTACATCCACCTAAGGCCACCAAATAAAGGGGAAGCAAACATTAAAAGCATGGTATGCATGGTAAAAGCCTGCAAAGATGTACATAACCCATATTCTTGTGCACACACGGGAACGTACCGGGGAGCTTTTTTGAGGTACGAGGTTTGTGGTGTGTGTCTTGAGCTCAAAATGCTATACATGAAAAAAAAGATATACATGTAACACAAATAAGCCCAAAGTTCTCTCATTGCCTTGCAAAGCTACGAATGGTACAGAATTTATGGCAGGTTAATTACAAAATAAAGGTTATAAATACATTTTATTAATATATATACATGATTGAGGGACTTAAAGACCTGAGCCCCCTACCAACAAGCAAGCATTCGGACTCCGACGGACTTCCCATGAGGCACACAACTTGGTCCTGTTCCTTTTGGAAAGTAGTCCTAATCTCAACTCCTTACAGTAACTTTCATTCAAATCTTTCCGCCACAATGGGCAAGAGCAAACAGCTGTCAAAGGACCACGGGGATGAGAATGTAGACCCCCACCAGACTGGAATGGGCTACAAGACCATCAATGTCCCAGACGTTCATCTTGCCAGCAAGCAGTGTCCTGGTCCAGCAATCGGTGGATCTGCTGGTGGACTTGGTCAGCGAACATTGTCAGGGGCCGGCAGTTGACGGGGTCAAACTCCATCACTCAAGTGGTAGACCAAAGAGTGGTCGACCAAAGAGCCCCATAAACATTTCAGCAGAGAAGGACTAAAAAGTGATGTATCAGGTTGTGCAGGGGCGTCAAATGGTGGGTTGCCATCTGGAGATGTTGCAGAGGACATCCCGCTTGAACGAGGACCCCAGCCGTCTGTGCAATAATGTCCAATAATGTCCACTGCGCAACTTGAAGCTCCAACTTCTTCTCTTGCAGTCTTATGGCCACGGTTTTTCAAAAACTAATCCGCTCGGATTTTGGATAACAGACGGAATCAAATCTTGAAAATCATTTTTTCAAAAGAAAAAAACAGATTACCTAATCAGATTAGATCAGGTAATGCAAC
This sequence comes from Oostethus manadensis, assembly GCA_024372805.1. Lineage (NCBI taxonomy): Eukaryota > Metazoa > Chordata > Actinopteri > Syngnathiformes > Syngnathidae > Oostethus > Oostethus manadensis. Next base: position 821,728 of record QODF01000077.1, read on the forward strand.
TTGGTTTTTGATCCGGATCAAAACCTTCAGTTTGGGTTTCTCCAAACTTTTGAGTGGGATTGAGATCACTTTCATCAAAAGAATCTGAATTAAACTGATCCCATCAGATGGGTGGATTCAGCATGGATTTTTGGCCCAAAATGTAATGAAAGTTTAAAAATGTTTTAAATAATACTATACGTGGATCATGCAGCATAGCCTACAAGATGTCCTGTTTATTCCTAAGGTTTTGACTTTTTTGCACATCTGTGATGCTACAGTGTAGTCTACAGCCTATTCTGTCTTACAACAAAGTAATTACACTTTTGCCTGGGATTGAGGAGGAGAGTCAACCAGTTCTTCCTGAGGCTGATCCAGAGAGCACATTTTTTTTTAATCTCAGCTCTGTTAGTGATGAAGAAGATGGATCCTCACTGGTCGAGCCAGCAGTAGTTTCCACAGGATCTCAGAGGAAAGGCTTGAATAGCCCATCATCACACAAAGATGATGATTAGAAGACACTTCTGGAAAAACTGGACTTGAGATTTGCGCCTTGAAGGCCCAGTTCAGACAAGCTATTCTCTTAAATTTTGAAAAACCGGGCCGTGGGCTTCAGTCAGTTTTAGGTTGCTTTAATTTGGGTTGAGAATTGAAGTGTGTGTTCCTCCAAACCAGTGCCTCCTGGGCATTCTGTGGCAGGCTTGTGCTAATCAATTGATTTTATTTGATGTAGCACTTGAACCAAGGTCTTTTAGGAATGGAAAAATCCTTGTCTTACTGCAGAGGATAAGTGGCATAGAAAACGAAGGAATGAATGTCTCACTGCATCCAGCATCGGCAGCAACAACAGAACAACAACAACAAACCTACCAAATGCACTGTTCTCCTGAAAGAAGGGACACAAGAACTTATAGCAGATTTTATAATACTTTTATAAATAAAATAAGGCTAAATTAGGCCTCCTGGCCAATTTTGTTGAGTCAATGCGGCCCATGAGTCAAAAAGTTTGCCCACCCCTGGTCTTGAGGCTGAGTACCGATTGTTGGTCCTGGGAATCCAACATTTCCAAGGACTGGGTTGCAGATAACTAGCGCCCTTCCCGGTTGACTTCAAGCAAGTGGCACACAAGCAAAAGGAACACAATTTAGATCTCCGATAATGTCATTGCAGTTTATCTTTGCAGCCCATGTACTTACTTGCCTGCGGTGTTCAAACTGCAGAATAAGAAGTCCTCTTTGAGGGACAAATACTGTAGGAACATATGACTCACAGCAGCAAGGCTAGCCCGGAGAAGCTTTGTTCATTTTTTTTTTTTTTTACAGGTTCAGCCGCAGTTGTTTGGGATTCGCCGCACTAGTCATCGTCATGTAGCACCATGTTTGTCTTTCCTGCTCTCACATCACTTTCCCTTCAGGGCACCTGTTAGTAGGGAGGCCTTCTCCACCAGTGAGTCACTCGGTACATGCACATCTCTCCCTGTTTACTAAATTCACACCACCTGCTCCATTTATTCCTAATCAGATGGGTTTTTTTCACTCCAAAACAAAGGGGGAGCCTCAGAACAGCCTGTTGTTATTGTTGCCGGACCAATGGGAAGCCTCCATTGCATTTGGGTGGACATATAATTCTTGGCAAAATTCAGAGCACAATGTGGCTGGAACATCTGAGCTACCTCAAATGTAGCTTTTTGTGTGTGTGTGTTTGAAAGGCAGAGTGCATCATACAGACTTGCTTTATTTTGAAGCAACCATATTTAAAGAACTCTTGACAGCAAAAAAAAAAAAGTATTCACTTCAGATATTTTTCTCATACTGCTGTCCTCCACCATTAGAAGAATAGATAGAAACTGCAGATAGATTGCTAGATCACCTAATCACCAAATAAAACAACCAGGGAAAGACAGGAGAGATAAGAAAATAAAAAAGATAACTGTAAAATACAAGTCAAGTTTTGGATTCAGTATATTAGCTCGGTGCGTTTTCAGCCTAAAACCACATGAAAAAGTAGCGAGAGGCGAACACAGTAAACTATCATTATAGTTGGAAACGGTTTGGGCCGGTCTTTCTCACTTTCACTTTCCAGGTACACACGTTTAAGTTTCACTTTCTAGAGGGGAGCGGCAACTGCTACATAAACTCCTGCTCAAAAAATTCTAAGACTAGTTGAAAATTTGCAAGAATGTATATTTGCACAGTTAAATCGTAAGGAGGTTTTAAGTAGAGCTTCAAAACGCATACACACACACACACACACACATATATGTATATATATATACCAGAGAGTGCAGAATTATTAGGCAAGTTATATTTTTGATGATTCATTTTATTATTGAACAACAATCATGTTCTCAATGAACCCAAAAAACTCCTTAATATCAAAGCTGAATATTTTTGGAAGTAGTTTTTAGGTTGTTTTTAGTTTTAGCTATTTTAGGAGGATATCCGTGTGTGCGGGTGACTATTACTGTGCATAATTATTAGGCAACTTAACAAAAAACAAATATATACCCATTTCAATGATTTATTTTTATACCTCAATGAAGGTCAGTGTTCACGACTCCACCATGAGAAAGAAACTGGGCAAAAACGGCCTGCATGGTAGAGTTCCAAGGGCAAACTACTATTAAGCAAAAAGAACATTAAGCCTCGTCTTAATTTTGACGATGACTGCCAAGACTTTTGGGAAAATATCTTGCAGACTGATGAGACAAAAGTTGAACTTTTTGGAAGGTGTGTGTCCCGTTACATCTGGCGTAAAAGTAACACAGCATTTCATAGCAACAGTCAAATATGGTGGTGGTAGTGTGATGGTCTGGGCTTGTTTTGCTGCTTCAGGACCTGGAAGGCTTGCTGGGATAGATGGAAGCATGAATTCTACTGTCTAGCAAAAAATCCTGAAGGAGAAGGTCCGGCCATCTGTTGGTCAACTCAAGCTAAAGCCATCTTGGGTGCTGCAGCAGGACAATGACCCAAAACACACCAGCAAATCCACCTCTGAATGGCTGAAGAAAAAACAAATGAAGACGTCGGAGTGGCCTAGTCAAAGTCCTGACCTGAATCCCATGGAGATGCTGTGGCATGACCTTAAGAAGGCGCTTCATGCTAGAAAAGCCTCAAATAAAGCTGAATGACAACAATTCTGCAAAGATGAGTGGGCCAAAATTCCTCCAGAGCGTGTAAAAGACTTGTTGCAAGTTATGGCAAACGTTTGATTGCAGTTATTGCTGCTAAGGGTGCCCAACCAGTTATTAGGTGCAGGGGCAATTACTTTTTCACACAGGGCTGTGTGGGTTTGGATTTTTTTCTCCCTAAATAATAAAAACATTCATTTAAGAACTGCATTTTGTGTTTGCTTGTGTTATCTTTGACTAATATTCAAATGTGTTTGATGATCAGAAACATTTTGAGTGACAAACATGCACAAGAATAAAAAGTCAGGAAGGGGGCAAATAGTTTTTCACACCACTGTATATTATACAGTAAGTGAAGCTTTGGTTGTGTGTCCGCCTCTTCAGGTATTTTTCCATCAGTCATATGCAAGTGTTGTGCTATGCCACGTTATGTGAGTGTGCGTCAAGAATGCATTCTATGATAAGCTATTAGAGTGCATGTACTGAGCTAATAGATTAATTCAAAAGGTGTGATTGTTAGATATTATATCTAAAACAATTTAAATTAGATATTTGGGCAGGAAAATTTGAAATTCTGTGGAAAACTGGGAATGTCTGAAAAGTGGAAAATGCACTGCTCAAAAAAATTAGAGGAACACTTTTGAATCAGAGTATAGTAACCTATCAGTCAAACTTCTGGGTTATTGATGTGGACAGTTAAGTAGCAGAGGGGGTTGTTAATCAGTTTCAGCTGCTTTGTTTGTTAATGAAATAAACAACAGGTGCAGGTGAGACAGACCCCAAAACAGGAATGGTTTTCCAGGTTGAGGCCACGGACTCTTCATCTCTTTTGGCTCATTTTTTACTGACTGACTGACTTTCTATTGCTGCAATTTTGGTTTGGATCAACATCTCTGTTGATAGCATGGTGCAGTACCTGGACGCTACAGAAGTTGCACAAGTATTCCAACTGCTCCAGGATGGCACATCAATAAGTACCGTTGCAAGAAGGATTTGCTGTGTCTCCCAGCACAGTTTTAAGAGCAGGGAGGAGATTCCAGGAGACAGGTAGTTACTCCAGGAGAACGGGACAGGGCCGTGGAAGGTCCTTAAACCCTTAGCAGGATCGGTATCTGCTCCTTTGTGCAAGGAGGAACAAGATGAGTACTGCCACAGCCCTGCAAAATGACCTCCAGCAGGCCACTGGCGTGAATGTTTCTGACTAAACAATCAGAAACAGGCTCCATGAGGGTAGCCTGAGGGCCCGACGTCCTGTAGTGGGCCCTGTGCTCACTGCCCAGCACCGTTGGCATTTGCCATAGACCACCAGAATTGGCAAGTACTCCACAAAGCCTGAATGCTTTGATTGAGCCGAATGGTTTGATGTTGAATGGTTTAAATCAGTTGACAAAAGTGGAAGGAGTCCAAATTCCCCAGCCCAATGTGAAATTGCAGGGAATATGGGAATTTTTTTCAGGACTTTAAAAACGGATGTTTTGATGTATATAGCTGGAATGTTTTGATTGAGCTGAATGGTTTGATATTGCTTGATTTGCATCGGTTAGGAAATGCGAGTAGTCAGAATTCTCCGAGTCAAAGGGAATTTGTGTTATGCATGTAAAAGTCACTGCTTCTACTTAGCCTTTCGTTCGGGTTCTTTGGACTGTGTTGCTATCAGAAAAGTAGTCAATTTTCACACAATTTAAAATGTTTTCTAAAACAATTAAAACAATTTCAGCAATATATTTGGTTGTTACAGCGCTAGACACTATCATTAATACTCTTACATTAATGCTCAAAAAATAATAATAAAATGAAAGTTCACAGAATCTATAGAACAGTTGTTGCGCCCCTCTAGAAAGTGAAAGTTAAGCTTGTGTGAGTGAGAACAATGCGTCTGTTGTGTGTCTCCCAGTATTTTTCCATTTTTCAGTCATATGTACGTGTTGCGCAACCCAATATGTGTGCAGAGGTGCTATGAATGGAATCTGGGAATGACAAAATTCAAAATTCAGCTCTGCTTCTTTATACTCCTTTTCCAACATGTTGGATTGTGCAAGTGCAAGCCTCTCATGTACTTTAACTTTCAACTAAACGGGGAGGTACGGCAAAACGGCTCCTTACAGCATTAACACAAAGTGTAAGCAAAATCAAGTGCATCAAAAGCTGCAGCTTTGTGTGGGTTTGCTAGCACTGTCATCATACTGACAATTTATAGGACCATTGCTGCATGCTAACTCTATATTTCCAGTGTGTGGGGGCCATGTCCCGTGGAGGCCAAAACTTTTTTGCTTGCATTAACTTTAATGATCATTTGGTTTATGTAAGTGTGTCTGCAGCAGCCCACGCTTCACTCCCAAAGGAACTGTGGATACCTGAAGGGCACTAAAGGGACTACTTATTAAGTTGTGTGTGAAGGAGACGCATGCAGTATGTTACTGTGCACCAACAGTGTTTTTTCTATTTATTTTTTAACTTAACTACTTTTACACGCACATTTATAGCAATGTAACAATAAAATTATATTTTTGGCTGCAATATTCATTTTTCTCGTCCCCTTTATTATTTTTCAGTTTTTTTTTATGTTTATTTTCAAATATCTGTGACTTTGTTTTCACAGTTTTTGCATTGTCATATGCGCAAACCCCAAGGACTAAGTCCTTGTTGTCTTGTGTTTAATTCTCATTATCATGGTCAACAAATTGTTTAAACCCTAGCTACCACCCAGGGTTGCAAGACCACACTTCTTCTGTTTCATTGGCCACTCTAAATTGTCCATAGGTATGAATGTGAGTGTGAATGTTTGTTTGTCTATATGTGCCCTGCGATTGGCTGGCGACCGGTCCAGGGTGTACCCCGCCTCCCGCCCAAAGTCTGCTGGGATTGGCTCCAGCATCCCCGTGACCCTAATGAGGATAAGCGGCATAGAAAATGAATGAATGAATGAAAAAGGACTTGCTTGACAAATGTTCCAAAAAGACTCGACTTATCTTTGACTTGATGTTCTTGAATTGAGACTAAACTCGGACTTAAGCTAGTTGACTTGAAATGACTTGTTTTTGGTTTAACGGTTTGATGTATTTTAAATATCCAATATACTCATGTATGAGTGTATTTTAACAAGTCGCCTTTCGGCCGCTTTATTTTCTGACTTCGGCGCAATCTGGCAGAACACAACATGGATAAACCCGGAAGAAGACACGGAAAGATTTTGTTTATGTACCTCGTTTCCAAACAGTGCCCGTAACACGGAAAGGAAACTCAAGCATTACAGAAAAGCTGTTGTTTTTATTCATCCTCTTCCCGTTGAAGAGCCTCACTAACCGCTGAAGTCGGGTTCTCCTCACGTAGCCGTCCCGCCTTTTCAAGTCAGGTGGAGGAAAAAAGGCGTAGTTTAACCTTTGACCCAGGTCAAGGTTGACACAAGACCCCTGTGTTTATAGCTGTCTCAGTGAATGCCTGTTAAATAAAGCATTAAAATCATCAAGATTTCGAGAATTGACGACAATAAAATTGTATATTTACGAGAAAAGATTTTTTTATTACGAGAGTACAAACGTAACTTCACGGGAATAAAAGTGGTAACTTCCTTTTATAGACAATTGCCTGAGACCGCTAGAACCGGAGAGGCGTATATGGAGAGAGGCGGGGTACTAGAGAGTTGCGGTGCGATGATGCTAACCCATGCTAACCTGGTTGTGTCTAGTGATGGGAAGTTTGGATCATTTTACCGACTCCGATCTTTGAGTCCCGTTCAGTAAAAAGAGCTAATCTTTTTACTGAACGGGCGCCACAGGTCCCGCCACCCCAAAAGTGAGTGTGAGGTGTCCGTAAGTCTATGTATTGTATGTAAGTGTGATTCAAATTGGGGAGTTTGCGGCCCCCAAGGCACCACAGAAGGAGGTCATGTTTGTGACTCCCCCAACCATCCCAGCAGATGAGCCATTAGGCAATAGGCACCCCTGTTCCCCGGGACCCATCACTAGGCAGGCCCCGGACGCCCAGCGCAGCCAGGAAGAAGCCTCTCCCAGATGCCACACTTAATACACAATCAACCCCTCCTGCCAAGGGACAAGAACCCAGGACTAGCCACCATAAAGCCCCCCAAAACCCACGCCGCTCTAGGAGATCCAGCGGCCTGAACCCCGCCCCTGACCACCACCACGGCCGTCCCCTCACCGTATCCGAGAACAACCTGGGGGGGACAACCCACCACCCGGAGAGGCAGCAACCCCCCACGCACAGTTACACACCTCACCCCACCACCACTGCCCCCAGTGCAACTTACCCATCAACATACTCTCTTACCCACTCACCTGCTCCGTTCAACCCCCAGCATCCAACGTGCACAGAAACACACACTGACATACACACACCAGCACTCGCACACACAAACCTGCACCCACACAACTCCATGCACACTCCCTCAACCCAGGACCCCCAGGCATCAATCCGGCACCGGGACACACACTCGTCCATCCCCGCAGCAGCAAGTCCAGGCCAACCCAGATGCCCCGGGGGGTCAGACATGGCCCCCACCCCCGAAACCCAGAACCAAGGAGTGCCGCCCCACCCACGCCCAGTCACCCGACACGAACCCAAAGACCACTGACCCAGGCCCCAATCCACGGCCCCCTAACCCACCAACCACCAAGCCTTCAGGCACCAGACCTACACCGGCCTCAGCATAGACAAACACCAGTCCCCCTCAGAGCAGTGTAGCCCCTGTGACTCTGTGAGATCCATCTTGAACATCCTTTGTCCTGTATAATGAGTCCTATGAAGAATTTTGAACTGAATTAGCTGTAGATTTCAGTTTTTCCCTAGTAAGTGTGCTTTAGTTTTTGCCCTTACCCACTCTGTATATTAGTTGACCTATATCCTTAATAAGGCTTTGCACAAGGTCTGGTTTTACATGTTTCACGCAACAAAGGCTGTCTATCTGCACCATTGCGTCACAAGCACCACCTCAGGAAGCCGTTTTGGAGCATCTAAAAAAGTACGTCTTTAAATAAACTTAATCGATCATTGTCGGTCGTCATTTTCTTCCCCTTTGATGTCGTGATTGGCAGGTGGCAGCTGTCAGTGAGCGTGATGACAGACTGACACTAGCGCACGGCAAACAAAGCGCTAAGTACATGCCTAAAGCTGTACGTTTGTTCTGGTGCTACGGGAGCTGAGGGAGGGGAGGACAGGAAGTGATGTTGGGGGTTCAGAGTTGAGTTTCAGCTTGTCTGCAACCGTAGCTTGCATTAGGGAGTCGGCTGTGAGGTCACCCAAACCTGGAATAAAAGCCTGTTGCTTTGATAATCAAGAAGGGAAGAGGCGAGGGATGACTGTATATACTTCAGTGTATAACAATGACATGAATTACGTATGAGAATCTCCTGTTGCTACAACAGCATGACATCCCACTCTAACCTCATGTTACTGTTTTTTATTTATATATATATATATATATATGGGAGGAGGAGCGGTGACTAATTATTCTGTTTCAGTCTTCCTGACTCATGTTCATTGGGAAAGCCATCCTTCTCCACACTGTGGAAACACAGCCAACGCTTGGATAACAGGCGGGCGCCCACGTTAGGCTATTTCTTTCGGAGAACCACCCAGGTCCGCCAACATCTCCGCAGAGAGAGAGGAGGAGGAGGCAGGGAAGGATGGAGAGGGACGCCTATTCACTTGTGTGTGTCGAGATGTGAGATGGCGGAGGCAGACAAACACAAGGAAATGTGTTGAAATCTCCTCTCTATTTTAACTGGCTGCGGAGAGTGTCACAATATCCACTCCACCAGAACCGTGTACACGTCAGGCATGTTACTGCATCTCAACAAATACTGGACTTAACTGGTTATACAAGGAAAAGGACACTGGTCCTGACTTCCAAAGTATCCTTCCCAGTTCACACAGCATGTGTACATACATACAAATGTCTTTACATTGACCACAAAGCATAACAAAAGGTATTTGCGATGGGCGATACTACAAATTCTGGTATCGATCCAATATCAAGTACATCCGAGGCCAATAGCGCCAATGACAGTACTTTTTAATTTTGTATCAACACATTCATTTGTGAACAATTTAACAATATTTAATGCAACAAATTAAGACAATGGAACAATGTCAACAAAATGATTAAACCCTTAAAAATGCTTCAATATAAATATGTTCATGGATATTTATATATTTTGGAATAATAATAACTAACAAAAAAATGTTTTGCCGCTTGACCTCACTAGGCTCGTGGGGGTATGCCTGTCCCCCACGAGCCTATCCCAGCTGACTTCACGCGAGAGTCCGGGTACACCCTGGACTGGTTGCCAGCCAGTCCGCTGGTGGCCAGCCAGTGGTAATCACGATCAACAAATTAATGGCAAAATCATTGAACGATCTTACAAAAGCGTAACAAGTAAAAAGCATCGGCATCGGTGACGATATCGTAAAATTCAGACCTTACCTTACATGACAGTAAGTCAGTTATGGCATGTCTAACATGATCAAGTGTGGAAGTGGTCCACACAACAGTCAAATGTCAAGGGAGACTCATTTGGATTATGAAATCTCCCTTGGCAAAAAAATTTTGCTCAGCACTTAAAGGCAGCTTGACTCCCATTTAGCTGTTATGATGCTGGACAAGACCAAAAAAAAGTGTGGAAGTGGTACGTTTTTTGGCTTCTTATGTATACATTTGAGGCTAACTTAATTGAATTTGTACAGCACACGAACAAAGACGCATTCTTTGTAGAAAACAAAAAGTACATCTTGGAGCAATCAGGGGAAATTCGGTAATTTTGCCTTGCCCAAAGGCCCAGAGGCAGTGCTGGAGAAGTGAACCGAAGCCTCTTTTCAGTAACCAATCTCCGTAGTTGTGTCTGGAAATGTTCAATCGGCGTTTGACAAAAAGCAGTTCTTGTTTCTACAAGAAATCCCTTCTGGCTGCGGTCCAACTGCTTCACACTGATTGCGCTCATCCTCCTTCCGGTACCTTTGGCTCTGCGTGCGTAGTTGGGTGCTCATAATCGCCTGCATCTATGCGCACAAGCCTTTCTTTCTCTCCAGCATCACATGCCCCCCCCCTCCTCCCTCCTCTGCGCGTCCATGCGCAAACACACTGACTCTCACACTTCTCCCACGCACACCCCTCCCCTCGCGTCTCGTGGCGCTGTCTCATTCACGTCGTCCACGCACTTCTCCATTGCGAGGGGAGGGGCGGGGTTGAATATAAACCACCTGAAGAAGGCCACACGCTACACTGAGACTGAACCCGCTTTGCAGCGCCACAGGCGAGAAGACTCCGAAGCCGGGAGTAGAAGTACCAACATTGACCCCGGAGCTCCGAGCGCACGCCGGTTTTTTGGTCTCCGGGCTGTCTTCTGGTTCCGTTGCAACCCAGATTCATCGCAACCTGCGCTACACGCCAGTTTCCCTGGACTTAGCTGCTACAACGTTGGTAGTAAACTCTTTGGAGTTTGGTTCGAGTCGCATTTGAAAAATTGACTTGCTTGTGAGAGTGGGCTGCACTGAAACTCGGGACTGACCCGAGCGGGTCGTGTGAGGACCTGGCGCATCTTTTTTGACGCCGAACCGCAAGGAAAGATTTGGCCAGACGCACTCCGAAGGACGGGCGCGTGAAGTCGAGCGAAGCGGTAAGATGTTTTATCCGTTTGGTCTCTCCCATTTAAGCGGGCTGTCATTTAAGACGGAACCGTGCTGATAAATGTCGAATTACGAGCGGTACTGGGGATCCTCTGCAAACTTTTCGCACGCTGGAACTTGGGTGTGCCGCTGTCCGTGGTGCTGAAACCAGGTTTCCGTTCCTACTTCGGGCGGGTGACGCGTTTTGATCACAGCGTGGAGAGTTTGACTCCGCCAACAAGTTGTAAGAACTTCCTGGCATGACTGAACGACAAGATTTCACAGATGAGAAGAGCGCAAACGGGCCGCACGGTGGCTGAGTGGTTAGCACATTGGCCACACAGTCAGGAGATCTGGAAGACCTGGGTTCAAATCTCCGTTGGGCATCTCTGTGTGGAGTTTGCATGTTCTCCCCGTGCGTGTGTGGGTTTTCCCTGGGTACTCCGGTTTCCTCCCACATTCCAAAAACATGCATGTTATCTTCATTGGCCGCTCTAAATTGTCCGTAGGTATGAATGTGAGTGTGAATGTTTGTTTGTCTATATGTGCCCTGCGATTGACTGGCGACCAGTCCAGGGTGTACCCCGCCTCTCGCCTAAAGCCTGCTGGGATAGGCTCCAGCATCCCCGTGACCCTAATGAGGATAAGCGGTACAGAAAATGAATGAATGAATGAAGAGCGCAAACATAAAACGTTTGCTTGTTTTGCGCACTTTAGAGCTCTAGAGCACCCCCACATCTCGCACATACAGAATCGGTCCATGTCTTTCCAAATGTGTGCTTTTTCCAGCACTACTGATCAACTAGCAGTGGAAATGTACTCATGACTGCACGGCAGCCCTAAATGTGACTGAAAACAACAATCTCCATAACGCCCTGCTGTCGTTTACTGAAGCGTTGCTGACAACAACAACAAAGGGTCAGGCGGGAAAAGGGCAGGAGCAGAAAGGCCAGGAAGAAATGGGAGCTCGTGTATAAACAACAGCTGGACCTTCTTTCTTCTCGCCGGCGTGCTTCCTCCCATGCACATTCACGATGCTTCCGGTTGTCGGGAGGCGGGAGAGACACGCTCCCGTCTACACAAAGCAGATGCTTTTCACAGAGTGGAGAGAACCTCGTTTTGGGCACGCAGCCTGAAGGTGCACGGAAAAGAAGGGGAATTGTACAAAGCCGCACAGTTTCTGATGCATATTTACCATAAACGTTCTTTCCCGGGTTGCTTCCCCCGACATCAAAGCAGATGGCTAAAAAGGAACGGTGCCCAACCCGGGTCCGAGATGTTGCTGAGCAACCGTGTGCTTTTGTCAGCCAAGGCGAGTCAAGTAGAGAGCTTGACAGTGACTCTGGTCTGCAGACGTGGTTGCACATGCATGAGCAACGTGCACCATATTGATATAATTGATGACATTTGTGGTGCATGCACTGCTTGTATGCTGTGTTCCAAAAGTTGCGTGCATTTGCACTAAGGCTTGCAGGCATCTTCTCACTGTGTGACAGGAACTAACTCGTTCTTCTTGTTGACCGCATAAAAAGAGGCGTGCGTTGTGCAAAAAAAAAAAAAAAGGGTCTAAACATCTGCGGTCGCTAGTGGCGATGCTTGCATGGACGTCAGACTGACGCAAATGATTCATAGTTCAGCTGAGTGTGTGGGAGGAAAGCCTAAGAGCCTGCTGATACCAGGCTCCTGTGAAGGGCTGTAATTGCAGCTTCATCGCAATTACAGTATCTCTCGGGGAAGCGGTCAGTTCAGTGCCCTTACATGTGATGATACTAATCAGATGCATGTGTCTGGAGGTGTGAACATCAGGTGGACGAGGTCTCCTTCATTTGCATAGTAACTAATAATCAAAGTCGATTGTTTTGCATCTCATTTCCTGTCCCTCTGCAGCTCCCTCATCGCAGACAAGGTTAAGCTGACCCAATGGCATTGTCAGCGATTTCAGGGCCCTCTGTGGCTCTTCTCCTGCTTTTCGTCACGTCGACCTCCTGCACACCCTCTGGTCCAGCCTCCGCTACCTGCGCAACTCTCGAACAAAGTCGCTTCTTTGGCGTTTTCTCCTCCACGGCAACCCTTCCCTCGGCACCGTGCTCCTGGACCCTGCAGAACCCCGACCCCCGCCGATACACCGTCTACATGAAGATCACCAAGCCGACCGACTCCTGCGTGCCGAGGCATATCAGGACCTTCCAGTTTGACTCCTTCATCGAGACATCCCGCACTTACCTGGGCATGGAGAGCTATGATGAAGTGGTTAGGCTGTGCGACTCCTCAACCACCGTCACCTACTTGGAATCCAGCAAGCAGTTCCTGCAGATCCGCAAGGTGGCCCCGAGTAACGGCCCGGAGATTGTGCAGAGCGGGAATGACGTCAGTGAGTTCAAGGCGGAGTTTCTCGTGGTGGGAAAGAGGAACCCAAGCATGCCTGCCTGCCAGATGCTGTGCCAGTGGCTGGAGAAGTGCCTGTCCAGTAGCACCCACGAGTACCCCTGTGGTATCATGAATACTCCTTGCCAGTGCTGGGAGGCCCCAAAGAGGAAGCCAGGGAGCTGCTACAGGGGCGGCGTCTATGTTGAGAAATGCCTTCCAGTTCCAAGGGACAACGGACGCAATGCTGAGATCATTAGTAAGTATGTCACGTCATTTCATGGCACGGGAGCTCTGCAACTTCCAATGCTGTCTCTTCATCCCTTCCCAAGAGACCAATCACTTAGCCTCATGCATCCATGACCGTTACGGTTTTTCCAAGGGTTATTCCAACCAAACGAATCGTATCCTAACGACTGCCATTTTGCACCACGCCATTTTGTGCGCGCCTCTGTCAGATGATACATACTTTGCCAGCCGCTCTGACTAGAGATGCCCCGTCTAGTCTTTAAAGTTTGCACGGATGAGAGGCGAGTCGATCGGTCCAGTTGATGCTCTGAGAAGGAAAAAAAAAAAAACAGTGAAGACACATCATCCTATATTATGAAACCTTCCACAGACAAAACAAGCTTAAGTTGCTCGGGGTCTGCAGATCCCTGACTTGACCTCTTCGTCTGTGCCTCGCTGCTTGTTGGTGCTATTAATCAAGTCTCACAGGCTCAGGCAGCCGATGTGCACTCGGCAGCCACAAACTAATGAGAAGCGAATGAAAGGTGTTGGAGAAATGTCCCTAATTGGACGAAGGGCCCGGAGTGCACACGTCGCTACCTGCAAGCTAAGCGTGTTAACTTGAGAACCCAGGCAAGGGGGTTGGGGGAGCATGTGTGTCTGCAGGAGCACAAAGACCTCACAGTCAGCTGGCGGCGGAAGTCGAAGCAGAGCACTTGTCGTTGGCATAGCAACACTGCCGTCGACCTCTTCAGCGATTCGTAACAAGTGTTAAAACGGACTGTCCGTCAGACAAATAAATATCCTTGTGTAACAGTTATGCACTTCTTGTCTAGGGAAGTTTCTTGTTTCTGGAGTGGTACTATTTCCTATTTTGCACATTCCTGTCCTGTATACCGCATGGAGTGTTGCTGCTACTGGAACATTCAATTCCCTGAGGGCACATGCCCAAGAGGTCAATGTTCTTCTATCTAATCTAAGATTCTTCTCTGCTGCAGAAGGCTGGGCCGGTTGGAGCCGCTGGTCAGCATGCAGCCAGGAGTGCGGGGGTGGCGTCCAGGTGCGCAGTCGTACTTGTCAACCCGAAGATGTCGTCTGTGAGGGCATCGTTGAAGAAGGGCGGCCATGCAACCCACAAGCCTGCATAGGTAATCTAATCACCACATTCTAATCTGGGAATTGTAGGCCGTCGTTTCCGAGCACTGATCCCGGAAATTCTGCACGTTCGCAGGCAAAGAGCGCAGCAAGAGCCAGGGCCTGCGGGCCATCATTGGTCTGAGGAGAGACCACGCTGATGATTCTAGCCTTGGAGTTGTTGTAACCCAAACCGGTACAATAATCCTGACTTTAAGTGAACTTTTTTTGTACCAGCTGTCACAAAAGTTTGACCGACAAACTGGTGCCTTGCTTGCAGCAAACGCTAAAACAGATGAGTGGTCCCCTTGGACTGGATGTTCAGTGACTTGTGGAGAAGGTTGGCAAAGCCGCACTCGTGTCTGCGCAACTTCCTCCTTCACCACCCAGTGCACCGGACCCCTGCGCGAGAACAGGCCCTGCAACAACACCGCCGTCTGCCCGGGTGACTTTATACTTCCTGGACGACGCCGAGGTGCTTCATGTAGGATGCTTTGGGTAACATCCATCTGTTTGAATTGTGCAGTTGATGGAGCCTGGGATGAATGGACCCCCTGGAGCCTGTGCTCATCTACATGCGGTCGTGGTTACCGTGACCGTTCCCGCACCTGCAAGCTGCCCCAGAATGGAGGAGAACCTTGCAATGGCCCTTCAAGACAGAACAAACTCTGCAACATTGCTGTATGCCCTGGTGAGTTTGCGCGCACTAATGCCACCACTTTTGGGCATGGACACCCTCACGACAGGTTCACTTTTTATCGGGAATGTCAAGCTCCAAAGCGCTTGTTTTTGATTTATTACAAGCTATTAAATAAGCATAAAAAAATAGAAAAATGAGCAAAAACGATAATACTCATTGTCATTTATAACACAAAGCATATCATAGTTGCATCTGATTGCTTATTTTTAGTCTATTAACATACAAAATATAGTGAAATATATGAAAATATATAAAAATTGCCCATAAATTGTCAATATTTCAATATTTTTTTTGTATTTGGCCCTTGATAAAATACTTTTGGACCTGTCTAGTATCTCTACCCTTTAAAACAGGGCGTCCAAACTTTTTCCATTAAGGGCTACTTAATTATATATATTTCAAGGAAAAAAGTGTATTATTAGTATGACCTTTCCTCTTTTTTCTAATTTTTCCTATTGTTTTTTATTTTCAAATATTTCAATGTCTTTTTAAATCATATTTGTAATGGTTTTTCTTGTCTTATTAGGACTTTATTCCCATAATACTTTTCCTTTATTGAAGTAATGTTAGAGCTTTTTTGTTTCTTATAATATTACGACTGTTACAAACTACAAACTAAAATATATTTTTTCTTTCTATTTTTCCTCTTAATATTTTGGCTTTATTCTGGTAAAGCACAGCCATTTTTTTCATTTCAATTTTTTAAAATTCTTTTCCAACTATTTCAACTTTCTTCTATTACTATATTTCCATAATAATAATTTTGACTTTATTCTTGCAATAAATGGCCCCCTGGAAAAAGGACCACACTTTGGACACCCATGATCTAGAATGACTCAATAATTTGTTTGTGTTGTCACAACAAGTACAATGTCATTTTTGTGGCGGTATATGTTTTTTGTTTTTTACTGCACTGCATTAGATTTTTGTTGCTACATGAGATGGTTGACTTCCTGGAAACATCTCTCCCTCTGATTATTTTTTAATAGATATTATGGTTTGTGTTATGACTGGTAAGTGTGTGAGTTTTAGAGCACAACTGAGTAAATTAACTGAATCTGCCTCCCTCTAGTGGACGGACACTGGAACGACTGGTCAGCGTGGAGCCCATGCTCTACCTCTTGCTCCAACGGTACCATGCAGAGAACAAGAGAATGCAATGGCCCATCCTACGGGGGCTCAGAGTGCCAGGGGAGCTGGAAAGAGGCCGTCAACTGCTTCCTGAAAGAGTGTCCAGGTAAAGCAAAACAAAACCAAACTTTACTCTCCCACAGATTTACGCATCCGCAGCGCACAGTCATGATTTCTTTGCGGTCGGTGTTTAGTCGATGGACGCTGGCACGCCTGGAGCTCATGGGGCAGCTGTAGCAAGACTTGCGGCGGCGGCATCCAGCAGAGGCAAAGAGTTTGCGAAGGTCCTTTCTTCGGTGGGGAGCCTTGCCCTGGGGAAAGAGGAGAGCAGAGGCGCTGCAATGAGAAGAGATGCCCTGGTGAGTCACGGGAATCCATTGGAAACCATTAAAGAATCAACTTGCCGCTCATACGGAATATGCACCTTGTAGAGCCCTATGAGATTTGCCCTGAGCAGAACACCGGAGATGTTGTGTGGAAGAAGACCCCAGCTGGTGACATGGCTGCCACCTCCTGTCCGAGTGACGCTGCAGGTATTGTGGCAGCTAAGCTCTAACGAGGGCAAGCAGTGTGGAAAATGAATGCATGGATGACCCCTCCTTACCATCTTCTCAAACAGGTCTGATTCTTCGCCGCTGCAGTCTTAATGCTGTCGGTCTGGCCTCCTGGGAGAGCCCGACTTACATCAAGTGTGTCTCCAAGAACTACGAGAACATTCAGATCCTGGTGAGGTCCTAACCCACCCAACACTAGGCGTCATTCGGATGTTGTTTTTTGGGCTTAGTCATGATAAAAGCGGCGTAGCTCGGCAGCACTCGGGCAACATGCGGCACAACAATGCGGCGAAACACAACAATTCTTGTAGGAAATTGGAATTTTCCTTCATTTTCCCTTATTTTTCCGGAACGTTTCCCTTATTTTATCATGCATATGTTGCCCAAACAACACTAAACTTAATTTAAAGACGTCTGACTGATTGGGTCCAGCCGCACGGTGGATGAATGGGTAGCAAGTTAGCCTCGCAGTCAGGGCGTTGTGGGTTCGAATCTCCGTTGGGGGTCTCTGTGTGGAGTTTGCACGTTCTTCCCCGTGCGTGTGGGGGTTTTCTCCGGGTACTCCGCTTTCCTCCCACATTCCAAAAACATGCATGCTAGCTTCATTGGCCGCTCTAAATTGTCCATCATACCGATGGATGTTTGTTTGTCTATATGTGCTTGTGATTGACTGGCATACCCTGGTGTACCCCACCTGCCGCCCAAAGCCAGCTGGGATAGGCTCCAGCATCCCCGCGACCCTAATGAGGATAAGCGGTATAGAAAATGAATGATTGGGTCCAAATGGTCCCAAATGTCTTTTCAACTCAGTTCTGCTGGGTGGGGATAAAGCACTCCTCTGTTAAACATGTATGGTGAATAAAACTAACTCACCGAAATGAACTACTCTCTTGCAGTCCAGGGACTACAGCACCAAAGCGCAGACGGCGCAAAGCGTGGACGGCATCGCCGAAGTGATTTCCCGTCTGAGGTTCAGAACCGATGAAGGCGCCACTTACAGCGGAGACCTTTTGGCCGTCATGGAAATCCTGAAGAATACCAGCGAGCTGTACAAGGCGACCAGGCTGAGATTGAGCAACGCCGACATCGAGGTAAACACAAATGGGAGAATCCAGTTTGGGGAAAGTATCGAGACAGCGCAGTTTCACGGATTCTTTTGGATGAATCGACAAGAATTCCCAAAGACACTCTCCGGAATCCTCTAAAAAGCTGCAAACCCCGCGTCCCAATACTTCTTCCCCCACATTGCACGTTCATGTATGATGTACTTGTGTATTTTCTTACACCAGTACCTTGTTGGTTTGCAGAATTACGTCCAGACCGTCAGCAACTTGCTGAAGGAAGAACATCACGAGAAATGGGAAGAGGCACAGCTGGTACGTGTGAAGACGGGCGTTTGATGGGGAGGACACCAAGAACTAATTAGATGACACCTAACTTATTTTAGTGTTTGAGTGGGGGGTTTTCTACGCAACGGTTAATTGTTGAAGCCCCAAAAACTGCAAAAGGAGGATGGCATGGCCGCTGTGATGTAACCACAAAGTAAACACTTCAAGGTGAGCGTGAAGGGGGGGGGGGGGGGGTTGACTCAGGGAAAAGCACAACGCCCACTTGGCAATCTGTGAGTCTCCTCGCCATCCAACAAGGCCCCGTCGTCAGCTGAGAGGAGCCACAGACGGCCCGACACATCACGGCGAAAAACACACAGCGAGCGCCCACGTTGCTCCGGGTATGCGTCAGAGACACGCAAGTAAGGGCAGACCTCCCCTCCACCAGGAGCGAGGGAGAGAAAATACTGTAGAAACGGCAACATGACTCAAGCGCCTGTCCATTTAAGGCCTTCAGGAAGTTTGCAGGTGGTTGCTTAGCAGCAGACTCGGAGAACATGGAGACAGGATAAAGATTCTAGTGAAATTGGCAGCGGCTCACTGGATCATTTGGTGTGCATGTTCACGGTTTCTTATGTCGGTCCAGTTTGTGGCCAAACCTGCCTGTCAGAGCCTGATCCCGTCAGGTCTCAGAAGCTAAGCAGGGCAGGGCCTGGTCAGTACTCGGATGGGGGACCTCAGAGGAACACCAGGTGCCACAGCGGGAGGAAACACACGTTCCTTGTGTCCTTAGGCAAGGCACTTCACCCACATTGGCTAGTATGAAGGTGGTGTGTGTGTGGTGGTCGGAGGGGCCGACGGCGCACACGGGCAGCCTGGCTTCCGGCAGTCTGCGCTTTGAGAGGCTTTGGAACAAGTGTAAGGCGTTATTATTATTATTTTTATCAGTAGAGGGCATGAGGTTCCATCATTTATGCGGCTAGGCTGACTCTCAGGAAATAACTCATCATTTTTGTCTCCATTAGAGACTTCACCAGGACAGGCTTTAGTCAGACCACAAGGCGGCTAACGATAACCGGGACAGCAGCCAATGCAAGCCCACTGCTCATAAAAAAGCCTCCTTCCGGCGTTAGAGAAGTGTGATATTTGCAGGCAAGGGAGCGTTTACTTGTAAAATTCAATTCAATTTACGCATCAACAATGCTGGTGCCAGCAACCCATGCCGTGGTTTGTACAGATAAATAGATAAATGCTACATATTAAGTGAGAAGCACCAATAAACGCCACAAAAACCTTACATTTGGTGCCTCTTCAGGGGAACCGATACATTTTCACCACTAGAGAGTGTCATCATTTTCCGTCTCACTTCCTTTCCTAGTGTCCCTCAACTTATTACTAAGAATTCATCAAATGGGCCCCACGACCTTCAGTTTTCAGGTCTACATCTTCTGTGTGTGTCTCTCCCAAATACAGATGGGAGCCAATGTTAAGGAGTTCTTCCGTCTGGTCGAGGACTCGGTGGACATGATCGGCATGCAAATGAGCGGCTTCCAGGACATTTATGAAGTCACAGAGAACTTAGGTGAGCCCATCTCTCTGGCAGAGTCGGTGTGGTGTTGGAGAGCATGAGGCTCAGCACATACAACTTGTTTGTATTTGTTCCCGTAGCAAAGCATTCTTGGCAGTTTTCTTCGCTTCATCCGTCCTTCACTCAGTGGCTCTTTGCAAAATCCCTTTTCTTCCCAGTGCTGAGCATCCACAAGCGGCCAGCAACGACAAGCTCCAACTTCACTTTCCCGGCGAAGGGCTGGAGGGGAATGTTAGACTGGGTCAGGACCTCGGAGGAGAAAATTTCCGTTTCCAGAGAGGCTCTAGCTGTTGAGCAAACTGGTAATTTTTTTTAATTTTTTTTTGCAGATATTTACAAACTTCAATTTGAGAAACCGTTTTCTTCATTTCAGATGGCACGGAGGCATTTGTGACCGGCATCGTCCTCTACAGAAACCTTAGCTCTTTCCTCTCCTTTCAGAGGTAAGACATGACATCACCTCACAGGTGGGCTCTCTTGCCATTCGTTCTGTAGCCACAAGATGGAGTCCACTCTACTTCTTCTACTTGCCTTGTGTTCTTACAACACTACCAAAGGCCAACCCAAAACGGAATTCCACAACTTCAGGTTAAGTTGATCTGTTCTCAGAAAGAGTCTTTCTGCAATATAATTATCCTCCCAAAACCCCTAAAACCAACCGAAAGGTCCCTTGGTACTGTAGCTGTGTCAGTTTCCCGGATGGAGTTTACACATTAGGAATTTCCGGACAAACTTGGCATAGAGGGCAAGGGAAGTGGTTTCATCCTGGGGGCAAAGGAGCAAAGTCCTCGCCCCTTATTATTCAGAGTCCTTTATTCCCCACTGATTGTATCATGTCCTGTTCCTACAGCAACAGCACCCTCCTCAACTCCAAAGTGGTCACGGTGATCGTCAGGCCCACCCCTGCACTGGTGTCTTCTCCCGTTGAGATCGAGTTCCCCCACCTCCACAATGTAAGTAAAAAAATGCCGCCTCCCCCCCCCCCCCGGGGTGTTTGCTCACCGCGGCACGCGGAGCTTGACATTTTGTTGACATTTGCCGTGGAACTGTGACATTTGCCGATAATTTGGAGACCTGCAAAGATCACAGCCTAACCAGCTGGTCAGTCGGTGATGAGAAATCACAGTCGCCGGAGCTTCTGCGGCTGATAAGCTGCATTTAGATGTGGTGAAAAGCAGATGGATGGCGGCAAAGTGTCGCTTGTCACACATTCCCAACACATCATTGCAGTCTACCCACGGTGAATGCCGAGATTCCTCACAATGTTGTGCCCATCTGCATCTCCTTTTCTTAGGGCACCACGAATGAGACCTGCCTCTCCTGGGACGAGAGTGAAACGTAAGTGTTGCCTTTTGTTGGTTCTCTTTTTTTGCGTGCTCTTTGGTAGCCTAAAATTGAAATCTTGCAGAAAAAAGTGTTTTTTTTTCGAGTAGTGATATTATGACAAACGCAACCGATACTTACGGTACTTAACCGAGTATTACGTATATGGTCGCATGCAAATACCGCATACCCCTTCAGGCAAATATGGACCTCTTCTCCGTATTGCAATTCTTCCTGCATTCAATACGAAGGCAACGGAATTGCAAGTAGGACGTTGTGGAGGGAGGGCAGCGCTCTAGTCGGATGTGCTCCATTTATGCCGGCGGATGTGATCATTGGGGAGATGTGGCTGAGGGCCAACAGGCCAATAGGGCCGGTGCCGGCGCAGGAAGGGCTCCATTAGCGCCGCAAATGAACCACGACAGGACACACAATGAGCTGCAGTGTTTTGGCACAATAAGATACACACTTGGACATGACGAGCGGGTGCAAGAGAAACACTCGCCAGCGTGGTGCACTGCAGTCGTATATATTCACGCACAGATTTTGATACCGCTCTTGTACTCGATTTGGCTAGCAATGCATCTTATATCGAATATGAGGCGTTCGGAAGATACGTTGTGGTGAGACGTAGTCATTAGATGTCAGGAATGTCACATTGATGAGACTACCGCGGGAGGTACAGACCGGAAAAGGCAAGTAAAAAAAGGAACAAGGAACTCCGATGCTAAAATGTGAGTCTGTTTGATCCCGTATGTGTCTTATTTTCTCTTATTATGTCTATGTAATACATTTATACAAAGTAAAGGTGACTATAGGGGTGTTATTTCATGTCTATAGGGCTCTAATCATGCTATAAAAAATATTGAGAAGGCCATAAACAGTTTTTCTATGCTCTAATATTAGCTTTATAAATAAGCGAAGAAAAGATCATTGAAAGGTCTGTTGATCATGGTTAGGATCACAATGAAAGACATTCACAAAAAGTCTTTTTTTTCCCGTATCTTAACTGCCATGAAAAAAAAGCACAGCTTGGCAGCACCCGGGCAACAATCTGGTCGCCATTGCCTGGATTTTGCCCAGAAATAGACGTCGAAATTTAGACGTTGGAGTTTATCCCGACTGATTTGGTCCAGCTGCACGGTGGATGAGTGGGTAGCACATTGGCCTCACAATCAGGAGGTTCAGGGTTGGAATCTCCGTTGGGCATCTCTGCGTGGAGTTTGCATGTTCTCCCCGTGCGTGTGTGGGTTTTCTCCGGGTACTCCGCTTTCCTCCCACATTCCAAAAACATGCATGTTAGCTTCATTGGCCGCTCTAAATTGTCCATCGGTGTGAATGTTTGTTTGTCTATATGTGCCCTGCGATTGACTGGCGACCAGTCCAGGGTGTACCCTGCCTCCCGCCCAAAGCCAGCTGGGATAGGCTCCGGCATCCCCGTGACCCTAATGAGGATAAGCGGCATAGAAAACGGATGGATGGATGATTTAGTCCAAATGTAGCCTGAAAAAAGACGCCTTTGGACCAAATTTCGACAGGAAAAGGACAAATCTAAACGTTGCCTATTCAACCCGTTTTTGCTGGATGGGTGGCGGGCGTGCTTGGGATGGCTCCGCCCACCCCCAGCGGCCAAACAGTGTCAGTAAGAGCATAAGACCAGAGCGAAAAAGATTCCAACGTGTCTAGAATGTAAGAAAAAAGGCGCATACATGCCCAGCAAGCAGGAATGACATGCACTTTAGCACCGTGTGACTGTTTTCGTGTTTTCCATGCTTGACGTTATCGCGACGCCTGAAAGAGATCCATGAAAATATCCTCATCATGAATTATTTTTGGCGTCTCGAGGCGCATTTTTAATGAGACTCGTCAGCGCACAGAGCAGCCTCTCCTCTCCTCTCCTCTCCTCTCCTCCTCACCGCTGCCTTTGTTCTCCTCCCCTGTGCAGATCCTCCCTGCTCGGATCGTGGTCTGCTCGGAGCTGCAGAGCCGTCCCCGTGCATTCGTTCCGAACCAGATGCGTGTGTGACAGCCTCTCCACCTTCGCCATTTTAGCGCACACCAACTCCGACGCGGTAAGTCTTGGAAATCCTGCTCCTGCAACGCGGAGCTGTCGTTTGTCCGCCGTGGACGTTCCGTTCCGACGCGCGCGCGTCCGAGCCCTTTGTGTGCGCTCTGTGAGGGAAAACGTGATTTTGGTTGCGAAAGGTGTGCGGTTTGAATCCCGAGCAGAGCGAGGTCCGGGGAATGGCGGCGTGTTTGATGCGCCAACGCGACGTTGTTTCCCCCTGTGGACCGCGTTGCCCCAGAAGCGGGCCGAGCCAGTTGCCGTGGCAACGACTTCTGCAGCGCAAACTCGGCCTCTGGGATTTTTCATAACTGAGAAGCTGGAGAAGGAGGAGGGGGGGGTGGGGGTGAAGAAAAAACCCATTACCTAACCAACCTTTCCCCCGCCGCCCGACTCTGACCATGCCGGGAAAGACTTGCATTCCGATTTAGCATCCAGTACCCCACTATGCGTACCTCCCGGAGCTTTTCCCCTGAAAAAAGTCCCGTGTCGGGATCATTACCCTTCCGTGATGATCGTCAGTCAGATCCTCGGTCCCGCCCTCGGGCGGCTGGGTATGCGTTGAGCATCAGGGACCCTCCATGAGAATATCAACATGAGGCAGCCGGGGAGAGGCGATGGGGAACGGGACAGACTTTTGCTTTTGATGTTGTCTCACCGCCAAAAGCTCGGATGCGGGGGTCCGACGGGGGCGGCCTACCTAGTTTGTCACCAGTTTGTGGTCAGAAACTGCGCAGGTATGTAGGTCAAAGTCAGGCCTAGGTAGACAGTCCGGACAAACTGAATCCCCCATGTTCAAGATTCGATAGGAGCCTGTGCAAAACCCGGCGCGCCACTAAAGTACCCTCTCTGCTTCTGGCGTATTACTGCGTTACATGAGAGTAACCGTCAGGAAGTACTTTTAAAATGGATGACTTCCATCAACCCAGTGTGTGTTTCTTTCCCTGCCTCCTTTGCGCTTCTGACACGGTTGTATTTATACTCTTCACCTCTCTAGGTCTGCACCTATAACAAAAGAAACTAACTTACAGACTACAGCTGTCCTATCTAGTCTTTGAGCATCAGCCGATGAACCCTGCCCGGATGGGGGGCAAAACAATTGATTAGTGTGTCAGAGTTCTTAGAAGTATATTCAGGACTGGAGCGCACGCACTTTGTCCCCTGCTACTTTGTGCTTCCAACTTTATCGGTACTATTATGACAAAATACTGTATATTATTTTATTTACATGGCAGAAGAAAAACAAAAGGAAGACTTTGGAGTGAGATGATGTCCTTAAAAAGGTGTTTCATGCTGGAAAAGCCTCCAAAGTGGCTGAATTTCAAATATAATAATATATTTGAAATATAATGTAAATCTATATAATTATTATTTTTTTATTGTTAGTGATAAAATGACAAAACAAACTAAAACGCAACTCTGAACCTCCAACGTAATTTCCTGCCTTAAAACATTGTCCATCATATTGGATAATAAGAGTGTAAAGGTGACTGTAGTGGTGTTATTTCATGTTTACAGGGCTCTAATGAGGTTAAAACCCCTATTTAGAAGGCCGTGAACAGGTTTTTCTATGCTCTAGATGCAAAAATGTTCCATATTTAAACGAGCGAGGCATTGCTCCCGTTTCTTCACGTTTTTGCAACCACCAGCGGCGCTTCCTCTGGCCGGCGTTATCCCATTTAACCTTCCGAGCCTCGCGTGTGGTCGCTATGATAGCTGCGATGTGATGCAGGTATCAACCAGCAAAGTTCCCCCTTTGATTTGATGCCAAGACCCATGTTGGAAAAAAGACGCGGGAGAGCAGAACATTCAGAGGAATACCTCTATTGCTTCTGAGGGAGGGCAGCGGTTTTGTCTGTCAACGCCACTGGCAGCGGCGGGCGCTAGAAGCTCCTGTCACATATGAAAAAAAGGTTGCGACAGATGCGTGCACCGGTGATAATGATGCACATGTTCACCCCCCCGCGCGGGGTTGACGCTTGACACGCCAAAAAAAAAAAGGTGGAGGTTGTCCGCTACAGACGAGAAGGCCGCGGCATGCAAAGTAGTTGATGCGGCAGCGTCTCGTCCTCCTCCCGTCTTCGTCTTCATGACAGGTTCACCTTGAGGTCACCTTGAGGTCACCTTGCCTTGCGCAGAGTGTGCCTTCAGGAGGCTGTCTGCTGTTCCAGATGATGCACAGGCTTCACTTGTATGCGCATGCAGCTCAGTAAGGCTGTGGCTTTTCTGTTCTTGTCTCCTCGCCGCAGACCATGGACAAGGCGCTTCTCCCATCCGTGACTCTCATAGTTGGCTGCGGGGTCTCCTCGCTCACCCTGCTCCTCCTCATCATCATCTACGTCTCCGTGTGGAAGTAAGTCCCGCCGCGAGCAAACCTCAAAGCCTCCTGGTTCTCTGCAGCCAAACGTATGCTTCTCCCTTCTTCTAACTAACCCCAGGTACATCCGCTCCGAGCGCTCGGTTATCCTCATCAACTTCTGCCTGTCCATTATATGCTCCAACGCGCTCATTCTTGTTGGACAAACTCAGGCTCGCAATAAGGTAGGCGCTCTTCTGCTTTGTTGATCACGATTGCAACCGGAATAAAACAAAAAAGATATTGTTTCAAAATAATACAACTGATCTTTTTCACGCGTATTATTATTATTGTTAAACAATGCAATAATATATATAAATACAAATATTCATGCTATTTAATAATCAATATCTACAACAATGTAACGATATCAACAAAATAATTCAATAATTTCCTTATTTCAGTGCTTCTCAAAAGATTTGGGGGGGGGGGGGCTGGTGCCAGCAACTCATACGGTAGTTTGTCCGGATAAATACCGGATTTCAAATTGGAGGTTGGGGCTGAAACCCAAAAATACAGACAGTAATTGAGAAGCACTACCTTATTGCCTTTAATTCTGCACAATTAAAACAAAAGCAAAAGCTGCTCTCATTCTAGGCCTTGGGCTTTCTGCCCTCAAAGTCCTCCTATGTACAAGAACTTATTCCCCGGGGTGAGTTTTGCTTGGAACAATATATAAATATAATAACAATCCGGCAGTATGAACAAGAAAAGCACATACTTTTGAATACAAACACTGAAGAGAAGAGAAAAGTATCGCTTCAATACCCAAGGGGTAACGACTCCCCACTTTGTTTGGGACCCCCCAGGTGGTGTGCACACTGGTGGCAGCTTTCCTGCACTTCTTCTTCCTCTCCTCTTTCTGCTGGGTGCTGACAGAAGCTTGGCAGTCATACATGGCTGTCACCGGTCGTCTGCGCAACCGCATCATTCGCAAGCGCTTCTTGTGCCTGGGTTGGGGTAAGGGGCCGCCCGACTTTCTCTTCAACTTTGTCGCTTTCTCTCCCTTCCTTTGCATTTTCAGGAGCTGGAAATGTGACTCTAACCCCGACTTTTGTTTCTCCTCCCAG
Organism: Oostethus manadensis; assembly: GCA_024372805.1. Classification (NCBI taxonomy): domain Eukaryota; kingdom Metazoa; phylum Chordata; class Actinopteri; order Syngnathiformes; family Syngnathidae; genus Oostethus; species Oostethus manadensis. Next base: position 848,298 of record QODF01000077.1, read on the forward strand.
GCTTGCCTGCATTAGTGGTGGCTGTATCTGTGGGCTTCACCAAAGCCAAGGGATACGGCACTGTCAACTAGTAAGTCTCAGTCTACCTGCTGCTTTTCGGAAAATGCAAACACGCGCTGTTGGTGCTTTAGTCCGAAACATATCCGCAAGGAGACAAAAAGTTAATGGAATTCCAACATAGTGGTCGATTAACTGGAGCATAGCATTAATCGCAGATTAATTGTTTTAACAGAGAACATATTTTGCTCTACAGGGTTAGGGGTTAGGGTCACAGTGGAACGCGTTTATGTCAAGTCAAGTATACAGTATACAATACCGACTTTACTCATTTTTCAAAACTATATTCATTAATAAATCATCATTATTTTGAGGTTGATTACGGCCTATTATTAGTCAGAAAATACTATAAAAGTTGAATATTTCAAATAAAACAAATTTAATACAAAATTTGATATTACTTGCCTAAATGAAGCATTTTCAAGCATAGGCAAAAGTGACTATAGGGGTGTTATTTCTTGTCTAGGGGGTTTAAATTATGTTAAAAACCGTATTTTGTGTTTGACGAAGATTGTGTTTTCTGTGCTCAAGTATGAAAATATTGTATTTATGAATAAGAAATCCCACAAATTCACTCATCACGGACCGGAACCAATGAAACGCCACAAACAAGGGATTTCTGTACCCCTTTATTGTCAGCCTTTCCTCGTATGTCCCAAGCGATGGCTACTTTTGGGCGACATCAGCTTATGTCGCCATCAGTACCGCCCTTTACCATTTTGTTAGAAGCAATGCCAACCATCATAAGATCTTTATTAAAAGTCAGGCGACACAACGTTTGGGAAACCCTCTCTTAGCTGAAGTCTCATCGAGGTCTCATTAGAAATTGCATGATGACCGCTCATTTTTGTGAACTTTAGCCTCATATTTTGGTTCACTCCCAAGTTGCCCAACCATTGGGATGTTTGACTTTGGAAGCTGGACTGCATTTGGAAAGTACCTTTTGTAAGGTCAAGCATTAAATCATTGCGTCCTCTTTCTATTCTGTTCTAGCTGCTGGCTGTCTCTGGAGGGCGGACTCCTCTACTCCTTTGTTGGCCCCGCCGCTGCCGTTGTTTTGGTTCGTATTTGATCTGATTTCAACGTCCTAATCCAATCCTTTATTCCTACATGCATTTCCCATTTTATACTGACCATTGTGGGGGGTTTTTCAACCAGGTGAATATGGTCATTGGTATTCTGGTCTTCAACAAGCTGGTATCCAAGGACGGCATCACTGATGTGAAGCTGAAGGAGAGAGCTGGGTAGGTCCTATTGATCTTCTACTTTTGTGCTTATCACTCACATCAGCACCATTACAGCTGTACTGATCATGTGATCTGCTGTCAAGGCTGTCACACAAATTCCATATTTCGACACTACAGTGGTGTGAAAAACTATTTGCCCCCCCCCTGACTTTTTATTCTTGTGCATGTTTGTCACACAAAATGTTTCCGATCATCAAACACATTTGAATATTAGTCAAAGATAACACAAGCAAACACAATATGCAGTTTTTAAATGAATGTTTTTATTTTTTAGGGATAAAAAAATCCAAACCCACATAGCCCTGTGTGAAAAAGTAATTGCCCCTGCACCTAATAACGGGTTGGGCACCCTTAGCAGCAATAACTGCAATCAAACGTTTGCCATAACTTGCAACAAGTCTTTTACACGCTCTGGAGGAATTTTGGCCCCCTCATCTTTGCACAATTGTTGTCATTCAGCTTTATTTGAGGCTTTTCTAGCATGAAGCGCCTTCTTAAGGTCATGCCACAGCATCTCCATGGGATTCAGGTCAGGACTTTGACTAGGCCACTCCGACGTCTTCATTTGGTTTTTCTTCAGCCATTCAGAGGTGGATTTGCTGGTGTGTTTTGGGTCATTGTCCTGCTGCAGCACCCAAGATGGCTTTAGCTTGAGTTGACCAACAGATGGCCGGACCTTCTCCTTCAGGATGTTTTGCTAGACAGTAGAATTCATGCTTCCATCTATCCCAGCAAGCCTTCCAGGTCCTGAAGCAGCAAAACAAGCCCAGACCATCACACTACCACCACCATATTTGACTGTTGCTATGAAATGCTGTGTTACTTTTACGCCAGATGTAACGGGACACGCACCTTCCAAAAAGTTCAACTTTTGTCTCGTCAGTCCACAAGATATTTTCCCAAAAGTCTTGGCAGTCATCGTTTTGTGTTCAATGATGTTATCTTTGACTAATAGTTTTATGAGCAGAAACATTGAAGTTTGACAAAAAGTCAGGAAGGGGGCAAATAGTTTTTCACACCACTGTATATGTAGAAAAGTAGAAGAACACACCCCTTACTCAATTGGTGCTTCAAATTAAATTTAGTGGAACCTGTTTAAGTCAACAACCAAAGTAAGCTTCAAAACAAAATCATGGTTCTAAATCATTGTTGAAATAACAACCCTATAGTCACCTTTACACCGCATTACCCAATAATGGTGACGGATGCTAACTGTATCGACAGAAACCAACTGCCGTAGGTTTCTTTATTATCGTCCATGCTTTTGTAGATGCTAATTCCTGTGCCCTGTTCTAATGTTCTCCCTAAGGGCATCGCTTTGGAGCTCCTGCGTGGTTCTGCCTCTGTTGGCTCTCACATGGATGTCTGCCGTGCTCGCCATCACCGACCGCCGTTCCGCCCTCTTCCAGATCCTCTTTGCCGTCTTCGACTCTCTAGAAGGTTTCATCATCGTCATGGTCCACTGCATCCTGCGCAGAGAGGTAGGAGGAAGTCTTTTGACCGGTTTGGTTTGTGCGCCTCGCCGCGCCGTGGCTTAAATGCCATTTCCCTGATAATCCCCACGTAGGTTCAGGAGGCGGTAAAGTGCCGAGTGGTTGACCGCAAAGACGACGGCAATGCAGATTCCGGCAGCTCCCATCACGGCGGCCACAACCAGCTGACGGTATGTTTTTTTAGGCCTGTTGACTTTGATAATGTCTTGAGTGCCTCCTGCATTTATTTCCAAATAAACACGCGCCCTGACGGAATATTTATACGCTTTCAGCAGTCCGATAATGAAAAGGACGGAGACTCATGCAGACAAGGTAAACGCGACACAAACCCGTCCACGTTTTCCTTTGCATTTCATCATATAAGCCCGGCTCATTGTTATGCTCTTTGTTACTATTTCAAAAGGAATGAGCAGCTCCTCGGAGGAGAAGATGGCGCCACCGCAAATGCCTCTTCCCATGGCCCCGAACTTCCATACCTTGCCATCCAGCAAGAGCCACATGCAGGCCGTTCCCGAATATTCCAGCCACACCCTCACACTCAAGAGGGAGAAGGGCCGCCTGGTGGGCGGAGTCGACCCGTCCTGCGGAAAACCCGTGTACGTTTGCGAGGGGGAGCTGTTCCAACAGCTGGATGCCGATCTCGCTCTGGTTCAAGCAGAGGGCGGAGTCTCTAGCGGCAGCGGTTACGTGCTCATGCCCAACACCACGTCCACCCTGAGGTCCAAGCCCAAAGATGACGGGACAAAATACAACATCGGCGTGGAACAACTGCCGCAGGCCAGACTCATACACCTGGGCGGGCCCTTTGCCGAGCCGCAAACCGCCTTCGGGATCAAGTCCATCCCCCCCGACCAGATCAGCGTGTCCTACTCCGAGAGAGACTCGCCCATCCAGAATATCCACAACATGTCCAGTGAGTCTCACATCACCCACAGCAGCCTGGAGAACACCTTTGAGTCCATGAACTCCATGATGTCCAAAAGCGAGACCATCTCCACCTTATCCATGAGCTCCTTGGAGGTGAGACTGAATTCATAATAATAATTGCAAAAATCCTCCTTTTGCATTCCAATGTTATGTTTATTCAACTGTCTTTTTCACACTTTCTTTTGCAGAGACAAAAGTCCCGGTATGCTGAGCTGGACTTTGAGGTGAATATCAATCCAATTTTGTGGCCAAACTATTTCCGCATGTTGAGAAACCAAAAGATGCAACATGATGCAACTGAGTAAAAAAAAATGCTCGATATTAGCTTTCTTACCACATCACGGGTTTTCCCAAATATATTTTTTTATAAATCATGTGGTTTTGTGGCCTGTCATTAGACCCAAAAAATGCATATTTCAACAGATTTTATGGATTTACACTAAAATCCAAATACAAGGCATTCAGAAGATGCATTTAAAGATGACATGTAGAATCGTACACTGGTCACTAGGTGTCAGTAATGTTACTGTAATGCTGGGTTAGACAGTACCAGACTTGATCGCTGGGGCAATAGACTTTTATTGCAGGTTTGAATTATCTTACAACAATTATCTTACAATAATCCCCAACACGGGCTACTGTGCTAAAACTCAACTCCGAAACCCCGAAACCACCGGAACACATTTACACCTCCATACACGAGCACAAGTCTAATTTATGTTTAAATATGTCTTATTTTGTCTTACTATGTCTATTATTTTTTAAGTGTTAAGCTGACTATAGCGGTATTGTCTAGAGGGCCCTAATAATGTTAAAAACCACATTAAGAAGGTTTTCTTGCAAAAATGTTCTTAATTTTTAGCTCTTTAATTTTTATTCTTACATATACCACTCTAGACCCCCCCCCCCGGGTTAAAGCATTTGATGCAAATGGCATCTTTATGATTACAATTTGCATTTTAAGTCACTTATATTCATTGTGTTTCCCCGCAGAAAATAATGCACACGAAGAAGCGCCACCAGAATATGTTCCAGGACCTGAACAGGAAGTTGCATCATGGCGATAAGGACAGAGAGTCGCCCGCCTCTGACAGCAAGGTAACACATGATCCACTGCACACGCCCATTATCCATCATTACACACAAAAAGTCAAAGTCGTACATACAAAAATGAAAAACAAAGTTACAAGAATCATTCCCGAGGCAAGGTTGCTGTTAATTATTATGGTAATCCAGGCGCATGATGGAGGAAAAATGACCCTGAAAAACACACATGTATTGAGTTATGGTTAACATGAGGTCATTTGAATAAGGATGCATTTTCTTCCTTGCTTCCAACAGTCTGTGAGATGGAGCGTATCATCAGCAGGAAGTGACAAAACGAACCACAGCGTGAGTGTTTATATATATACATATATATAACCTCACAATTGCAAATTTACCGCCTATAGGCAAGGCACACCATCAATAGTACACTTGCCTCCAGGAGGAATAACATGCTCCGCTGCAAATATTCCTTAGCAGAGGAATCATTTCTACCTCCCATGCAACGCAGCCTAATTCGTTGTGATTAGATCAGATGTTTCCCTATGACGATTGACGCCAGTGCTAACGTGTCACGCCTTTGTTCCTCCCACCACCCCCGCCGACCCATCACAGGACAAACAGCAGGCTCCCCTGGAGAGGCCTTGGGAAGCGGTACGGGGACTACCACAGCAGTCTCCTCCCGCGTGGGTCCGCAAAGATTTGGAGCCTCTGGCTGCGTCGCCCCTGGAGTTGCATGCTGTGGAATGGGAGAAGACGGGCACCCCCATCCCCCTTGCGGGGCAGGACATCATTGACCTGCAGACAGAGGTCTGAAGGGCATGAACTTTGCGAGTCTTATTTTACCTTGGTTCCCTGTCGGGGTCCTGTATCGGTACCATACAGGAATGCGAGAACGTTAAGAAGCGAGACAGTAGGTCTGTGAATCGATGTCTTCAAACCATCAGCGGGAGCAGGGGAGGGGGTGGGCGGGTTGTTGGAGCGGAACGCTTGATGATGGTTTCCTCTCTGAGTGGGCTGGCGAAAAATGCTCTGTGGTCCACGTAGGCCAGTACCGCCAGTGGTTCCTGTAATGTACGCTGGCAACCAGGCCAGACACTTACGAGATAAACCCTACTTTTTTTTAGGGGAGAGGTATAACCAGAACTTTTGGCTGCTCCTCTTCCAGTCGACGTTCCTTCCACGTGGGGCAAGAGAGCATATTCAGCGACCACTCTCACACTTGGAGTCCGTCGGTCTTGAATCTATTTGACAGGCGCAGATTTTGATCTGATACATTTCTGAGACTTGCTTGTCAATCATATCACAGTTATGAGTGTAATCATCATCGCTGCTGTTGATTATTATTATTATGGTTTTTTTACTTTTTATTAGGGATGGGCAAAATCCTTGTTGAGCATATTTTTGGGTTCCTGCGGGTAGAAGTACATACGTTTGTATTTTGTCGAACCGTTTGAATTTACAGGAATCCTTCGCCACGTCATGTTTTTTTTCAAACTAAGTAAATTTGACGCATTTTCTTGCCTAAGTTAAGCATTTTTAACCATAAATGAAGAAAAATATACATATTAGGCATTCCGAAAACACATTCAAACATGTTGTGATGTGTAATATTCTACACTCATTACTAGGTGTCAGTAAGGATTGGTGAGACACACAAGCACCAGACCTGGGTCTATATTATGTCTTAAAAGTCCTATTTCCGCTTAGTATGTTTACTACACTGGGTAAAACAAGTGTGTAAAAAAGTATTTTAACAAAACGAGGTATCCCTGTAAATGACTTTTTTTCCGGAACACAAGGAAAATGAGAGGAAAGAAGGCATCCCCTCACAAGAAGATTTATTTTTTTTATGAGCAGACCTTTGCTGCTTAAAGGTAAATCACGGGGAAAAGAAGGGCAAAATGCATGATTGTTGACAGGTACAACACTGCATTGAAACAGGAGTTCAGAACATTCAGGGAGCGATTCTCCCATCCCGTTAAAACATACATCATTCATGGAGATTATCTTTAATGCCCATCCCTAGCTTATATTTTTATTACATATTTTATTTGAAATCTGCAATGTATTGTGATGCAGTGCGCACTGCAGTGGGACAAACCCACCGAGTGGTGGCGGAGGCGGTTGGTCCCCCCCCCCCCCCCCCCCCTCCAGCAAACGACCCGTACCCCCACCCACCCATTTTCCTCGACGCCAGAGCACCGGCACCACAATACGGACTCTTGACGCGGAGCAGCGCACTGTGGGAATGGCTGGGCTTGGTTTCTCAGCCTTGCAGGACTATTTGGACTTTGCTGAGGCTCTTGGCACTGATGTGACAGTGCAGTCGCCCTGCAGGCTGCCAAGCCTTCAACACATTTGTGTTTTCGGACCATCAGCGTGAAACGGTGCAATACGATGGGTGCTTGATGCTCAAGCAAGACCAATATTAGGATTAAGGCATTTTTTTCTTACTGATGATTCAAATCTTTTGTACCATCTTCCTCATAAATACGGAGCATATAGACACTTTATGAGAATATATTGTATGACAAATCTGTATTAGTAATTCAAAGAATTTATTAACTAGGGATTTGTTAGCATTAAACTCCATATTTGGAGGTGTCTGTGACAGGTAGATCATTGTGCTTCTACAAGAAAACATTGTATAGAATGAATGAATATCTCTTCAGTTGGTTTCAGGATGTTTGTTATTACTCTCCACTGTGTCGCGATGAGTAATGGAACTTTGGGGGTGTTTTCTGCAAAGCCAGTTTAGCTGCCGTGTCGGCGTGGAAACGCGGGCTAAACTCATACCGGGTTGAGTCCAGGCTTCCAGCTTCAAATTGGCTATGAAAGTGCCTCCGTTTCACTGTTTGACTCATTCGCAGATGTTGTCACTGTTCACTTAGAACCTCCAAGAAGGGGACATGGAGAGGAAAAAACGGGGAAAAAAAAGCATTCCCCGATGATATTATCACCAATCAACACGAAAACGCCGAAAACCGGACTTTTGCAGAAACTCCCCGCCCCATGTCTTGTCAGTAATTACCTGCCAATTTTCCAAGTTCCTCTGTCCTAGTCCAATTCAAAGGATGTGTATTGAACAAGCATTTGTATTCTCTTGTCATAACTTTCTTTTCCCCTCCCGTAAATGTACAGTTTTCACAGCACAAAATGAATGTGATTCATTTCTAATAAAAGGATCTATACATTACATGGCGGATTTGTGTTCTTGAGGTCCCGAAGGTAAGTAAGATTGTCATTTGATGACAAAAGAGCACAGATAAGTGCCAAAACACGCCAAAATATTTATTTTCCAAACAGAAAGTGAAGCAGTTATGACAAGCAACTTAGACATTTGGTAGAGGTGTCACGAGATCTTCCATCTATCCATCCATCTTGGGTGGCAGGGGTATGCCGGAGCCTATCCCAGCTGACTTTGAACTGGTCGCTAGTCAATAGCAGGGCACATATAGACAAACATTCACACTTTGGACAATTTACCCGGAGAAATCCCATGAAGGAATGGGGAGAACAAACTCCACACAGAGATGACCAAGTGGAGAGATTCATGTTTACATTTTCTACTGGTGGTGAGCCTTGGGATTTTTGGGACGAGAAAAAAAAAGGTTGGAAAAGACTGCTCTATGTTATGCTTTGTCCCATTAATATTTGTACTTTTTTTCCACATTATTATAACTTTTTCCCCAACCAAATTTTCCAAAATTTACAACTTTATATAGTTTTGTTAATGTTTTATTATTTTTTTTCAGCTGTTTTTTTCATTCTGTTTGATTTCCCCCACTATTTAACCAGGAAAGTCAAGTCACCAAAGACATGTCTTCCAATGAGGAATCAGTACCTGGGAACTCCGTGGCAGCTTCTCCTATCTCTGGGGCTGAGGTCACCAAGGTGGTCAAAAAGCTCCTCGGTGGCAGGGCCCCGGGAGCGATCCGCCCGGAGTTCCTTAAGGCCCTGGATGCTGTGGGCGTGTCTTGGTTGACAGTGAACAGCGGGGGCAGTGCCCCTGGATTGGCAGACCGGGGTGGTGGTCCCGCTTTTCAAGAAGGGGGACCGGGGGCTGTGTTCTAACTATCGTTGGATCACACTCCTCAGCCTTCCTGGTAAGGTTTACACAGAGGTTCTGGAGAGGAGGATGCGCCGGATAGTCGAATCTCAGGTACAGGAGGAGCAGTGTGGTTTTCGTCCTGGTCGTGGAACTGTGGAAGTGTGGACCAGCTCTATGCTCTCAGCAGGGTCCTTGAGGGTGCATGGGAATTCGCCCAACCAGTCTACATGTCTTTTGTGGACTTGGAGAAGGCATTTGATTGTGTTGAAAACTGAACCTTTTCATCTCGCAAGATCTTGTGACGGGCCGCACGGTGCTGGGTGGTTCGCATGTTGGTCACACAGTCAGGAGATCTAGAAGATGTAGGTTCGAATCCCAAGCCAAAGTGTTGACGCCAATGCCTGTTTGGGGGGAAAAAACCAGAAAAACAGACATTCATATAGGACAAAATTATCAAGTTCATTTACATTTATTGCATGATCATAACTTTATTATTGTAATGATAACTTTCCTCCCATATTATTTGGATTTCATTTGATAACTTATTTTACAACGTTATTCATTGTTTGTGTTTGTTTTTCATACAATTGAGACTTTGCGGTGGTGCCTTGGTTAACGTCATTAAGCCGTTCCAGAAGGTCCGACTTCAAAGAAAAAGTTACTATAGAATATGTAACCAATGTATATCCAATAAATCTGTTCCAGGCAGAAAGATTGTATCAAAGATCCTTAATTTTTTCTTTTTTTAAAACAGCAATAGTGTTCCATTTACACAAGGTATTTATTTTTTATACAAGTTATTTGCTTATATTTGCAATATACAAGTTATTATTATATATTAACCAAGCTACAGCAACATTGTTATTGTAGCAAATGAAAAACTACATCTGGCAGAGTAAACGCTAGCCTCAGTGTCACTCACAACACCTCAAGCCAGTGCAACGGGACAAACGGAGGAGTGGATGCAACTGTCTCTCAATTAAAGACTCGATAAGATGTTTGTTTGCTGCCAGCATTTTTTAAGCATTTGTTAATGCATGATCGATACACAGTGGTGTGAAAAACTCTTTGCTCCCTGCCTGACTTTTTTTTCTTGTGCATGTCTGTCACACAAAATGTTTCTGATCATCAAACACATTTGAATATTAGTCAAAGATAACACAAGTAAACACAAAATGCAGTTTTGAAAGGAATGTTTTTATTACTTAGGGAGAAAAAAATCCAAACCCACATAGCCCTGTGTGAAAAAGTAATTGCCCCTGCACCTAATAACGGGTTGGGCACCCTTAGCAGCAATAACTGCAATCAAACGTTTGCCATAACTTGCAACAAGTCTTTTACACGCTCTGGAGGAATTTTGGCCCCCTCATCTTTGCAGAATTGTTGTCATTCAGCTTTATTTGAGGCTTTTCTAGCATGAAGCGCCTTCTTAAGGTCATGCCACAGCATCTCCATGGGATTCAGGTCAGGACTTTGACTAGGCCACTCCGAAGTCTTCATTTGGTTTTTCTTCAGCCATTCAGAGGTGGATTTGCTGGTGTGTTTTGGGTCATTGTCCTGCTGCAGCACCCAAGATGGCTTTAGCTTGAGTTGACCAACAGATGGCCGGACCTTCTCCTTCAGGATTTTTTGCTAGACAGTAGAATTCATGCTTCCATCTATCCCAGCAAGCCTTCCAGGTCCTGAAGCAGCAAAACAAGCCCAGACCATCACACTACCACCACCATATTTGACTGTTGCTATGAAATGCTGTGTTACTTTTACGCCAGATGTAACGGGACACGCACCTTCCAAAAAGTTCTACTTTTGTCTCGTCAGTCTGCAAGATATTTTCCCAAACGTCTTGGCAGTCATAATTTTGTGTTCAATGATGTTATCTTTGACTAATCGTTAACTCTCTTTAATGAGCACAAACATTGAAGTGTGACAAAAAGTCAGGAAGGGGGCAAATAGTTTTTCACACCACTGTACAACACTAAAACTTTTTTTTTCATTCATTCATTCATTTTCTGTACCGCTTATCCTCATTAGGGTCACGGGGATGCTGGAGCCTATCCCAGCAGACTTTGGGCAAGAGGCGGGGTACACCCTGGACTGGTCGCCAGCCAATCGCAGGGCACATATAGACAAACAAACATTCACACTCTAATGGACAATTTTAGAGTTGCCAATGAAGCTAACATGCATGTTTTTGGAATGTGGGAGGAAAGCGGAGTACCCGGAGAAAACCCACACACGCACGGGGAGAACATGCAAAATCCACACAGAGATGCCCAACGGAGATTTGAACCCAGGTCTTCCAGATCTCCTGACTGTGTGGCCAGTGTGCTAACCACTCAGCCACCGTGCGGCCCACAATTTTTTTTATAGTGAAAATTGTTCACATGCTAGCTCATCTTACGTACTCGTTTTCTGGCTTTAGAATGCAAAAAAAGGGAAATAAATATGTGTTCATGTTTCACATAAGTATTGTAGATGATGGACAAAATACTTTGACTTTACTTTTAAATGTTAGGGAAAACCCCCGCAGCGATCAATTAACAAAATAAGAAAAAATAAATCCGTTCTTTTTTTTGCCGTTGTTTTTTTGTTTGTTTTCTTGTTAAATTATATTTTTATAATATGCCATGGGCCAACAAAACTAAAAAACAGCCGCGTACCACAAAAAGCTCCCGGGCCACGCGTTGGACATCCCTGCTTTAATAGACTTACAGATATCAGTCATCTTCCTTAAAGCCGCATAGAAGCCTGTGGCACGCAACATTGTATTCCTAAAATAGTCATGATTTGTTGGTCCCCAAAATAACAAGCCCTTAAGATGATAAAAGAGCAACTGTCCTCTATTCTATTTTCATTCTTTCCAAGGAGACAAATCAGTACAAAGAGAAACGGTATCCACAGCGGTGCATGATGACAAAAGGCACCATGTCTGTGACGGACATTTCAGTCTGTTTGATTTGCACTTTTTTCTTTGTTGTTACCATCCATCCGGAGATGAAGCGGGGCTTGAATCCCAATGTATGCGCTCCCACGTGCTGACTGTGTGCAATAACATGCAAAGTCGTAAGAGACACTCACGTGGTCCGCACGGATTTTCAAACCTGCAGACAGCACGCAAAGCCCGTGGAAGCAAAGTACAACCTTGCAGGTGCAAAAAAAACTTGCATGCGGCCAGTTTGCAAGGGCAAGGCATGGGAAGAGTTTTCCCGGGATGGCAGTGGCTCCAGCTGTGCACTCTGCTTCTCCATGGTATGCGGCTCTTACCACTGTACAGACTGGTTGTTTCGCTCACAATGGCCGTAGGATAAAAATTGGCCTACTCATCTTTGCAGAATTGTTGTAATTCAACTACAATGGAGGGTTTTCCAGCACGAAGCGCCTTTTTAAGGTCATGCCAATGCATCTCAATAGGATTGGCCACTCCAAATGTCACGATCTGTGTGTTTGTCATCGTGACAGTTTTGGTTTTCATGTGTTTTTGGGCCGTTTCCTAATTTCTTCATTCAGTTAATTACGTGCACCTGTTTTCCCTGCTATTTATCTTCAGTCGGGCGTCGCCTTATTGTCTCTTGTTACTTTTTCCCCTCCTTCTGTATCTTTGTTTTGTTCCTGCCGCTGCTTCGCAGCATTTTTATTAAACGGTTCCCCCAACCTACCTGCCTGACATTCAGCTCTCTGCATCCTCGGGGTCGTTACACCATGCCTCGCCGAGCGCAACGTGACAGAATGAGCCGACCAGACGAACTTGACCTCGCGGAGAGCGACTTCTGGACACTCCAAATATTTAAGGCGATGGAGGAGGAGTCCGCCAGGTTTGGGCCGGAGGAGCTGGAGGACATGGTGTGGGGGCCAGACGGCACGCTGATCCCGATGGCGTGGGTGTGGCCCAAATCCGCCACGCACACCCTGGGCCGCCGGCAATGGAGAAACCCGGCGGGGCCGCCTCGGGGACGTCGTCGAGGTGAGTCTCGTGCCCTCCTCCAAGCCTCCCTCCACCCTTCCCTGGTTCCTGGGGCGGATGATGACGGCGTCTGGGATCCGCCTTCGGGAGGCGGGGCAAGTACGTCCTGTCTAGCGGTGGAGGACGTGCAGCCGCTGCCGACACCGGCACCTCGCTGCAGGACTCCGCCCCCTCCTCATCCTCAGCAGCTTTCGTCGGCGTTGGCAGCCCGGCAGCTGCCGACACCGGCACCTCGCTGCAAGACGCCACCCACTCCACGTTCCCGGCAGTTGCCGTTGGCTTCGGCAGCCCAGACGCAGCCGATCGCCGCACCCCGCTGCAGGATTCCGCTCACTCCACGTCCGAGGCAGCTCTCGTCGGCTTCAGCAGCCCAGCAGCCGCCGATAGCCGCACCTCGCTGCAGGACGCCACCCACTCCTTATCCTCCCAGGGCATCGGCTCCAGCGCCTCCTGTGGCGCCTCCCACGGCGCAGGGCGTTTCAGTGGCGCCTCCCACGGCGCAGGGCGTTCCAGTGGCGCCTCCCACGGCGCAGGGCGTTCCAGTGGCGCCTCCCACTGCGCAGTGCATTCCTGTCGCGCCTCCAGCATCGCCCAAGATTCCAGTCCTGCTTAGGCCTCGCCTGCGTCGTCGCGCCGGCCGACCCCCGGAGGGGTCTCGCCGGCCTCGCCTGCGTCTCCGTCCCGGCCGACCCCCGGAGGGGTCTCGCCGGCCTCGCCTGCGTCTCCGTCCCGGCCGACCCCCGGAGGGGTCTCGCCGGCCTCGCCTGCGTCGTCGCCCCGGCCGACCCCCGGATGGGTTTGAGTGCCCGAATGATAGGAGCTACAGTATGTTGTTAGGGGCTATATGCCCCTGGTAGGGTCTTCCAAGGCAAACAGGTTCTAGGTGACGAGCCACACAAAGGGTGATTCAGAAGAATAACCGAATCAAACGAACCAAATTCCTCGAGCGGGGCTGGACATTGTTCTACTGGATTTGGATTTGCTGCAGGGTAGAGGTGGCGAGCTGGTGTGGGCTTAATAATAGCCCTACAACTGGTGCCTCTTTGTTGGAGTCCTCCCCGGCGAATGGGAGGGTCATTTCCCTGCGCCTTCGGGCTGCGGAAAGTCCATTCCAGGGTGCTGGAGAGAGGAGTACAACCGTTCCAATGTGGTTTTTGTCCTGGTTGCAGAACACTGGACCAGCTCTACACCCTTGCAAAGGTACTGAAGGGTGCATGGGAGTTATGTGCTTTGTGGACTTGGAAAAGGCATTTTAGGGGGTGCTGTAGGGGAGTCCTGTAGGGGGTGCTCAAAGAGTATAGGATTGGTGGTACTCTATTCGGTGACATTCGGTCCTTGTACATTCGCTGCAGGAGCATGGTTCACAATGCCAGCAGTAAGTCAGGCCTGTTTCCAGTTGTCCTCCACCCAGGGTGCCCTTCGACACCAATTTTGTTCATAACCTTCATGGACAGAATTTCTAGGCGCAGTCAAGGTGTCAAGGGAGTCCAGTTTAGTGGCCTTAGGATCTCGTCTCTGCTATTTGCATACGATGTGGTCCTTATGGCTTCATCTGGCTGTGACTTTCAGCATTTACTGGAGCAGTTTGCAGTTGAGTGTGAAGCGTCTGTGATGAGACTCAGCACCTCCAAATCCGAGGCCATAGTTCTCAGTTGGAAACCGGTGGATTGTACACTCCGGGTCGGGAGCGAGGTCTTTCCCCAGGTGGAGGAGTACAAGTATGTCTAAAACCCTTGTTATGTAGGTGATGCTAGACCCTTACCCCGCCCTCGTGCAAGACGAGGCAGGCACTCCTCCTTAACCTGACTACTCCGTGTAAAGGGTTAAATCCCCCGTTGAGGGATAGAGACCTTCTTAGCCAGGGGCGAGGGGAACTCACCCAGGTTTTCACAGCCTTGGTTTTGGCAAAGGCGGCCCCACTGCACCCGGATCGCAAACGACCAGAGGAACCAATTCACTTATTTTGGCCGCAGGCGACACCGGACCCTCTGCCTTTTACGACAGCTCCCCCTCTAAAATGTTTTGTTGCTCTTGGAAACGACCTGGGATATTTTACCTATCTGCTAGTGATAAAGAGGGACCTGTTAATATTCAATACCGGAACAACCTCAAAGGAATCTATTCTGTATCACACCGCTTACTCGTTTGTATCACAGAGAATATTGGACGACAACACTTGTCCAGTTGGAATAGATGACAGGTTTTATTAGGACAGATTAGCAAGGGCATGCAAGCAGACAACAATGAATATAAGGATAATACTCTTTAAAGACCAACTACCTTGAGCTCCACTTACACACCTCTAGGTAGGGACTAGGCCCTATCTGGAAACCCAGTATTTCAATCCCACCCAGATGGCGATGCCAGGCAGTAAAATGGTAAGTCCAGAAAGACAAAGTTCTCTGCTAGGGGTTATTCCTAACCCAGGGGAAAGGGACGGCGAGTGATCAGATCGACGGCTTCCCCTGCGAGCGCTCATGGATCTAAGTTGCTCCCGAAAGTGGCAAGAAACAGGTCGGCTGCTGTGGTTGGTTTAATATCCCACCTGTCCCAGCTCTTCTTCGGGTAGCTCCA
>QODF01000077.1:870693-902060 GCA_024372805.1 Oostethus manadensis
AAAGTCAGAGAGGCCAGACTGAGATGGTTGGGACATGTCCAGAGGAGAGATAGTGAATATGTTGGTAGAAGGATGCTGAGTTTTGAATTGCCAGGCAGGAGGCCTAGAGGAAGAGCAAAGAGGAGGTTTATGGATGTAGTGAAAGAAGACATGAAGGTAGTTGGCGCAAGAGAAGAGGACACAGAAGACAGAGTTAGATGGAGGCAATTGATTCGCTGTGGTGACCCCTGAAGGGATAAGCTGAAAGGAAAAGAAGAAGTATTGTAAATAATATTGTAATCATTATCAACAAATCACAAAATCAATAATCAGTATCTATGTTGGCAAAACTTGGTATGGGATCAACATTTGCACCCACTCTTAGCAGTGTTATGCAATCCATAGCAAAAAGTGCTCTCACTATTGATGGGAAACTTGATACCACGGTGACCTGGTGCGTAGCATGTTGGCCACCCAGTTGGGCGACCTGAAGGATACGGGTTTTAACCTGGGCATCTCTATGTGGAGTCTGCATGTTCTCCTTCTCTCCTTTTCATAATAGTCTAAATTGTCCTTCTACTGTAGGTATGAATGTGAGTGTGAATGGTGGCTTGTCTATATGTGCTCTGAAATGGACTGGACACCAGTTCAGGGTGTACCCGCCTCGCACCTCTCACATGCGAAACAGAAGATGGATGGATGGAGTTCTTATGTGTCACTCACTGACGTTAATCGGTACAAGATTCGCTCAATTCAACCATCACGGAGCACACGCACAACAATTGGTGCCCATTAGTCAGTGAAACTCGAGTCTTTGTCGATTAACCGTGAGTCAGTAAAACTCGCGTGTGAAGCGAGTATCGCTCATCTCTACCCCTTTTGATGGGAAACTTGGGACCTTTTACTGATTCAAGTCCTTACGAGTCGCTCAGCAAAGTGAATCGGGTACCCGATTCGCTTGAGTCAGCCGTCACAGAGCACGTGCACAACGATTTGTACCGATGAGCGAGTCTTCGTTGAGTACGAGTCTGCAAAACTTGCAGAATTCATTCATTCATTCATTCATTTTCTATGCCGCTTATCCTCATTAGGGTGGCGGGGATGCTGGAGCCTATCCCAGCTGGCTTTGGGCGGGAGGCGGGGTACATCCTGGACTGGTCGCCAGTCAATCACAGGGCACANNNNTGAATTAATGCAGCAATACGGTGTAGCGTGGATTTGATCAGTCTGTGGCGCTCCTCAGGAGTTATGAGAACCCAGGTTGCTCTGATAGTGACCTACTGCTCTTCTGCATGGTTGGGTTTGGCTTATCACATTTTTCTCCTGACCCATAGATTTTCTGTGGGGCTGAGGCGTGTTTGCTGGCCAATTAAGGACATACTGTAGATACCATGGTCCTTAAACCAGGTACTGGTAGGTGCCAAGTTTTGTTGGAAAATTAAATCTGCATCTCCATAAAGTTGGTCAGCAGTAGGAAACATGAAGTGTTCTAAAACTTCCTGGTAAACGGTTGTACTGACTTTGGACCTCAGAAAACACAGTGGACCATCACCAGCAGATGACATGGCACACCAAACCATCACTGACACTGGACCTCAAGCAAAGTGGATTATGTGCCTTTTTTCTCTTCCTCCAGACTCTAGGTCCTTGATTCCCAAAGAAAATGGAAAATTGATTTAATCAGAGAACATAACTTTGGACCACTCAGCAACAGTCTCGTCCGTCTTGTCCTTAACCTATGTTAGACGGTTCTGACGCTGTCTTTTGTTCAAAAGACGCCTGACACAAGGAATATGACAGCTGAAACCCACGTCCTGCATACATCTGTGCTTGGTGGGTCTTGAAGCACTAACTCCAGCTGCAGTCCACTCTTTGTGAATCCCTCCACAATCAATGGGTTTCATTTCACAACTCTTTGCAAGGTTGTCTCTTTTGCCTGTACACGTTTTACAACATCTTTTCCTTCCTCGTGACTTTCTATTAATATACTTGGACACAAAGCTCTGTGAACAGCCAGCTTCTTTAGCGACGACCTTTTGTGTCTTGCCCTCCTTAAACAAGGTCTCAATGATGGTCCTTTTTCAAGTCAGCAGTTTTCCCCATGATTGTGTGGCCTACAGGACTAGACTGAGAGAGCATTTCTGGGCATTTGCAGGTGTTTTGAATTAATTATCTGATTAGAATGGGGCACTAAGTGTCTTCAATGTTGAGCCTCTTCACAATATTCTCATTTTCTGAGATACTGAATGTGATGTTCATGTCAGTAACAATTAGTGTAGCTTTTGACTCCAGCTTGCAAACACATGCTCCAATATCATCAGTGCAGCTACAAATTATTTAGTTTTGACTAATTAAACATTGCAATAGTAATGATTGAAATGAGTTCCAAACACGCAGCAATGCGTACTGCTGTCTATTCTAATTAAAGCATCAACGGTTTATTACAAAATGCACCAAATTGTTACCTTTTGTTCCCCCCAAAAAGTGCAGCGTCCACATTTTGTAGCGTCCTTTTGCAAAATTAAAATGAGTTAATACAAAAAGGGGAAACATTTATCACAACATGGATTCAAGAATTGTGTTACAAAAAGTGGCAACTAATACGAATGCGGCGTGAGTACTGGGAAAATGTGTTACATTATTACATACTGAACCATTATTACATGACGTGGCAGTGAACGAAGGATATAACTGTAAAAAACAATAACAAAAACGCACCAGCAGTAAATAAATAAGCTTTATCCATTTTTATGATAGTGTACTGCCACCATTTGTTGCAAGGATGTTACTACCACGCTTGCACTCTCAGCCGACTCATAAACCGTACTTTGTCCGTATCCTTTTACTAGTGTCTCGTGCTTTTGCAGCATTCTAACTTCCATGCAAAAAAAAAAAAACAACCCTCCAACGGTTCTGGCAGCGCACCGGAAGCGTCGAGTCGGGACTTCAAAGTACGAGCACGCCGGCGCAACAACACCTCACGCCGCCCTCATGGTTTTTCCTGATTTTCTTGCCGTGACAAAGTTGAACGTGAAAAGAGCAAAAGCATCCATCTGGGACATGCGTTTGGAGCTAATAAACGTGTAATTACAGCAATTGCAATCCCGTTATCCCGTAGACGGTGGTTGGGTCCGTGTTTAGCATGGTTTTTCAAATACACAAGGTTCAAGTTGCTCGGGGGGTTTCTTTAACAATCCTTTTTAAAAAGCACGAAATTCCCTCTTCGCTGCAGCGGCGCGCCCGGATGCGCCCACAAATGTCCGTATTTTGGCCAAAGAGGCGCGCCTATCAAAGAGTAGAGACAACAAAGCATGAGTCGGGTATTTTGTTCCGGAGTTTGATGTCAGGGTGGGGAAAAGGATGGAGGGAAGAGTGTCAGTATGCACATGGAAATGGTGGCATTAGTGTTGGCACTACAGTGGGTGGAAGACACAAGAGTGGGTAGAGCACCTTCAGTGGTGTGAAAAACTATTTGCCCCCTTCCTGACTTTTTGTCACACTTCAATGTTTCTGCTCATAAAACTATTAGTCAAAGATAACATCATTGAACACAAAACGATGACTGCCAAGACTTTTGGGAAAATATCTTGTGGACTGACGAGACAAAAGTAGAACTTTTTGGAAGGTGCGTGTCCCGTTACATCTGGCGTAAAAGTAACACAGCATTTCATAGCAACAGTCAAATATGGTGGTGGTAGTGTGATGGTCTGGGCTTGTTTTGCTGCTTCAGGACCTGGAAGGCTTGCTGGGATAGATGGAAGCATGAATTCTACTGTCTAGCAAAAAATCCTGAAGGAGAAGGTCCGGCCATCTGTTGGTCAACTCAAGCTAAAGCCATCTTAGGTGCTGCAGCAGGACAAGGAGCCAAAACACACCAGCAAATCCACCTCTGAATGGCTGAAGAAAAACCAAATGAAGACATTGCCTAGTCAAAGTCCTGACCTGAATCCCATGGAGATGATGTGGCATGACCTTAAGAAGGCGCTTCATGCTAGAAAAGCCTCAAATAAAGCTGAATGACAACAATTCTGCAAAGATGAGCGGGCCAAAATTCCTCCAGAGCGTGTAAAAGACTTGTTGCAAGTTATGGCAAACGTTTGATTGCAGTTATTGCTGCTAAGGGTGCCCAACCCGTTATTAGGTGCAGGGGCAATTACTTTTTCACACAGGGCTACGTGGGTTTGGATTTTTTTCTCCCTAAATAATAAAAACATTCATTTGAAAACTGCATTTTGTGTTTACTTGTGTTATCTTTGACTAATATTCAAATGTGTTTGATGATCAGAAACATTTTGTGTGACAAACATGCACAAGAATAAAAAGTCAGGAGGGGGCAAATAGTTTTTCACACCACTGTATACGTTCGGATTCAAGTTCAGCACTAAATAGTCCAAATAGCAATCATTCGGAGAGTAGAGCAGATGTTTTAATAGAAATGCAGCAGGCAGAGTATGGGTGTGGCGGGTATTTGTTTATGGGTGCCAGCACATGTTGGGGTGTTTGGAAATGAAGTGGCAGACAGGATTGCGTAGGGAGCGAAGAAGAAGGAGAATGTGGAAATGAATGTGAGTGTTTGTCGGCAAGACGTAAAAAGAACATAACGAAATGGAAGCTCAAGGAGAGATGGCGGAAAGGAAAGGAGGGGAGGTGGTATTAGAAGATCCGGACGGGAGCAGGAGAGGCAAGGAGGACAGGAAGAAATAGGAGGGAGGAGGTGATATTCTCAGCAATGAGGTTTGGGCATGCGGGGTTGAAGAGCAAAAAAATACAACACACAAGGAGACACGTGATGCAAACACTCCATGGACTACAAGAAAGGTAGAGCATAAGGAATAACCTAAGGGGAGGCTCCCAAGGTCAAAGTGGGAACATTTTGTGGGAATTTGGGGAAGAAACGGGATAGAAGCTTGTAGGTTTATTTATCGTCGTTAGTGCTGTTGGCGTGATTAGTATCTCCACTGATTTAGGTTGTTCATTAAGTACTTCATATAGAAGTTGGTTCCCTTTTATGCCGTCACACAAAGCAGGCCAGTAAGACCCATACTCCCAATCCGTTGGTGGCGGTAATGCACCGGTTTGTTGATTGCCCAGCGCCATAAAAGCTGAAGAAGAAGAAGAAGAAGAAGAACGAGGCTTGCTAAGAGCCATAGAGCTGCTGTGGCGTGGCTCCATGCCTGCGCTTCTTTTGAGGACCACTCTTGAGCGGGTGTGTCGCCTCCCAGGCTCGACTGGCGTCTGATCAGGTAAGCGGGCGTGACGTCATACCGGGGTAGTTCGCCGCAGCATGTTTGTAATGGTTTTTTAAACTCACCCCAGGACTTCGCCTCCAAATTGCGTCGCACGTTTTGTTTGGACGTTGCAATGCATGCTGGGACTTTATATCCCGGCATCGTGCCTACAGCTACTCTTAAGTGTTTTTAACCGTCGACTCGATTCGCAAAAGCTCACTGAACAACGCGAGCAGAACGGCTCTTTTTTTTAGAGAGCCGGTTCTTCTGTCTCTTTCGGCTCCCAAGTGACTCCTCGGATTTTTTGGTCTTAATTACCAAATGTGTGTATTGTGTGAACTAAATGACTAATGTCAAAAATACATGAGATGAAATATTTACTGCTTACATTGATTTATTTAAATCCTCACTACGGCTACAAAAAGTAAATTATAATATTACAAAATACAAAAACGCCGCACGGTGGATGGGTGGTTCGCACATTGGCCACACAGTCAGGCGATCTGGAAGACCTGGGTTCGAATCTCTGTGTGGAGTTTGCATGTTCTCCCCGTGCGTGTGTGGGTTTTCTCCGGGTACTCCGCTTTCCCCCCACATTCCAAAAACATGCATGTTAGCTTCATTGGCCGCTCTAAATTGTCCATTAGAGTGTGAATGTTTGTTTGTCTTTATGTGCCCTGCCATTGGCTGGCGACCAGTCCAGGGTGTACCAAAGTCTGCTGGGATAGGCTCCGGCATCCCCGTGACCCTAATGAGGATAAGCGGTATAGAAAATGAATGAATGAAAAACGCCGCACAGTGGATGAGTGGGGTAGCATGTTGGCCTCACAGTCAGGAGCTTCAGGGTTTGAATCTCCATGTGCCATCTGTGTGTGAAGTTTGCATGTTCTCCCCAGTGCGTGTGTGTGGGCGAGAAGGACGTTTATTCTAGCCCCCAGCTCGTCCAAACTCTTAACATGTATTCTCTACACACAGAACACACCGGCCTTCAGAATAAAAGCGTCAGTGGTCCCGTGTCGTCTGACAGTGTACACAAGTAAGCGTGTGAATAAAAAAATGATCTTACATGCGCAGTTGGAATTACTTGGGTGACTACATCTTCCTATTGCCACTGGAATTACAGTTTGTTGAAGTTTGTCGTGTGCTATGTTTTTTTCATAACAGACACATGGTCTATTTTTTGTTTTTGATTTTTTTATTTTGTTTACTTTTCGTTGATTTTTTTGTTCACTTTATGTTTTCATTTATTTTATTTAAAAGCTATTGATATTCCAACTATAGTATTAAATGCTCTTGAGAAATTAAAGTTGATTGCTTTTGATATGGAAAAACTCTCCTTATGCCATATATAATGAATTTTGAGCAATGGTCTCAGAAAATGTCAATATCGATTATCACCAATAATTTGCATGACAACTCTTGACATTGCAGCAAAATGTGTTATGGTGACAACAAATGTCTATTTACCTGCACTGCACAGACTGAACTCAAAACAAAGACACAAAGGAAAGCTGTAACGCATACAAGCTTATTCAAGAGTCACGCTGCATGTTGAGTACAATAAATGTGTACACGTTGGCGGGTCTGCTGTAACACTGGAAGTACTCGCTGCCGTCATGGGCGGCCCACCGCGCTATTTGAAAGGCACTGATCGACAAAAACATATTTGACGTGCTTTTTCAGAAGAACACATCCCTTGTCAAATTTACAGAGGATGAGGTACCTTCTTTAAGCAGACTGTGGATGCGAGAGTACATTGTCTACTGGAACCCCAGCAGGACTTCCGGGTGTGATGCAGCGGAGCTCCAAGTGTATGTCAGTCCGCTGTCTTCCGCAGCTGAGAGGCTGACCATCTATTCTGCTGCATTCAGTTCTTTTTGTGTTTCTTTTGCTTTAGATTTCTGTCACACACACACACGGGCAAGCGTACTGCCGTTTGACTGATCAAATACTCCTGATACGCCGGCAAGTGTTTGTTCTTTCATTGCCGTACTAAAGCTTTGTGGTGAGACGTTTGTTGTGGTGCTTTTTCAAATTGGTGGCCCGTCGATCGGAGCATCCCTAGTTTTTAATTTAACTTACGGTAGAGCATTAGCAACCGCGGAACGTCGTAAACCGAGGACCACGTGTACAGTGTCTCACAAAAGCAGGTACTCCCTTCAAGTTTCATTGTTACACTATATCAGGGGTGTCATGGAGGACCGAGACCCTGCAGGTTTTCTTTCCAGCCAGTCACTAAAGTAGGTGATTTTAATGGTTGATCTACACCTCCTCCAATTTGAGGGAAGGGGCTCATCAATTAAAGCACCTGCTGGAGAAACCGGTTGGTAGAACTCCCTCCATTGCACGAGTTTGACACCTATGCACTTAATCTTTTCAAATTACCACATAAATAAAACGCGGTTACGCTTTAGAATAGTCGATGTACAGCTTTTTGTAGCAGTCCGCCATTATTTTCTAAGTAGCTGGAAGCTCTATCGAGAGCCTCCGAAGAAAATGTAAATCAGGTCTTCAATTCAAATTGAGGAAGGTCCATTTATGCAGGTTTTTTTTACAGACTAGCTTAAGAGAAATATCACATGTAATGTAACCCTTCACAATACAACACAATTATCCTGGCACCCGAATTCTATTCAAAAGAAAACCAAAAGTGAATTCACTTTTAAAAGTTCGGTTTTCTCTGTCAACATTTCGTACTTTTATTGGATCTCATTTCTCCGCAAGCGACGGATTTAATTACTTAATTTTGAGTGATGTCACCGTGTTTGCTCTCACGTAACCGTAATAACTGAACTAATTAAGCCCTCAAATTGCCGCAGCGATCGGTCTGCAAGCCTGATTGTTGTTTTTTTTATATTTGTGTCCGTGAAGGGCCATCGCTGGGTCCGTATCTGGACGACGATCTCTAACAAAGAAGATAATTCCATCCATTTTCTTCCGCTTATCCGATTAATAATGAACATATTTTTAGAATACACAGATGGCCCAAAAATTTGCTGCAATGATTGAATGCAAAATTTTCAGGATAGACAACCACTCAGGTAAAAAAGCTATAAAATTATCTACTTTTACATCATTTCACACAAAGTCCGCCTCTTTAAACTTGGAATCACGGTACAAGATGGCATATTAAACATCTTCATAGCTTTGTGGAGAGGTGTTTCAGACGTAACAGCTAGAGATGTGTTTTTACCAAACAGGGTAAAAACTCCAACTGTGTTTGCATGAATGTATTAGCTGCGGTGATTGCTCCAAGATTGCAGCGGAAGCTCAGCTTCCCCAACAATGACCCCCGCCCTCCAAAAGTGGTGCAATATTTACTGCAGCGTGTACATTTGATTGACGAAACATGCGCTAGAATACACCCA
Organism: Oostethus manadensis; assembly: GCA_024372805.1. Classification (NCBI taxonomy): domain Eukaryota; kingdom Metazoa; phylum Chordata; class Actinopteri; order Syngnathiformes; family Syngnathidae; genus Oostethus; species Oostethus manadensis. The sequence continues at coordinate 879,269 of QODF01000077.1, forward strand.
CTTTTTGTTCACAATCAGCTACTTATCACGGCCGACTGACACCGTTTCCTTCTCATTCATCCCCGCAGCTCTGAGTCGGACGCTGAGCGTCTACTGACTTCCATGGAGAAGCGCAGAGTGGGTTTTTCCCACCACGCGAAACTGGGCGGTCACTGGGTAAATGCTGGGCTTTGCCCCGCCCATCGGACTCTCTTTGGGGAAGTGGGCTGGCTCAGATGCCCGGTGATCTGCGTGATGATCTGTCTGAGACACAATCCTCTTTTGACAGTGAAATGAGTGAATCGGCAATCGTGTATAAACCTCCACCCAAGCGTTTGCCAAGGTTTTAATTGCGTTCCGACTCTTTTCTGTCACGCTGCACTTTCTCTCCCCGACGAGCCGCTGAAACGACGCCCAGTTGGTACGACAGGGTCAGAGGTAATTGAAAAGGAACGCAAAGTATCATTTATTATAATAAACAGCTTTTATGATATAGGCGGGGGGGGAAAGAGCTTCCCCTCCTTGAATGACCAGGTGCTGCCACTGACAAAAAGGTAGCATATAGATAGAAACATGTTGAGTAAACGTTGTTTTTATCTGTTCATCCCAGCTTGGTGACGTCGGCAAGGGAGCAGGAAAAGGTGGCGGCGCCGGGGGCTCTGTGAGGGGCGCCTTTGGGAAGCGAGAAGTTGCAGAGGAGAAGCGGTACTTCAGGTGACCCCCATCATGGAATCACTTTCTATTGTCATTTTGCTTTTTCTGCAATTGCAATATGACCCCCCCCCCCCCTGAAATGTTTACCACTTGCAGGCAAAAGGAGAAGGAGCAGATGGAAGCACCACAGAGAGGAGATCGACCGTCACAAGGGCAAAATCAGAAAGCTTAAACATGACTGAGCCAGTGCATTCATGTGCAATCACTCATAATCACATGCTGATGGACTAGACCATTAGATTTTCAATACAATAGCTACCAATAATATAATAATATATACTATTCATGTATAATATATACTATTCGCATATAATATAATAGTTCAACCCATGAATTAGTTTTGTTCCGTAAAGGTATTAAATTCGTGCATTTAAATCTTTGTTTTGTGGAACGTTTGATTTACACACAGAAGGCGGTGACAATGGAGTCGGGGGGGGGAAACCATTTTCCGTGCAGTTCTCGCGATGTTTGCCCGTTGCTCACGTTCACCCTCGGCGAGACTAGCTGTCTGGAAATTTGGCTCGTGGGTTCGACACCAAACATTTCTCCTCACACTTTCCCCTCCTGTGACCGGGCGCCGTGGTTGTGTTATCATTCCAAACGCGCTCCCGTCGTCTTTCGGAATCAAAGCGGTAAGTGTTGCTAACTACCCGCCTTCCGCCGTTTGTACGGTTTGTCTGTCTGTCTGCCGCCGCGGCCTGCGCGCGCGCATCCCCGTGGCTAGCCACCTAGCAAGAGCGTCGCCGGCTCCCGAGGCCCGGAGTGGGAGTGGGGGTGGGGGGGGGAGCCCTGCGCGTGGTGTACCCGCTGGACCCTCAGTTTGCGCGTTTCGCTGACACCGCGCGAACCAAAACTCGCCGGGTGCGGTAAAAATGAAGCCTTTTCCCCCTCGTCGCAGCCGGCCAACGGTTTGGCGAGAGGGGGCGGGGCGGCCAGTCGGCTTTGGTGTGGGGAGCGGATTGTGTTATGATATAACATCTAAACGCGTTTTGGAGAACTTAAGCCGTTTAGGGGAAACATGAGCGTACACGAGTATGTGTGGTAAGAAAACTCGTCTGTCAGCTCGCTTTCCGCAACACTACTCGACGGAAGAGAAGACGACCCCTTTTGTCCGCAGAATGCGGGGGGTTCCAGCCCCCTTGCCACAAAACACCCGGAAACTGTCCCTAATTGGTTATTTTAGCTCTTAAAGCTGCAAAGTTGCCCTGGCCTGTTTGTATTTGCGTGTGCGCAGCAGCAAAGTCCTCGGACAATGTCGCAGCGGAATAGTAATACGAGAAAAAAGATACGCATCTCATTTCGCACCATCTGCTGCAGGCAAACATTACCGCCTAGCTTATTTTGGCCAATTTTAGCTTTTAAATACACTTAACTGTTGGGGAGAGAAAAGCTGCACCGGCAGAACAGCGCCCCCTGCCGGTGTGGCGTGCGTAATTGAACCACAGCCCATCCCAGTCTTGCTTAATCATTCATTTTCTATGCCGCTTATCCTCATCAGGGTCGCGGGTATGCTGGAGCCTATCCCAGCTGGCTTTGGGCGAGAGGCGGGGTACACCCTGGACTGGTCGCCAGTGAATCGCAGGGCGCATAGAGACAAACAAAGACATACAACCGTTTAAACCGGTGGACAGTTTAGAGCGGCAAATTAAGCTAACATGCATGTTTTTGGAATGTGGGAGGAAAGCGGAGTACCCGGAGAAAACCCACCCACGCACGCACGGAGAGAACATGCAAACTCTACAGAGATGCCCAACGGAGATTCGAACCCTGAACCTGTTTAGCCACCGTGCGGCTTCTTAATCGTCCATGTATTATGGTCCTGCATCATAAATATTTTCGGACCTAATTTGTGAATACTCTTTTCCTAATGCACCTTTTTGTGCCTTCATTGTTTACGTTTGGTGCCTCACTACAGAATGGAAAAAGGAATATGACCACATTTGTTTTTTTGGAACACAACTCAGTGGTTCTTACGTTTTTTCTGTTTCTTGCTGTCTGTATGCAAACTGCTATGGATGTGAAACGTGATGTAAAATAAAATGCTTATCGTCATATTTCTGTTGGACATATTGCACACTGCACACGAGAGATGAACCAATCCGTATTTTTTGGCTTCCGATCCGATACAGATCCTTTTTCTTTTTTTAATAATACGTTTTTGTTACAAACATGGATTTGTAGAATGTGATTTAGAATATATGAAATTTTTTAACAAGCTATCTTCAACGCAGTAGTAATTTCTTGACAGTCCCCAGTATGAATAACCAGCGGTTAGAGTGGTACTTTGTGCGAGCGCCCCACGAGAAACTAACTTCACAACCTACACCACGGACATGTCCGTATTGTGGTGTTGCGTTTTCTTCTTCAACCGGGTGGCGGGAGTCGAGTGGCAACCAGCTTTGAAGCACATTACTGCACCTACCATGTTGGAAGTATAACCCAGAGTTACCAACATTATACGCCAACCGGATCGACCCTATCTTGTGGCCAAAGCCGATTTAATACGTTCTTTAAAATCCAGGGGTTCTACAGCCGACCAGCAAATCACACAAGGGGGTTCCTGGGTACTCCGAGCAGGGACATCCTTTGGCCAGGAATCCCAATTTTGACAGCTCTGCTGTAAAGTTTCTGTTGTGCAAAAGGGGATTTTGTGCATCCTTTATGCGTGATAATACTTTTATGAGTTGATTATGAAAGTTGTTTCTTATTTCATAGATAGGAAGGGCAAAATATATAACATGAGTCCATGCTGTTATAAAATGACTACAGTTACTGAGAGTGTATCAAAACTATTAAATTTTTATTTATCGTGAAGGTTTGCATTGATTCTATGTTGGGTTAACTTGTGCAAGAGTACCTAATTGCCTTCATCACGGCAGGATGTGAAGGGGAAAAACAACCCTCAAAAGAAGGCTCCATTGTATAAGTTTATTACAATTAACTTTGAATCAGGAGAATGGCTGCCGCTGAGGTGAATGGTAGTTCTGCCCTAATAAAGGAGGAAGAAGAACCCATGGATGTCACAGGAACACTCTCGGAGAGCTACCAAACACTCATTGATGCTGGGCTCCCGCAGAAAGTTGCTGAAAGTCTCGACAACATCTTTCAGACAGGTGAGCAGCTGTCGTAGAAATTGCTATACCGTCATTTCCCTTAAGGTGGAAAACTAACCCTATGTGGGGTTCCTGTAGGCCTGGTGGTATATGCTGAATTGGATGAGAGGGCTATCGACGCCCTGCGCGAGTTCAGCGAGGAGGGTGCTCTCGCTGTGCTGCAGCAGTTCAGAGAGAGTGACCTGTCGCATGTGCAGGTAACGACCGAAAACGGAGCCCCTGTGGGTGTTTTTTCATTCTTTGCCTAAATGTGGATCTCCCGTTTGATGTAGAACAAAAGCGCTTTCCTCTGTGGGGTGATGAAAACTTACCGACAGAGAGAGAAGCAAGGTAGTAAAGTACAAGAGTCCACCAAAGGGCCAGATGAAGCCAAAATAAAGGTATGAGAGATATCCGAATTTGGTTGTGTAAGCTCATTTTATTAGTCATGCCATACGTTGTGGTTGTGTGTTTGTTTATAGGCTCTTTTGGAGCAGACAGGATACACTCTGGATGTCACCACAGGGCAGAGGAAATATGGAGGCCCCCCACCTGAGGCGGTTTTTAAAGGAGTTCAACCCGGGATTGGGACAGAGGTAAATGTGTACTGTATTGACAAGAATATAACCTGGGCCCTCTTCAAGACACCTTTTTAGAAGGGGAAATTCTGGGGGTGGGGGGTGTCATACCTGAGCTGGATCCCTCAGTAAGTAAATGTGGAAGCAGCGTCAAAGCGCTATACAAGTGAGAGACCATTTAATCCCACAGCACAGCAGATAAATTAAGCATTTTGATGCATAAATGACTAAATACACTGAAATACAAATATAAGTCATTCAGAAAGTAATCAAAGATGTGTATATGTAGTATTCTACACCAGTCACGGGGTGTCAATGTTACTCTAATGTTCGATAAGACACACAAGCACCAGATTTGATCACCAGAGAAACCGTCTTTTATTGCAGGTTTGAATTATTAACATAACAGGCACAATAATCCCTAACATAGGCTACTGTTGTGACTGTAGGCAACTCTGAACCTCCCCATCGTCACTCTGTTCTCCTAGCACCATAACTATTTTACAGTAACAAACAACCACGAGTCTTATATCTATCTTAAATTGATTTACTCTTATAATGTGTACAATATTGTGTAACAGGAAGTGTAAAGGTCAATGTAGGGGTGGTAGTTTATGTGTAGAAGGCTCTCTGTTAAAAACTGTACTTAGAATGTTGTAAACAGGATTTTAATATCCAGCACAGTTAGTGTTATAGACTAGATATACTAGACATACAATACTTAAACTCACCCATTGTGGCATTCCCATTTCAGGTGTTTGTTGGAAAAATCCCAAGGGACCTATATGAAGATGAGTTGGTGCCACTCTTTGAGTCTGCTGGCCCCATCTGGGACCTCAGGTTAATGATGGACCCACTTTCTGGTCAAAATAGAGGATACGCCTTCATTACATTCTGCAATAAGGATGATGCGCAAAAGGCTGTGAAGCTTGTAAGTCCTGATATTAATATTGTAGCATTGTAACAGCGTCTTTGGACATGTCCTTAATGTTTTATCTTAAAGGTGGTGTTATTGTGGCTGGCCAAGACAAATATGGGACTTTCATGTAGTACATATTGCATTGCTGTTTGTCAATGTTGCTTTTTCTTTATTCTCTAGTGTGATAACTGTGAAATACGCCCCGGCAAGTACTTGGGAGTGTGCATATCTGTTGCAAACAATCGCCTGTTTGTTGGATCTATCCCAAAGAATAAGACAAGGGAAAGTATACTCGAAGACTTTGGCAAAGTTACAGGTCAGTTTCAAGATCCCAGAGGAGGAATTTGTGTAATACAAAGCCAAACAAATAATAATGAACTATGATCAACTGTGTACTGGACTACCGGGACTGAAAAGTGTCTGTTTTATTTTCAAGAGGGTCTCCAAGAGGTGATTTTGTACCACCAGCCAGATGATAAGAAGAAAAACAGAGGCTTCTGCTTCCTGGAGTATGAGGACCACAAGTCGGCTGCACAGGCCCGTCGCCGGCTCATGAGTGGAAAGATCAAAGTGTGGGGGAATCCCGTAACTGTGGAGTGGGCTGACCCTGTTGCCGAGCCAGACCCTGAGGTTATGGCAAAGGTTAGTGTGACTTGTTTTCTTGCAATCATGACTTCTCCCATGTTGTAGTTGAACAGTGCTACATTGTTTCCTTATAGGAATATATAATTCTTATAGGAAATAGAATGAATCAGCTCCAGGGTTAGGCTGTCACCATTCTCACACCTCCATTCACTGCACAGGGAATTAAATAACAGCTAGCAACTGGTTGGCTGCAGTGCCATCTACTGGACGGAGTTGTAACTACACTGCATTCAGTTTACACTACGGATGTCCTGATCCACATTTTTTGGCATCCAAACCGTTTTCTCCCCATAGTCTTGGCATACCGATCCGGTACCATTTTTTTAAAATAGTAAACGTTTGCTACAAACATGAATTTGTGGAATTGAATATGGTTATTAAAATAGCTCTTAGCGCAGGTGAAAGGAAGAATTGTCAAGGACAGGAGGTAACATCACTATCACACCACCATCAGTGACATGCGGTCAGGGTAGGCAAGTGAGGCAGCGCCGCACTGCCCCCTGGTGGTCTTTCCTTTTCACTTGTGAAATATATAAAAAAAAAAAAAATTATTACATTACATTTTTTATTTTAGTTCTATGATCCGGTGGAAAAAAGTTAGTCCGGAGCCTTGGTTTAAGCAAATGTTACGTATCAATGGCCCAGATTAAGCATTTTCAACAATAAAAATCGCTAACTGAACAAAAATACAGGTATAAGGCAATGGGTCTAGGAATTGCGGAATCGACCGATAAAAACATTTACTGAATTTACTGTTATAGCAGAATCTCGTATAAAGTGGATAAAATGTGAATGAAATGATGTCATTCAGACAAGAAATAATGTTTGCGTGAGGAATGTATTTCCTCTGTGGACTGCTCAATCGTCACGGGATCTTATCACACACACTAACTTGCCCCCTCTCGAACTAAACATCAAAACGGTAGTGGAAAGGCAATACACAATGAGAAACTGGAAGCCTTTGCGTTGAAAAGCAGGAAGCCACAAGCAATGCATGGTGGGAAGCATGTTTATCATTCTACACTAATATTGCTACTTATTTTGTACATCTTTCCCTACCTGTTGTGTATTAAGTTGCTGTGTGATGGTTTCCTCCCACATTCCAAAAACATGCATGTTAGCTTCATTGGCCACTCTAAATTGTCCGTAGGTATGAATGTGAGTGTGAATGGTTGTTTGTCTATATGTGCCCTGCGATTGACTGCCGACCAGTCCAGGGCGTACCCCGCCTCTCGCCCAAAGTCTGCTGGGATAGGCTCCAGCATCCCCGCGACCCTAATGAGGATAAGCGGGCATAGAAAATGAATGAATTTTTAACAATGGGCGGGAACTTTTTGGTACGCTGAGCAAAGGGACACTGTGATTGGCCATCGTTAGGAGGAAAAGGACGATGGGAGATAACCATTGGGAGGGCAGCTTCCTCTTCTTCAATTTTATGGCAGTTAGTATGCATTGCATTACCGCTGGAAGGCAGCTTGTATGGTGGTATTGTACAATTATAATACAATACCTGTCGGGCAGCACTTTTGATTTTGTTTTTTGTATTTTTAATATTTTTTTGTTAAATGGGACAAAAATGTCTTGTCCTATGAATTTTTTGTATAATGAGGTTTTTGTAAGTCGAGGTTCACTGTATTCTGGAATGTTGTCCTACTAAACTCTGGCCAACATCAACAGGCAAAAGGTTAAGGGGTTTGTTGAAGTGTTTTAAAATATTGATTGATTGTGGTGAAATTGGCAATTCTCAGATTTGATGGTGCTATGCATTGTTCATCCAAGTGTTAAAAGCAAATAGTTGCTAATGTTGGACAATAAATTGGTATTCGGCTTGATACCATTCTCCAAATTCAGTCCTTTTATAGTGGTGAAGTGTTTGATCCTTTCAGCTTCTTTACCTGTTTTCAATGGCAATATTTTGTAATGCCTTTTGGTTAGCTTTATCTTGTGTGTGGATGTGTGGTTGTTATTTCTGTTGTTTCTTTGGAATGCATGTCTCAATGTCCAACACAAGGCCCGGGGGCCACATTTTATGTGGCCCGTGAAGGCCCTGAGAATAATGTTTCAATAATGCAATTCAGCTTTTTTTTTCCTAATAGTTTTGTTATTTTAGTTTGACAGAAAAATATTCTGAACTTTAATATTATGTGACATGAACAAGATTTTGAGAGATTTGTGTGTTATCAAAAATAAATACTCGAATGTATGCTTGTCACCTTGACATTCACTTCCCTCCAAACTATCTATTGTGTAATAATATCATGAGGTTATATTCATATTTATCCATCCATCCATTTTCCGCCACACTAGGGTCGCTGGTATGCTAGAGCCTATGCCAGTCTTCGGGCGAGAGGTGGACTGTAGATTCATATTTATTCATATTGGACGTTACAAGTGGCCCTCTGTGGGCAGTCATAACTTAAATGTGGCCCTCAACAAATACGATTTTGACACCCCTATAGACCGTAGAAAGTGGGCAGCCTCGGTATTCATGGATTTAACAAAACGTTTTTATAAAATCAATCAAAACATCCTAACTACAAAATCGGAAAGGTATGAAATCAGAGGGTTAGTTCTGAATTGGGTTAAGCTACCTGGCAAACAGGAAGCAATATGTGAAGCTAGGAGAATATACATCTACAAGTTAAGCTAACGTGTGGCATACCACAAGGGTCAATACTGGGACCAAAATTATTTAACCTATACATTAGGTTGACATCTGCAAAGTGACAAAACACCTAAAGCTAGTACTATTTGCAGATACCACCACTTTTTGCTCTGCAGAAAACACACAAGACCTAAAAAGAAAAGTTTCGGATTAAATGATTACACTAACAAGATTGTTTTTATAAAAACAGATCATCCTTGAATCTAAGTAAAACTAAAATTATGCTATTTGGTAATAGCAGAAGAGATATTTGCGAGAAAATACAAATTAATGGTGAGGAAATTGAAAGGGTGAATGAACATACATTTTTGGGCGTCATAATTGATGACAGAATGAGTTGCAAACCCCACATCAAAAACATAAAGTAGCAAGAAATACTTCAATACTGAATAAAATAAAATTTGTCCTGGATCAAAAATCACTCCAAATTCTCTATTGTTCTCTGGTGTTAACATATATAACTTATTGTGTGGAGATATGGGGAATAACTAAAAAAATAAACTTCACTCGCTTGATGTAATGCAAAAAAGATCAATTAGGATAATCCATAACGCGGCGTATAGAGAACATACAAATCCACTGTTTCAAAAATCACAATTATTAAAATTTGCTGATCTGGAAAACTTTCAAAGTGCTAAAATGATGCATAAAGCAAACAACAAGCAGTTACCAAAGAATGTCGTACAATTTTTCCCAACAAGAGAGGAGAAATATGAACTTAGGAATAAACTAAACCTAAAACACAAATATGCAAGAACAACACAAAAACCTTTAGTACTTGGGTATGTGGAATCAAACTATGGAAGGGATGAAGTAAAGAAGTAAAACAATGCTCTACAATGAAACATTACAAACAGTTGATGTTTACAAAATACAAGGAAGAAGAGTCGTGAAATATTGTGTACATCCAAGGCCATATTACTTCATTCCTTGGAGAGTACATTTTCAATGCTGTGTTTGTTACTATCACCTTATACTTATACTAGGAACTTTTCATTCCTAGTGACAACATTGTCTGTACTACAACAATATTTTGTTATAACTGTTTATATACCACTCCTCGCTATTATTATTTATTTTGGTAATCATTCATCAGGACTGCAATATAAGTTATTTTTCATGATAAGGACATTGACTACTATTCAACACACTGTCACATGACCTTACTTATGTATTTAAACTTAGTAAGTGCAGGAAGTATACAAATGTATTGAAATAGGGGACAGCCTACGGGGGTAGGATTAAATACGCTTTGCTTCTTCCTACTCCTTTTGGACATGTGGAACTGTCCATTGTATTAAGTGATGTCTTCCTATGTCATTTACATGCATGTTCAAATAAAATTCAACCATTACCGTATCTAAATTAACTAAAATACAAAAAAGCCAGTCATAACGTATTTTACGTTGAAAGACTTGATGATACGTAATGTTCTACACTCGTCACGAGGTGTCAGCAATGTTACTGTAACGGTGGGTGAGAGTATTGCTTGAACAGGGTACTATCGCAGGTTTGAATAATAATCCCCAACACTGGGTACTGTTGTGGCCGTAACTCACACCAAGCTAAAATATACATTGTTATATTATTATAATATGTGTTGTTTTGTATATAGTAGACAATAGATGTAATAACAAAATGTAAGACAGACATAAATAAAAATGCCATAGCACAGACACACTGTAGGAGTTCCCGCGGTGGTTATTGTCTCAGTGTATTGCAATGGCGGCTTTAAATGGCTTGGCACTTGCATTACCTAGTAGTCATAATAAGAGCAAATAAGCAAATGAAGACATAAATAAAACTCCCGTGTCAAGGTAAATTTGTTACCAAGGGGCCCTCAGTAGTGGGCATACTAAGGGCCACACAGACATGTGTGTGGACGACAGGAAGTGATCTTGGAGGTTTATCTTTTCATGTGTTATTGACCGAACAGTAATCATCATGATTGTGTGTCATCATGTGTTGACACACAATGTCATCATGATTATTATGTTGTTGTTATTATTGTACGTGTTGTAAATCTACAAGAAATGTCAGTTCTGGAGATCACGTCTAATGTCTCACCAAACACTTATTGACACCTAGTGGCCAATGTAGAATACTACATTGAATACAATGTAGAATACAATGTAGCATAATTAGAATGCTGCTTCTGCCTTATATTTGTTTTTTAGTACTTTTAGCAATTTTTATGCTCGCAAATCCTTAATTTAGGCCAAGAAAAAGTACAGTTTGCTTAGTTGTGTATATTTTTTGTAATAATAAGCTCTATTCAACCAAAAAACAGCGAACATATGTTCATTTTTGAAAACCACTATTTAGTGAGTGGCGCCTGTGTTCCATTTTAAATAAGGAATTTGGCTTTGCCGAGATTCACTTATCACAGTCGGGTCTGGAATAGAGCTGTAACGATTAATCAATTTATTAATCGATTGAATCGATTATTCAAATAAACAACTATTTTTGCATGATTGTTTCATTTTAAAATGTCCTGTAAATATCCTGATTTTAGCCCCCCTTATTTTTTAATGTCCTTCATCATCCATGAAGCACAAATATTATCTTTGTGTTTCAGACAACACAAGATACACCCAAACATCACCTTGGGAAAGAGCTATCAACATTTTTGTGTCTTTTTGATATCTTGCAAAGCAAACCACAACAGAAAAGTGTGCATAGCGCGTGTGTAAAACCCACGCAACGAAATCTCATACTCGTAGTTGTACTCTCTCCATTAACTCTTACCATGCATACACACAAAGCCTACTGGTAGAACAATGAAACTACAAATAGCTACGGCTGTGTCTGGTGCAGGCTGTATCATCTTGCTACATGCACCAGCCCCCGGTGCAGACAAGCCTGACCCTAAAATGTATTTATTTATTGGTGATGCACATGTAGCAGTCAGTGACTTGTTGATTTGCAGTAGAGTGTTTGTGATGTATGTCAAATGATGGTTTATACTTTGCTACTTCAATTTCGGTGACTGGAAACTCTTCCTCATCCTCTCTGCTTTGATTTTTTGGCGGGAAAAAGTCCATTCGTGCATTCTTAAAGGGATTACTGCAAAGAGGGGAAAATTAAAAATGTCTTTTTTTTTTTTTAAATCAAATTTATCAAGTAATCAAATGTATCAATTGTGAAAATAATTGTTAGTTGCAGCCATAGTCTGGAATCAATGAACCATTATTGTATTATTGGTAGACTCCTTATTAATGTCTGTGCTTTGTAAATTCCAGTAGTGCTTAGTAGAGCTTGAGCAGATTTTCATGTATTAGTCATCCTATTCATCACGTTCTTGACTATCAAGTTAATTGTCTCGTGCAAGTACAGGGTGTCACAAAACACAGGAACTTTTTAACTAACCAAGAGTGATGGAAGGAAAATATTTCATTCATGTAATTGAAAAACATGCCATTTAAGAAACGGTGGGATTTTCATTTGTCGACGTCCTAAGTTGTAAAAATGTGGCGACTCCCTCTGCGCAGCTGTCAAACTATCAGCGTTTTTATAAAACATTTTTATGGCTAACGTGCGCTGTTGCTCGTTCCTCTGATCCATGGTTACTGAAACGGGGGTGTGTTTACTTGCTCAAGGTCACTTGAGCTCATGTCTGCCAACACGCACTTCAAAATTTCCCGGGTTTTTGGGGGTTGGGTCACCCTGTATCATTGTACTTTGAAAGGTGTGATTACACAAGTGTATGTGGTTCCCTGCGCAGGTAAAAGTGCTCTTTGTCAGGAAACTGGCCACAGCAGTGACAGAAGAACTTCTTGAAAAGACATTCTCCCAGTTTGGAAAGCTGGAGCGAGTGAAGAAACTGAAAGACTACGCCTTTGTTCATTTCGAAGAAAGGGATGCTGCTGTAAAGGTGAGTTGGGCGTGTGTTTACATGTGATATCCCACATGTTTGGAGATGGCCTTACTAGATTCTTAATGACGCCAGGCTATGGATGAGATGAACGGAAAGGAGCTTGGAGGCGAAGAAATTGAGATTGTCCTGGCAAAGCCTCCAGATAAGAAGAGGAAAGAGCGCCAAGCGGCCAGGCAGACCTCCAGGAATGCAGGGTGAGGCTGGAAGGCCAACTGACTGTCACCTTCTGAAATATCACGCTAACATTGTTTGTCATTGTAGGTACGACGACTACTATTACTACCCGCCACCACGCATGCCACCACCAGGGCGCGGTAGGGGGCGTGGTGGTCGGGGTGGGTTTTCCTATCCAGCAGATTACTATGGCTACGAAGACTATTACGATGACTACTATGGCTATGACTATCATGACTACCGTGGTGGCTACGAAGACCCTTACTACGGCTATGATGACGTATACAGCAGCAGAGGGCGTGGCAGCCGTCCCAGCAGGGGTGGGCCGCCTCAATCACGGGCCCGCGGGGTGCCACCGACCCGAGGCAGGGGAGGCTACGCCCAAAGAGGGCCGCCCCTGGGAGCGCCAAGAGGCAGCCGCGGAGGGCGAGGAGTCCCATTCCAGCCACAGAGGGGCCGCGGGCCTCGCGGGGCCCGGGGGAACCGTGGGGGAAATGTGGGAGGCAAGAGAAAGGCGGACGTGTTCAACCAGCCGGACTCCAAGCGCCGCCAGACCAACAACCAGCAGAACTGGGGGTCCCAGCCCATCGCCCAGCAGCCCCTGCAGCAAGGGGCCGACTATTCCGGTAACTATGGTTACAGTAATGACACCATGGAGTTTTCACAGGATTCTTACGGGCAACAGTGGAAGTAAAAATTCAATTTTGTCTATATGGCGACACGCAAAAAAAATTGGCCATATTTGTTGATTGACCTTTTATTCGTCATCCCTCATGAGAAATCTGTATGTCCTTAACTTTGAAAAAAAGCCCCCAGAATTGGCCTAAGATTACAGCAAAGGTTAGCTTGTGGTGAATTATGTACAGTGACATTGGGACACTTCTTAAAACACATTTATTGATACTTTCACTTCCTAATTACCTTAAAACCAACAGTGAACATTTCCCAAAATGGACATTCATTGTCAATTAGTCTTGAGAGGACATTTTCAAAAACATGACTTTGCCTTGCAGGACATTTGTGTCCATCTCCCTTCCCTCCCTTTCTTGTACTCCCTTTATTTGTGGTTCTCGTGGCTAAAATACACATCAGGCACATACGCCGCGCCTCACAGCTGGTCCTGGCAGACTTCCTGCAGTCACCCACGCCACATGAGTTGTACCCACGCTGTTACAAGACTAAGATAATGTTATTGTTCTGAATATGTCATCCTACTAGATGCCATGTTGATGCGCGGCACACGTGCCTGATGTATTTTAAGCATCATAGTTATTTGGGGACTTGCTTGTATATAAATGCTTCCGTTAGCGCTTCAGATTCCTTTTTTTTTTTATTATGTTTTTGCAACAGTGGAGAAAAGAATCCACAAAGGAGGAGGAAAACGACATTTTGTAAGTGTATGCTTAGCTTTTTTAGAGGTCATCAAATTGTGATTTTCTTTTTTTTAAATTGATACCATAATTTCCTGTTTTTCTCTGAAATTGCCCAATTTAGAATTTGGTTTGGCTTACCTTAAGAGCCATAGCAGTTTGTTCTCTGATGTTACTTGTATTTATAACTTCTGCGTTTGTTCCGTTTCAATAAAACTCAGCTGAGAATCAATCAATCGATTGTCCAAATCTCAAATTCAGTGTTTTTCCATTCTGCAGCGCAATTGAAGCTCAACCTCAATTCTCTCATTGGGATGAAGATCTTCTCTTCCAAGTCAATTCCCAAGGCTGCAATTCGTACATGCAACAGGAAAAATGTTTTATTTCACATTTATTATTACCGTAAACTGTTCTATGAATTGTTCCTGTCACGACAATAGCAACAACTCTAGAAGCACCACACTTTGTGACCTTTGTGTACATGGATGTACAGTAGAAGGGCAACAATTGTTGACACCCAATTAATTGACAACTAATTTGCTATTCCATTTTTTTTTTTACTAAAAAATGTAAATATCTACAAATTTCAGACATTTTTGCCTCTTTTCTGCCAACATGTTTGGTTCATATGGATTTGCTTCCTCCAGGACCCAACCGAGAGCTCGATTAATCCAAGCAACAAGTTTCAGATGAATTCACTACGAAAATAATTTTTGGCTGCATCAATAAATTACAGTGTACGGTTTAGTGACCTCAGTACTGCCTTGTGTAATGTGCTGTAAGGACTAATTAGATTCTGACTGTACTCGCGTAAGATTTGACCTTTTGTTTGATCTTTAGTTGCTTTTAGGTGCATGCAGATGTGCATGCGTGAATTTGCATGTTCTCCACGTGTGTGTGTGTGTGTGTGTTTTATCTGGGTACTCCTGTGTCCTCCCACATTCCAAAAACATGTTAGGTTAGTTAGCAACTCTAAATTGTCCGTAGGTATGAATGTGAGTGTGAATGTTTGTTTGTCTGCCCTTCCCCGCCTCTGGCCCAAAGTCAGCTGGGATAGGCTCCAGCGTAGCCCCGCGACCCTAATGAGGATAAGCGGCATAGAAAATGGATGGACGGTTGGGCTCAAACTCGGTCTTAATCCAAAATCCACTTCTAACATGGAATCAGTAGCCGGCAAACACGACTCGCCGTGGTATTGTGGCACGCTTGAGTCACCAAAATAGTAATAAGTACTCTTTCTACCAACATTTTGCCGTGTTTGTCACATTTTTACTTGATTGCAAAATATGTTGACGAGGCCGTTAGAGAAGTAAACATTGGGGGACATTTCGATAGCCAATGTTTTTACTGTAGATCATTCATATTGTTGTCGCAGCTTTACTGCCCAGCATGCCATGGGGTAATATGGAAATAACAATTATAAGTTAACTTGCTGTGGAAGTGTTTTTGTTTCGGTGCACTGTAAGTATGTCGTTCTTGTTAATGACCATCCATATGTGGACGGCTCCTCTGCCAAATTTTAGAACCTAGTGTGGCCCGCCAGTCAAAAACTTTGCCTACTCCTGCCATGGACAGACCAAATCACTACGAACCAAACGCTGTACATGCAGAGGTGTCTGAAGTGTGGCCTGGCTGTTTTTTGTATTGTCACATTTTAAAAATATTGAAAAAAGCAGTCAATTTAGCAGTATAAAGACAATATAATGAGAGATTAAAAAGTGATTAACAGGAAAAAATAGCATCAAGTTTAAATATTAAAGACTAAAAGATGTAATTTTCTCAAGTCGCAATACTGAGAATCAAAAAAATATACAGTTGCAATTTTATAAATAATAAAAAAAGGTTTACTATAAGGATAAAGTCAAAATATTATGAGAAAAAAGACAGAAGAAAAGAAAATGAAAATATATATTTTTTTTAATTAAAAGGAAGAACAAGCAAAAAGGTGTAAAGTTCACATGAATAATACGCTTTTGTCATCGATAACACAAACTGTGATGCAGGTAGTTTTCTTGTCTAACATCTTGGCATATTTGCATGGGTTTGTTAAAAAAAAAAAATTCAATGTGACACATTCTTTAATTTTTCAGTATGTCCCTCGGTGGAAAAAGTTTGGACACCCCTGAGTACTGCAACCTATTAGAAAAGAGGCAAAATGTCCGTGACTGTTTTCCAAAGTCAAAGCTGGTGTGTGTGAATATCTTGGTTTTGCCTAAGTAGCTCTGCTTTCATGGATGACTACGGAAATTGATAGGCTGACATCCTGTCATATTTACATGATAAAATAATAAAACAATGCATCTAATATCAAAATAGTTGTTGATTAATCGTTCATTAGTTGTTGTGACTCTATATGTAATTATTAAAAACACTGTACATCTGTCCGCAAGGGCACGCTTTTAGGATTAGAATAAAGAAAATTGCATAGGTATGCTGTGGATTGTTCAAACACATAAGTATATTGTATTTTGAGTTGGATTTTTGCAAGAAATTGCACACCATGCTTCATCTCAACTCTCCTTTTGAAGACCCCGAGGAGCTGAGCACACAAAAGGGGTCAAATTCTTCCAATTTGCAGGTTCCTCAGAAGCAACGTCTGAATAATTAAAACTATTGGCTTTTTGTTTGCGTTTTTTTTTTGAGCTGTGGTACCATTGTGTCTTGTTTCACGTATGTCCTCTTATTCCAACCTGCTTAGGTGGAGGAGCATTGAGAGAGCAGCTCTGCTAGAGTGAAGAACTCACCTGAGCGGTACTCCAGGGTGAGCTAGCCTTGCACAAAGTGCTGTCTCCCCTCCTGTGCCTTATTGTAATCACTAGCCATGCTTATGCTTTTTTTCTTATCTCCTTCCTCCTCTCCTTCACTCAAGTTCTGTGAGGGCTTCAATTGTGGGGATTGACCCGAGCCACCTGGGTGCTGAAAATCTGTGCAAATTGTTAGGCTTTGAAAGCATTACAACTTGCACCTGCAAACATTGGCCTTCTAGCAACTGTCATCCCGCACATTCTAAAAAGGGTGGGGGTGCATGCCTTTTTCTGGTAACAAAACTCTGCCTTCATTGTTCCGTTACAGCAGGGGTGTCCAAACTTTATCCACCCAGGGCTGCAAATATAAAAATTGAATAGGCTCTGTCCCGCTTGGGTTTACTGTTCGAAACTTCAACATGCTCACATTTCTAAACCTTCAGCTTTGGATAGCAATTGGCAGTTCTCATGGCATTGTTTTCCCCCATTTTTGCTGTTCCTCGGGTGGAATCTTACAGCTTTCCAAAATCCTAGTGTTCCAAGGTACCAGTGATCCAAATGCAGTACTTTCATTATTAGTTAAATCCAAAAGGTCAGTTGAAAATTCCAGCAATCTTTCCCCTCAGGAAATAATGGAATCCAAATAATCTGGTCCAGAAAACCCCAAAATATTAACAAAAACTACATTTTATAGAGGATAGCTGTAGTTTGACATTTAGAAAAAAGGGAAATGCTTATTTAATATGAATGAAATAGATAACCTGTGGGGATGTCGTCTTAGTGCTTTGCAATGAGTTCTTGAATTCAATAGTGTTTCCTCACCTTCCTGGCAGTCCTAACTTTCTTTGGCCCCATGGAGGCTTATTTAGCAATTAAAACATTTTGTTTGGGCACTTTGTTTCACTGGGAAAGGTGCAGTACAGGGCAAATGGACTAGTTGGTTCCTGCACGAAAGATTAAGCAAAATTGTGACAACCTGTTCAAATAGTACCGATCCGGATCTAATTTCAGAACGAGCGATTCAGGCCCTCCGGGAGCTACAACGGCTGTGCACTCTTAAGCACACGTTTCTCAGACATGTTTGGGCGCTCCTCGCGCTGCTCCGTCTACACTCAATGGCCAAAAAATTACCATTTGACATTAATATTTAGACTGAAGCAAGGTCCGTATAGCACGCAGCGTTCCGTCCTACATACTGTAGGTCAACCAAACCAAATAAGAGGAATATCTGTCAGTATGTCTCCTTAATAATGAAGTCAGGCTATGTTCACACTGCAGGGTACTGTATGATGCCCAATTCGGGTTTTTTTTTTTGGTTTAGAATCTGACTTTTTTTTACGTAGTGGTTCACATTGCCAAACAAATGCGACTTGTTCCGTGAACGCAACGCGATGTGCGTGCCCGGAAGCACGCCACCGCTGACCTTTCCGTGTGTTTGTGGAAGCTAAGACTGCTGCGGTGTAGTGTTGCGCTCTCATGATGCGCGATACCATTGATTTTATTTCTGATTCGATACCAATTCAATACTATGTGCAAATTCATGTGTCTGAAAGATTTATAAAAGTAGTGTACAGTTTTTCAAATTAGAGCATTGAGAATAAAAAAATAATAGTAATTTATTGATGTAGTTTCAACCCTGAATCCCTGAGGTTGTGTGGCATTTTACAGGATATCCAAGCTAATATACAACATCCGAAAAAACAAGGGACAAAATCATACGTATGAAGTATTGAAAGAATCACTTTTTATTTCAGAACCGGCTTTAGAGTACGAAGAGCTCGTATCGGAAATATCAACATTTCAGTATTTCAGTATATTTCTCATGTACCGGATGTACTCCGGTTTCCTCCCACATTCCAAAAACATGCATGTTAGCTTCATTGGCCACTCCAAATTGTCCATCGGTATGAATCTGAGTGACAATGTTTGTTTGTCTATATGTGCCCTGCGATTGGCTGGCGACCGGTCCAGGGTGTACCCCGCCTCTCGCTCAAAGTCTGCTGGGATAGGCTCCAGCATCCCCGCGACCCTAATGAGGATAAGCGGTATAGAAAATGAATGAATGAATGAATGATTTTTCTCAACCAAAAGATTCTGTGTAAAAGACGAAGAAGAACGATGGCAAGAATTTTGGCATAGAAGTTTGTAGAGAACTGGTTGCCACGTCTGTTCCAAGGTGCGTGTGGGTGGAGTGGCGAGATATTGCAGAGAGCCGCTTCGAACACCTTCTACTTACGAATAAAAAGTTGCATTTGGAAAAATCGGGATTGGGCTTTTCACACTGACATGAAAAAATCAGATACAGGTCACATACGCCTGCCATCAGCTCACCAATCGTGGGGGGAGGGGCCAAAGGGGTCGGGTGCAGATTAAGCTGGGGCCGGCTGAGGGTGGGAACCTTGGCGGTCCGATTGTTGGCTACGGAAGCTAGCCACCCCACCCCCTTGCTCTCCTGTGGGACTTCAACGCTCATGTTGGCAGCGACAGTGAGACCCGACGAGGCGTGATTGGGAGCAATGGCCCCCCGATCTGAGCCCAAGCACTGTTTTGTTATTGTACTTTTGTGCTCATCACACATTGTCCGTAACGAGCCTCCTATTCAAGCATAAGGGTGTCCACATGTGCACTTGGCACCAGGACAACCTGGGCCGCAGTTTGATGGTTGACTTTGTGGTTGCATCGTCTGACTTGCGGCCGCAGGTTTTAGAGAGAAGAGAGGAAGGGAGGGTCGGAGCTGTCAACAGATCACCACCTGGTGGTGAGTTGGTTCCAATGGGTGGGGGAGGATGCCGGTCAGCCCAAGCAGAACCAAACACATTGTGAGGGTCTGCTGGGAACATCTTGCAGAGTCCCCTGTCCCACCTCCGGGAGTGCTTCGACCATGTTTGGAGGGAGGCAGCGGCCATTGCGTTTCATGTCTCCATTGTCGAGGCGACTAATTGGCGCTGTATGGTGGTTGGTACCTGTCGTGGCGGTAATCCCAAAACCCATTAGTGGACACCAGTGGTGAGGATGCTGTCAACCTGAAGGAGTCCTATCATTCCTTTTTGGCCAATAGGACTCCGGAGGCAGCTGACAGGGACCCGAAGGCCAAGCGGTCTGCGGCTCTGGTGGTTACTGAGACAAAAACTCAGATAGGGAGTTCAGGGAGGTTGTGGAAAATAACTTCCAGACAGGAGGAAGCAGTCAACGCCGTGTATGGTGGGGATGATGTGCTGCTGACCTTAACTCGAGATGTTGTATACCGGTGGAAGACCTCCTCAATCCCACAACACATCTTCCAACGAGGAAGCAGGGCCTGGGGACTTCATGGCGGATTCTCCTATCTCTGGGACTGAGGTTACCGAGGTGGTGTAAAAACCCCTCTGTGGCAGGGCCCCGGGGGTGAATGAAATCTGGGAACCACCCAATTCAGGCGATTTGTTTCCTGTATGACCGATGTCAGAGTTTGGTTCGCATTGCCGGCAAAAGGTCAGACTCGTTTCCAGTGAGGGTTGGACTCCGCCGGGGTTGCCTTTTGTCACAATGCTGTTCATTACTTATATGGACAGAATTTCTAGGTGCAGCCAGGGGGACGAGGGGTTCCGGTTTGGTGGCCGCCTGACTGGGTCTCTGCGTTTTGAAGATGATGTGGTCCTGTTGGCTTCATCATGCTGTAACCTTGAACTCGAGCTAGATCGCTGAGTGTGAAGCAGATGGGATGAGAATCAACACCTCCAAGTCCATGATTCTTGCCCAGGAAAGGGTGGAGTTCCATCTCCGGGTTTAGGATGAGCTCCTGATCCAAGTGGAGGAGTTTAAGTACCTCTGGAGCTTGCTCAACAGTGAGGGAAGGATGGAACACGAGATGGACAGGCGGATTGGTGTGTTGTCTGCGGTGACGCGGACTCTGCATCGGTCTGTTGTGGTGAAGAGGAAGCTGAACCGAAAGGCAAAGCACTCAATTTACCGGTCGGTCTATGTTCCTACCCTCACCTATGGTCATGAGCTTTGGGTAGCGGCAAAAAAGACAAGATCGCTGGCACAAACCCCCGAAATGAGTTTTCTCTGCAGGGTGGCTGGCCTCTCCTTTAGAGATAAGGTGAGAAGCACAGGGGAGAAATTTGAAGTAGAACCGCTGCTCTTCCACATGGAGAGGAGCCTGATGAGGTGGCTCAAGGGTCTGGTTAGGATGCCTCCCTACGGAGGTGTTCAAGGCACGTCCGACCGGTAGGAGGCCTTGGAACGCCAGAACTCCTCGGGATGCGCCGGGAAAAGCTGGACAAAGTGGCCGGGGAGTAGGTCTGGGCTTCCCCGCTTAAGCTACTGTCCCCGCAACCCGACTTCGAATAAGCGTGAGAAAATGGATGAACGAATGGATGGAAGTCACAAATGAGCAAAGAAATCGGAACTGACCGGCAATGTGAACATAAGCCTGAATTATTATTTGACCTTGGCCTCACTTTGGACACCTCTGCTTTGCAAAAGGTGCTGCATTCACTGTCACGTCCAGAAATATGCGCTGTCAACTCAATGTGATGTTAATTGAATGTTTTTGGGGATGAAATTGGCTCATGTTGGAAACAATGGCTGTGGCAGACGCTGGTTATTTGAAGATGGCCCAGGTAAATCTCACAGGTAAGTTTCCGACATATGGAGCCAGATGTTATGCACATACCTTACAGATGCCGTCTGTTCTTTTTTTTAAATATATATATATGCTTCAATCTGATGGCACTGAATGCTTCAAGTGTCTCTAAAATCAGACATTGTCTTCTATCTTTGTCTGTATATTGCTTCTTGTCACCAGTAGGAGCAGTACTGCCCGGAGCCACATCATGATGGTGTTTACACAAGCGGGGAAGACTGGTGATGGGTAAGATGTCCCCTTTTAAAGTACGTCGTTATACCTGAAAGTGAAAATAGCAAACAAGGTAATTTTTGCCCCTGTGTAGATTAGAATCTTCACAAAGTGCAGGAAAACCTTCACAAATCCTTTCAGTAGACAGCTACACAAGTAAGGAATAATTGTGGCAGGACATGGCAGTCAATTTGTATTTTGTTGTCATGTGGAAAAAAACAAACTAGTTATATCTGAATTGTAATATTGTATATGTATATTGTATATGACTACAAGCGCTATTCAAGCAGCTTTTTCATCACTTCACTTTATTTTTATTTTGTGTCTTTTATGCACAGTGAGGGGAAAAAACTATTTGAACCCCAGCTGATTTAGTAAGTTTGCCCACCAACAAAGAAATGATCAGTCTATAATTTCAATGGTAGCTTTATTTGAACACTGAGAGACAACAATGACAAAAAAAAATCCGGAAAAATGCGTTTCAAAAAGAGTTATAAATTAATTTGCATTTCCGTGAAGGAAACAAGTATTTGATCCCCTATCCGTCAGCAAGATCTCTAGCTCCCATGTGGATCTTATACAGGTAACGACCTGAGAGGGCTGCCAATGTCAGCTCGTTACCTGTTTAAAAGAGACCTGTCCAATAATCAATCAATCCAGATGCCAAATTCTGCACCATGGCCAAGTCCAAAGAGCTTTCCAAGGATGTCAGGACAAGATTGTGGACTTACACAAGGCTGGAATGGGCTACAAGACCATCGCCAAGCAGCTGGGTGGGAAGGTGACAACAGTTGGTGCAATTATTCGCAAATGGAAGAAACATAATTTAACTGCCAATCTCCCTCGGTCTGGATCTCCATGCAAGATCTCACCTCGTGGAGTTTCAATGATAATGAGAACGGTGAGGAATCAGCCCGGACCCAGTCGGGAGGAACTTGTCAATGATCTCAAGGCAGCTGGGACCATAGTCGCCACAAAAACAGTTGGTAACACACTACGCCTCGAAGGACTGAGATCCTGCTGTGCCCGCAAGGTCCCCCTGCTCAAGAAAATCCATCTACAGGCCTGTTTGAAGTTTGCCACTGAACATCTGACTGATTCAGAGGAAGATCGGGTGAAAGTGTTGTGGTCAGATGAGACCAAAATTGAGCTCTTTGGCATCAACTCAACTCGCCGTGTTTGGAGGAGGAGGAAT
>QODF01000077.1:903097-1010383 GCA_024372805.1 Oostethus manadensis
ACACACACACACACACGTGTTGTATATGTAGATGTATATGAGTTATATATAACTTTATAATGTTTTGCGGCCTCCTTTTCCCATTGGCCGCTCAGGTGTGGGCATAGACCTCGTGTTTTTGACGGACATGACTGAGACGCTGAACTCCGAGAAGCAAACTGAGGATATGAAAGTATGATGGCTGAATAGGGTATATAATGGCATATGAAAAGTGGTCCGCAAAAATACTGCTTCCTAGCCTTCCTTCTCGCCTCATCCTGCCCGGTGACAGGTGTGTGCCCTTTATACTTTTGCACACAAACACCAACAACCACGTGGCCACGCCCTCCGCACCTAAACCTGTCTCCTTAATATGTATATTTGTTTTTTTCCACGTGTGTACCTTGACCTGTAATACTAGAAGAAGATGCAGAAGGTCTGTTAAAGTATTCATTATCGCTAATGTTCTAATTAAGAGTCCTAACTTAAGAGAGTTTTCCCTGCACTCTTCACTCAAAGAGTGTACATTGTAAAACTATACATTTTACAAACATGGAATGCACTTTAAATGAGTGAAGTGAATGTCAAGGTGACAAGCATACATTCTACAATTATTTTTTGATAATTTTTTTATCTTTCTGCATCCCGGGGGTGGAGCCACCATGGCACAAGCCAACACTTATTTTCAAAATATACTCAAGTTTGCAGTTAGTGATTAAACAAGAGAAAAAAATATTTATACACTTTTCTCATTCAGGCATTAGATGTATGGTGTGGGGTTTTACAGCTTTGAAACATATAATTGTAGAGCAATGAAGTTGGCTACTTCGCGGATTTCACGTATCGCGCTTCCTATCCCACCGCGTGATAAACGAGGAAGCCCTTTTATGGGCTGCTTGAAACCTAAATTTCTCTTGGAGATGAGTATCAAGTATCTATCTAGCGAATCAGTATTTCTAGCTGAACGTCTGTTTTATAACGTAGCACGTGTTTATTTTTAAACACTTTGTTGTTGTTTTTTTAGTCCAATCACAACACACTGCGCGTGGCGCGTTCTCTTCCTCTACCCGCATAGCTAACAGAGCCGAACCCGCCCCCTAGCATTTCGGAAGCACACAACGTTTGGCCAACACTCGCGTTGGGGATCGTGAGAGAAGGAAAGGGAAGTGTGACAGTGCCGCACTCTTTTGGCAGTCCGACTGCGGCATGCCTGTAGACTTTGGGGACAGACTTGGGGCTAAAGAACGGCTAAATATGGCGTGAGCCGCGTGAGCACGTGACGCCCCACGTCACACTTTTATGCGTACCAAGATGGCGGCGCACAGTGGCGAGAGTTCTCAAACGGGAGCTGATGAATTATTTCAGAACTTTTACACGGAGGTATGGTGAGACCGACTCGAGTTTTACACGTACGCCCTGCGTTGTCTTACTTTGTCGCACGCTGGCTAGCGGTTAGCTATCGCGTTAGCTGGCGCGGCTCCGCCAGGCCTCGCCCGGACGTGAGCATCGGCTAACCACAAGCTCGCACCGCCAAGGATCTTCTGGCGCCCGGTCCGGTCCGTCATTCGGGTATATTTTCCGCGCGACGACTAACGCGCAATGCTTTTGTTTTGGCGTTAGCGCCTGCCTAGAACTGTCTTACGGTCCGGGCTGTACGGGAAAGTTACCACCGTTAGGACGTTTGAGCGACGGCATCGTCGCGCGGTGTTGACGGCAATCATGGCGTATTTTCAACGAGAGCCCACCACAAAGAATGACCCCGGCTTCGTTGCCAACCTTTTGTTGTTTAAAATGTGTACGGCAGGTGAAGCAGATCGAGAAAAGAGACTCTGTGCTAACCTCGAAGCAGCAAATAGATCGACTGCTCAGGCCTGGCTCATCCTACTTTAATCTCAACCCCTTCGAGGTAAACAGTTTCTTTTTTTTTTTGATGTGACATTCAGTGGTCGTGCCTTCCAATGTAACCAGTATGTTGCCTTTCCCATGTTTAGGTGCTGCAGGTTGACCCCGATGCAACAGATACTGAGCTGAAGAAAAGATTCAGAGCGGTAAGCAAAGCAAGTACAGTGAGCAATCATGGCAAACATGCTATCAGTATCAAAAGGACAATCACAGTATCCGTACCAGAAGGAATATCGGCATTGGACACAGGAGGATTTGGGAATAACGAAAGAAAAAATGCATATTTGTTAGGGCTGTCAAAGTTAACACATTAACATAAGTTTCCTTTAATGGCACTATTTGTTTTTGACACACGATTAACATGCGCACGTTCTTTTTGATCCTCGGCCCACACCATAGTTTGAGGAAATGCAGCGGTGACTGTGGAGCCACCAGTGGGACAATATAGAGCCTAAATGTAGAAAGTATTTTAAATGGGTACGCTTAGCTTCAAAGCCCTGGCAGATGGCCAAAGACCAAAGTTATTTATGAGTTATGGGATTTGGCGTTATCACGGATACCATCGCCTGCCAGAGACTGGAGCAGTGCAAACACAGTACTACCCGAAAAATTAGAACATCAAGTAAAAGTTGTTTTATTTTGGCAATTGAACATAGGAAACCAACAGATTTTATTAAGCCATTACACTCAAATTGACATCTCAAGCAGTTCCTTGTTGTAACTGCTGATTGTCATTTTCAGCTTATAAAAACCACAAACCCACAGACTCAGAAAATGAGATTTTTGTTTTTAAACTGCAAAACCTGATCAGCAAAATCCAAAGAAAACAAAATTGCACTGTATTGCATATTATTCGATAATCTAGTATGTCAAATTCACCTTTTAAGTTGAATGCAGAAATACGACAACCTTTTCAGGATATTCTAATTTTCTGGCTAGTACTGTGTAGTCTTTATTATCATATGCAGTGGTACCTTGGCATACGAGTGTCCCAGCTAACAAGCGTTTTTTAGGTGTGAGCTGTCGATCTGCTGATTTTTGCTTTTAATTGCGAGCTACAATTAGCTATTTACAGGCTGTCAATGTGACAATCATGGCTGACTGGCTGTAAATAGCAGTTCTAGCATTACCAGTGAACAAGCTAGTGACCGGCAAAGATTTTAAACATTTCAGTAAATCCTATGTGGATTATAGTGATCCGATTTACCTTATTTGCCATGTATTGTGTAAAAGTATGACAGGAACAACATCAAATTAAAAGCATGAAATGAATACAGACCCACCATCCACTAGTATGAGCCTGGATTCAGTGAGGTCTTTGAGTGAGGTTGTGTACCACAAATATGCATATTAGCATGCAATAAGGTCATAAAAGCTTTATGCATTTCCACAAAGTATCAGCTTTTGGGACCAAAGAAGCGGTGAAAGAAAAAGGGGAAAATACAGTATAGTCACGTTTAAATATTTTAATTGACAGTCCTAATATTTATGCAAATTTTAAGTATGTTTTGCCTAAGTTAAGCATTTTCAAGATTTAAAAAATCCTAGATGGAAGTAGAATACAGACAAGTCGTCCCTCTCAACTTTGTGGTTTGAGTTTCACATCTTCACCTGTCAGTTTTTCAAAATGAAAGTGTGTGTGTGTGTATATGTATGTTTATGTGTATATATGTATGTATATATTTGTGTGTGGCAATTCAGGATGTTTATTCAGATATGATGCTATGTAGTATTGTATACTTGTCAATACTGTTACATTGGTCCAGAAAAACAACAATGCTTACATGTGAGTCAATGTTGTCATTAGGTCTGTCTTATATTTTGTCTATTAATGCTGCTGTCTGCTTAATATGAGCGTAAAGGTTACTATAGGGGTGTTATTTCATGTCTATAGGGCACTAATGTTAAACACAGTATTGGTCATAAACATGTTATCTATGCCCTTATGAAAATAATCCATTTAAGAAGAAGAAATCCTACTTGGTGCAAATTCCCCAATCATGGTTGTCTGGAACCAATTAACTGAGGGGTTGCTTTATAAAGAAGACTCAAAAATACATTATATGTAGTATTGTATACTGGTCACTACACAGGTGTCAGCAATGTTACTGTAATCTTTAAGACACACAAGCACCAGACTTGATCGCCAAAACGAGTACAAGCACAGGCACAATAATCCCTCACACTGACTGCTGTTGTGGCCCTGACGCACACAAGATGAAATTCCATGTTTTTATGGGGTGTGTGGTGTTATTCCATGTCTAGGGGGCTCTAATAATGTTAAAACCTGTATGTCGAAGGTTGTAAACAGGTTTTCTCTGCTTTAAAATATTTGTATAATAAAATAGTCAATCTATAAATAAGGAATCCTACTTTATGGAAATTCGCTTATTACAGTTGGCTGGGTGTGGAACTAATTCATTGTGATAAAAGAGGCTCCATTATGTTACTGTTGCCCTGTACTCGATAGCTAAATTTGTAGTATGGCCACCTCAAGTCATTTTTTAAGTAATATTTATGATGTGACCTTTCTGATGACATCTTCCTCGTCTCGTCCACAGTTATCCATTTTGGTCCATCCGGACAAAAACCAGGATGATTCAGACCGAGCACAGCAAGCTTTTGAAGGTCCTCCATCAGCAATGATAATTATCTGCTGTCGGTTCAAGTTGACACTCAGTTTTAAAAAGAATGACCTTTTTGTATTTGTTTCTAGCTGTGGACAAGGCATACAAACTCCTACAAGATCCAGAACAGAAGAAGAGGGCTTTAGATGTGATTCAGGCGGGAAGGGAGTATGTGGAGCACATGGTGAGTGGCCAACATGATGATCATACAGAGGGTTTAGAATTTGTGGAAAACCCCTCAATTAGTGTTTATAATATCCATAGTTAGGTAATTTATTGGTATTTATTTAGAGGGCATCAAGAGACACTCAGAGCATATAGGTAGTGAACCGGTGCACAGAGTGAATCCTCTTCCTGCCTGTTTGGAGGCGAGAGATGATAAAACAGACGTGCATGCACATGGCGATGTATTGAGGCCAGCCAAATTATTGAGTTCAGTTTGATTTGTTGGGATTTATTTATTTAATTATCGTGAGCCAGTTCTTTCCCCTACAAAATGGAGATCTGGTGACACCCCTAGCATATAATGATGTTTACACTTTTACTGAAAATCTGCTGCTAGCTCCAAAAGAGTTGGCAAGAGAATGAGAACTTGTATGCAAGGAGAGACCAATTCAACCTGTAAAGAAGAGAATATCAGGAACCACATATGTCGGAGGATGGGGTGATCTCCTTTTGTGAGCAGACACACAAAAGCTGTATGAATCAGGTGATAAGTATATGGAGGGCTTCTGCACAAGGACTCATTGAGTACCATATGATAGCACACAAGGGAAACTAAAGACAGAACACACACACGGCATTCACTATAAGGAAATGTTTAAAACATACAAATATAACACATTTTTTTTACAAACCATCAGGTACTCATCAATCCAAATGTCTACCTCACTTACGGTGCAACCAACCAGTACCACATTTATGGTAACACACTAATATACCTAGCATGCCTTGCGGGTTGTAGAGTTGCAGAAAATAGAATTGTTTTGGATGTATATAGTTGTTGTGTTAATTTGCACTGTGAGCGAGGGAGGCATTTGCCCTCCTGTTGGTTGGTGTGTAAGAGTGTTAAATAAGCTTTTTTTATGGGTGGATTTTCCGAGAAATAACCACCCCCCCACCCCCCCGAAAAGCTGGGATAGATTGGAGTAGGAACTGAATTGATGCTTGACTTTTGTACATGGCAAGTGTTTTAAAATCATTTTTTTTCTACGCACTACAGATTAAAGAGAAAAAGAAGCAGTTAAAGAAAGATGGAAAACCTCAAATTGTGGAGGAAGATGACCCAGAGTGTGTAAGTCCAACCGACAGACTGCTGTGAAAGAATTACAGTGGCACCTCTAATCACTGTCATTAAGGCTGTGTTGACACTGCGGGTCAATTTTGATAGTTTTTCTTGTATGCGACTTGCATCTGATTATTTCATGTCAATGTGAACAGCACGATTTAGATTTTTTTCAAATGCCACTCAGGTCTCATTCGTCCGTAGATATAAATGCGATGCGATTGCACTGTGAGCGTTCACGTGGCATACTGTATACCCCATATATATACACGTCATGGAAAGGCATGTATTGCCTTGAAAGGTAGTAGGCAGTCATGGAAAGATGTAGTTTGTCGTGCAAGACTTGGATAAATGTACTTGTCTCTGTGGCCAAAAGTTTTTCTCATCCGAGAAAATTGCAGAGAAAAATTACAGAGAGCTGCCGAAGCAGCAATGTCCCGCCATTCCACCCACACGCACCTTGGAACAGACATGGCAACAAGTTGTCCACAAACTTCTCTTCCAAAATTCTTGCCATCTTTCTTCGTAATCTTCCACACGGTCATTTGGTTGAGAAAATATTGACTCCGGTTGCACAAAACCCTTGAAATTGCCGCACGCTAGTAATGTGCGGACCACTACTGAAATGTCTATCTGTGATACCATGTCCTAAAGTCGATTCTGGAATCAAAATAGTGACATTTTTATTACTTAAAGTATATGATTTTGTCCTTTGTTTTTTCTGATATTATCTTGGCTATATTGTAAATCACCCCACTACCTCAATACACTTCACGGTTTAAAATAAATCATAAAATGACTATGATGTTTTGTATTCTTTATACTATGATTTAAAATACTGTACACTGCGTTTTAAAATTTACCAGACACATTAGGTGAGTTTCCACATAGTATTAAATTGATATCAGCCTGAATTTTATCCGGTATCGAATCAGAAATGAACTCAATGGTATCACACGTCACTGGATCACACACCACAGCCGTCTTTACTTTGTAAACACAAGGACATGCGAGTGATGTCGTGTTTCTGCGCATGCTTGTCACTTTCCAGTTCACTTCACAAGTCGCATTTCAACGGCCATATAAAAAAACTGGGATTTTAAACAAAAAATCCAAATCCGAACGTAGCCAGAGACGTAATGTGTACTATTTCACACTGGCCACTAGGTGTCAGTAAAGTCAGACACACGCACCTGACTCGGTTGCCGGAACAACAGGCTTTAATTGCAGCTTTGCATTATCTCACAATAATCCCTAAAAAAACACGCGCTACTGTAATCCACGTTGAAACTCAAATCTGAACCCCTGACAGCACTTCCATTCATTTTTTTTCTCATATCTATATCGTTCTGGGAGATTCTGCAACCCGAAGGATTGTTGTGAATTATTCTTGCAAGGCTTTCAAACTCCCAATACGTAGATCTTTGCCGAAATTGTAGGTGTAAATCATCCTGATATTTTTCCGCCGTATGATCCCTTTTTTCCTCTTCTGCCAGTTTAAGCAAGCCGTGTATAAACAGACTATGAAGCTGTTTGCTGAGCTTGCCATCAAGAGGAAGGAAAGAGAAGCAAAAGATATGCATGAAAGGTAAGTGACACAAATTGTTGCATGCCATAGGAAAAAAAGCCCAATTTTCACCCCTTTTCCTACTGCAGGAAAAGAGCGAGAGAAGAAGAAATTGAAGCAGCAGAAAAAGCAAAGCGAGAAAGGGAATGGCAGAAAAACTTTGAGGTATTTTCATCTTGAATATTGTTTTTGATCATGGCTGACGTGCAAAATCCAAAGCCATTTCCCTATAAAAATAATCAGTTCCAGACACCCAACACATTTATAAAAAACACATTTCATAGAGAATATTTCTAGTTTTACATGTTTAAAGTGCAGCCTCGCTGTTTTTGTTTGGCCAGCAGTGCATTCTAAAAATATAATCAAAGAGAAATAAGCAAAAATTGATAAATCAACAGTAATTTACAATAATGTCAAGCTATTAAGACAAATTGTAATCTGACACAGAAAATAAGGAATTTTAGGAAAATGCAAAGTTTTTTTGTAGCAAAAAATAAATAAAATAACTTTTTTTTTTAAAGTTGTAATAGAGACAAAAAAAGTTGTAATTTAGGTTGGGGGGAAATGAACACGAATCAAAGTATTAAAAATATTATGGGAATAAAGTTGAACATTGCCTATTAGGCAAAATATGCATATCTAGGCAAATAAGCATTTTCAAGCATTAAAAACTGCTAAATGATGTAAAATACAAACATGAAGCATTCAAAGACAATGTAAATGATGTAGTTGTGTACACTGGTCACTGTGTGTGAGTAATGTGGAGACACACAAGCACTAGACTTGATCGATGGAACAGCAGGTTTTTATTGAAGGTTTGAGTCATCTCACAATAATCCCTACTTAAAAGACGCGCAGTTTTGGCAGCCAGTACCCACACAAAGCTGAAACTCAACTCGATTTCCCAACATCACTTCTTGTCCATTCAGCTTTCAGGTCCTGCAGGGAGCACATTTATAGTAACACAAGCACACATAAGTCTAATTTATGTCTTAAATGGCTTATCACGCTTATGTGTACTACTAATTTATGTCTTAAATGGCTTATCACGCTTATGTGTACTATATTAGGTCATGTAAGCCTAAAGGTGACTATAGGGGTCTTATTTCATGTCTTGGGGCTCTAATGTTGAAGTATTTAGAATGTCAAACAGGTTTTCTATTATCTAAATACAAAACTGTTTCATTTATGATGAAGGAATCCTACTTCCACGGAAATTCACTTATCACGGTCAGGTCCGGAACTAATTAACGGCGATAAAGGAAGGATAAGTGTATTGAGAGATGTGGTGTCGGGTGTGACGCAATGCCGGGAGTGTCATCCAGCTACATCTTAATACCACAACATTCAACATAGCAAAGGGTAAACCCAAAACAAAATAGTGGGTTGTATAATGTTGTGCAATAGACGTAAAAATTTAGGTGAAACGTTTCATCCAAAGCAGAATCATTTGAAAATTGGTTGGGCGTTGACAGGAAACGAGAGATGGTCGTGTGGACAGCTGGAGGAACTTCCAGGCAAAAGGCAAGAGCAAGGAGAAGAAGAACAGGTCCTTCCTCAAGCCCCCCAAAGTAAAGATGGAGCAAAGGGACTGATGGCGGAAAAATGGGACTTAATTTAAAACCCTGAAATTCCAAACTTTCTTCCTCTCTGTCGTGAACGCCATCATCTTGGACTAGACCTGCCCGGTGTCATTAAGTAGTGCATCTTCCATAGGTTAGCAAAGACACATGCTTGGTGACTGCTACATTTTTTTATACATAAAATAAAAGTTGGTCCTGAAGGGTAAATCTTGTTTTTAGCAGTATCGCTGTACATGTTCACATTAAAAAAGTAGGATTTTCTCCACCTCTTTGACTCCACCCGTCAGAAATGGGATCACCGGAGTCCCAAATGTGGTGCTGGAGCTCACATCACTTTGCACGGGTCTCCACCCCCCCCTCCAGTAGCAGAAGAGGGTCCGTTGACGGCTCCCAGCACCCCATCCAAGCTGAGTCCCTGGAAGGCTCCAAAAAGAGAATCGTCCTTTTTTGTCGCTGCTTCTGCTTTTCTAGCCGTGCTTCTCTGCTGCACCAGGGAGAAAAGCAGAGAAATTATGGTATGTATAGGAATATTTGAAATCAGTTCAACTGGCGTTACGTACTCTTGGTAGGCAGTGATGGCTCCTGAAGTGTGTGTTTCTGATGGACCTCTCAGCGTTCTTCTTTGCAAGTGTTGCTTGCTGTCTCTTCCTGAACACAAACGGCCAAGCGGATTAGTTGCCACTTAAATAGTAAAAAAATGTGATATCTGAAAAAACTGTAAGAACATTTATTCAAAAATAATTACTCTTGCATTTTTTTATTCCATTCCATTTAGTTCCGCTTATCTGGGTCGCGGGGGCAGCAGTCTCAGTAGGGACGTCCAGACTTCTTGGTCTCCGGCAACCTCTTCCAGCTCCACCGGGAGGTCACCAAGGCGTTCCCAGGCCAGCTGTGAGACATAGTCCCTCCAGCGTGTCCTAGGTCTTCCCCGGGGCATTCTCCCGGCTAGGCATGCCCGGAACACCTCACCCAGGAGGCATCCGGACTAGATGCCCGAGCCACCTCAACTGGCTCCTCTTGATGTGAAGGAGCAGCGGCTCTACTCTGAACTCCTCCCGGATGGCCGAGCTCCTCACCCTATCTCTTAGGGTGAGTCCAGCCACCCTACGGAGGAAACTCATTTCCGCCGCTCGTATCCACGATCTCATTCTTTCGGTCATGACCCATAACTCATGACCATAGGTGAGGGTGGGAACGTAGATCCATCGGTAAACTCTTCACCACGACGGTCCGGTACAGCGACCGCATTACTGCAGATGCTGCACCGATCCATCTGTCGATCTCACGCTCCAACCTTCCCTCACTTGTGAACAAGAACCCGAGATACTTGAACTCCTCCATCTGTGGCGAGACCTCACTCCCAACCCGCAGGGTACAGTCCACCCGTTTCCGACCGAGAACCATGGCCTCGGATTTGGAGGTGCTGAGTCTCATCCCAGAAGCTTCACACTCAGCTGCAAACCGCTCCAGTAAACGGTGAAGGTCACAGCCTGATGAGGCCATAAGGACCACATCGTCTGCTAATAGCAGAGACGAGATCCTAAGATCGCCAAGCTGGACTCCCTCAACGCCGTGACTGCGCCTAGAAATTCTGTCCATGAAGATTATGAACAGAATCGGTGACAAAGGGCAGCCTTGGCGGAGACCAACGTTCACCGGAAACAAGCTCGACTTGCTCAACTTGCGAACCAGGCTCCTGCTTCGATTGTACAAGGACCGAACGTCACGTAGTAGTGGACCACCAATCCCGTACTCCCGGAGCACCCCCCACAGGACACCACGAGGGACACGGTCGAATGCCTTTTCCAGGTCTACAAAGCACATGTAGACCGGTTGGGCCAACTCCCACATACCGTCCAGTACCCTTGCAAGGGTGTAGAGCTGGTCCAGTGTTCCGCGACCGGGACGAAAACCATATTGCAACACCTGTAACCGAGGGGCGACTAATGGTCGTACCCTTCTCTCCAGCACCCTGGATTAGACTTTCCCAGGGAGACTGAGGAGTGTGATCCCCCTATAGTCACATGACAGTTTAGAAAATGGCAAATTGTTTCCTGTTCGTCACTTAATGGTTTGTAGAACATATTCTAGGGCATTTCCAGTGGTCAAACAGAAATGGCAAATTGTTAGTCAAAGCCAAAAAACCTAGATAGTATGTAACAATTATAATTATCCATCCATATCATATTATAGTAATTGTTATTACATCATTATTAATACATTGAAGTTTATTGAAAATTCTCTGACCCTAGTGACCCAATTTGTTTTTGTCCAGCATGAAATACTATTGCGACACTGAGAATATTGATGTGTACAAATCACTGTGTGAGCTGCTGGCATTGTGCATCCAATCCCATCATTCTGCAACAATTTCCAATTGAACTTAACCTTTAAGTGTCTTACAGGAAAACATGGCTGACCTTTCTCGCTTGAGTTCGGCCTGGTACACTCGCAGCCAGGAGTCCGGGACTTTCTGGCTGCTGCAGGGAAGGCTTCTCCTCCTGCTGCTGATGCTCGCCCGGCGTGTGAAGCTGCTCCTGCGGCCTTCAGTGCCTCTCTTGGGAGAGCTGGTCTTGGTGCTACTCAGGTGTCTAAAGGGGCCGCCCAGTGAGATGATGGAATCCATTTCCTGATGGTCTCCTTGCTTTTAGAACTTCAGGCCAAATCTGCAGGCAGGAAGAAGCCTGAAACTGATGGAGCTGAACTAAATTGCTTCCACTCCGTACAGTACTGTAAAAATGTGTGTCGTCTTTAGAGGATACGACCTCTGCGCTCCCTTAAGTGGATTAGATGACGCGAGGCTTGCTTATCCCGTCAAATAAAAATACACCTAAGGCAGACCAGCAGCTGCTTGTTTACCAAGCACTCCTTAGAGCAGGAAACTTTTTTTTCTACCGAGGGCCACATACTAAAAAAAAAATCAATGGGACTGCTTTATATAAATAAATATACACACACATTTATATATATATATATATATACACATACACACACACATTTATTTATATATATATATACACACACATATATATACAAACATATATATATATACACACATATATGTGTGTGTATATATATATATATATGTGTGTGCGTATGTAAGTATATGTGTGCATGTATGTATGTGTATATATATGTGTCTACATATGTGTGTGTATGTATATAAGTGTATATGTATATACATAAAATTTTAGTCTCAGCCGCTCAACGTTGACCGTGTAAAAGCATCTCCTCCTATGAAAACAAGAGTGATAACTAAGCAATAGAGTGCTCTCGTTCTAGAGCTGGAATGATTGCTTGTGCCAGAATCCTGTGAGCCTTAAGCGCCGCCCACGCCCTAAAAAGGAGTTGATTGACGTGGACTGAATGATAAGCAGGATGAATGAATCGAGAACAAGATGCGAGAACAGATGGGGGAAGCTTACGTGAAGGGACACCTGTCGGAGCAAATCCTGCATATGGATCCTTTCCGGTCTGGATGGCTGGCAGTCGGGTCACGTGATGCAGAGCACGGCCAAAAAAAGGCAAAGCTGAAGCGGATAGGCCTTTTAAAGTGGTTATGTGGTGTAACAATGTCAATAACAATAATGTCACTCTTCTTCTTCTTCTTTTCCTTTCGGCTTATCCCGTTAGGGGTCGCCACAGCGAATCAATTGCCTCCATCTAACTCTGTCTTCTGTATCCTCTTCTCTTGCGCCAACTACCTTCATGTCCTCTTTCACTACATCCATAAACCTCCTCTTTGGTCTTCCTCTAGGCCTCCTGCCTGGCAATTCAAAACTCAGCATCCTTCTACCAACATATTCACTATCTCTCCTCTGGACATGTCCGAACCATCTCAGTCTGGCCTCTCTGACTTTATCTCCAAAACCTCTAACATGTGCTGTCCCTCTGATGTGCTCATTCCTGATCCTGTCCATCCTGGTCACACCCAAAGAGAACCTCAGCATCTTCAT
Source organism: Oostethus manadensis (assembly GCA_024372805.1). Taxonomy (NCBI): domain Eukaryota; kingdom Metazoa; phylum Chordata; class Actinopteri; order Syngnathiformes; family Syngnathidae; genus Oostethus; species Oostethus manadensis. Next base: position 915,997 of record QODF01000077.1, read on the forward strand.
CTCTGCTACCTCCAGCTCTGCCTCCTGTCTTTTCCTCAGCGGCACTGTCTCTAAACCAAACAACATCGCTGGTCTTACCACAGTTTTGTACACCTTTCCTTTCATTTTAGCTGAAACTCTTCCATCACACCCGAAACTTTTCTCCACCCATTCCAGCCTGCCTGCACACGCTTCTTCACCTCTTTTCCACACTCTCCATTGCTCTGGACTGTTGACCCTAAGTACTTAAAATCCTCCACCTTCTTTATCTCTTCTCCCTGTAACCTCACTCTTCCACTTGGGTCCCTCTCATTTACACACATGTACTCCGTCTTGCTGCGGCTGACCTTCATTCCTCTCCTTTCCAGGGCAAACCTCCACCCCTCAAGCTTCTCCTCCACCTGTTCCCTGCTCTCATTACATATCACAATGTCATCTGCAAACATCATAGTCCATGGAGATTCCTGTCTAACCTCGTCCGTCAGCCTGTCCATCACCATAGCAAACAAGAAGGGGCTCAGAGCTGATCCCTGATGTAGTCCTACCTTCACTCGGAACTCCTCTGTCACACCTGCAGCACACCTCACTACTGTCTTACAGTCCTCGTACATGTCCTGCACCGCTCTAACATACTTCTCTGCCACTCCAGACTTCCTCATACAATACCACAGTTCCTGTCTGGGCACCCTGTCATAAGCCTTCTCCAGATCTACAAAAACACAATGCAGCTCCCTCTGACCTTCCCTGTACTTCTCAATCAACATCCTAATAACAATAATGTCACTCTAGCCTGGTTAATATTCATGTCACATATGGAGCATTGTTTTCAGACAGCTTTATAGGCAGGATTGGTGTGTCCCATTACGTGCATTCTTAGCTATCTGGTTTTAGCAGCTTTTAGAACGCACAGAAAAGAGAACATGTGGACGATGGGAAAAACTCTCCTAAAGTGGAGAAGTGCAGTTTTCCTTTAACAAGCATAGAAGAACCGCAACTGGTCGGGAAAAATGTTATATATCAGGGGTCCCGGACCCAAACCCCTAAACTCGCTCAGTAGCAGCCCCTTTAAACTTTGGGAAAAAACTGTAAAAACAAACGGGATGATACCAGACGGATGGCAATTTTAGGCTGTTCCGTCAGGTGGGGGTGTGGGCAGGGCAACAAACTTTGAAACTCAATCTGACGATTCGCCGCTGACCTGGAAATGTTAAATCGGCTCCACAAAGTCAGATCTCCATCATCGTCGGTGCATAAATAAGATATGATTAAAGACACCTTGAAGATGTACAGTGTATAAAGTGTTCAAAATAACAGCAGTCCAATGTGACTAACAGGATGAATAACAGTTATTATTGTTTTATTACTACGTGGCAAACAAGTTACCAGTAGGTGCAGTAGATTCTCAGAAAACAAGACCCAGCTTTCATGGCATGCATGCTCCTGTGCAATTGGCCAATTGGTGTGTTCAAAAAAATAGTAGTGTACCAACTTTTGTTTCTAGGATTTGGCAATCCCCTGAATTACTAAACTAATATTTAGTTTTTTATAACCGCTACACATCTGTGTGGCTTGATTCAGAAGCAGCAAGTTTCATATCACCCCACAAGTTCTCCCTTGGATTAAGTTCCGAGGATTGGGCTGGCCATTCCATAACAGAACCACATGACAAATTCTGCTGGTTTACTAGTGTGTTTGTGGTTATTGTCTTTTTGAAATGCCCATTTCAGGGGCATGTCCTCTTCAAGTATTCTGACATATGCAAACTGATCCATGATCCCTGCTATGGGATAAATAGCAACACCATAGTAGGATGCCCATCTCATGATGCTTCACTGTGTACTGTGGCTTGAAGTCAGAGTTTGGGGGTCGTCTCACAAACTGTCTGCGGCCCTTGGACCCAACAAGAACAATTTTACCCTCATCAGTACACAAAATGTTCCTCCATTTCTCTTTAGGCCAATTGATGTGCTCTTTGGCAAATTGTAACTTCTTCTGCACATGTCTTTATTTTTTACAGTAAAGAGGGACTTTGCGGGGGATTTAAATAGATTGGCTTCACACAGACATCATCTAACTGCCGCAGTACTTACAGGTAACTCCAGACTGTCTTGGACAATCCTGGAGCTGATCATTGGCAAAGCCTTTGCATTCTAATTATTCTTCCATCCATTTTGATAGTTGTCTACCAGTCTCTGGTTTTGTTTTTTCGGATGCCACACTGCTATTTTTCTAACACGCCCCTTTCAACTAATTGCCGATTGTACAGCCTTAAGAGCGTCCAAACCATGAATGCTGGATTGTTTGTTTGCTGAGAATCTACTGCACCTACTGGTAACTTGTTTGCCATGTAGCAATCACGGCACGGTGGCAGTCAGCAGGTTCAAGGTTCGAATCTCCGTTGTGGAGTTTTGCATGTTCTCCGGGTACTCCGGTTTTCTCCCACATTCCAAAAACATGCATGTTAGGTTCATTGGCGACTCTAAATTGTCCATTAGAGTGTGAATGTTTGTTTGGCTGCCCTGCGAGTGACTTGGGACCAGCCCAGGGTGCACCCCGTCTCCCGCCCAAAGTCAGCTGGGACTGCAACCCTAATGAGGATAAGCGGTATAGAAAATGGATGGCTGAAAATTAAATTAGTTAAAAGAATTGTAAATCCCAGGTTTTTGTATATTAAAAAAAAAAGCAACCGTTTTATTTATTAGTAATTAATTTTGTGCTTAGTTCAAATGAATCGATTTGAACACAAAACAATCTTTAAAGCCGTTTAGGAGCAGCCGGCCCCCTTCAGTGAGCCGAGCCGAAAGAGCCGGTTCTTTTAAAAAAAAAAGCTGGAATCACTTGGGTGTAACCAACACTAAACCCCCAACGTCACTTCCTGTCCGCCCCTCATTCGCCTCCCCACAAAACGGGAGCACATAACTGTAACACACGACCACGAGTCTTAAATATCATGTTTTCTGTTATTATAACTACAATTTTGGGCCAATATGAGCGTAAAGGTGACGGTTATTTCACGTGTACGGGGCTCTATTTGGGGCTAAAAACGCGTATTGAGAGGGTGGTAAACAAGGTTTTTTAACCCGCAAACTACGAAACCTTCCATTTATAAATAGGAAATCCTACCAATTAACCACAATAAACGATGAATTACTGGACTGATTCCTTTTGAAGTAGCCTCTTCACTCCTGCCTGTCCCAACATGAGCAGTTCTTACCAGAAGATCCGTAGTCCTTCTGGTATCTTTTCTTCACGCTCGTGCGTCTTGGCAATGTCACTTTGTGACGTGTTTTCGATCTTGGGGTTGTTTAATGTTTTTCTTTTTTAATAAAATAGACACGCTATTAAAGTAAAAGTGTCAGTTTAAGTCTCTTTGAAACGAATCTAATATAGTTACTGACAGGTGTCATGCTCCCAGCTTGAACCACGCCCCCATATTAAATTGTTATTGGTTGTTTTGAACGTCCATCTGAATGGCAAGTACATCATATTCAATTGTCATTGGTTGTTTTTAACGTCCATCTGAATGGCAAGTACATCATATTCAATTGTCATTGGTTGTTTTTAACGTCCATCTGAATGGCAAGTAGATGATGAGAATTATTTAAAAAGAGCACAGTAAGCCTCTGGAAAGGAATTTTTAATTCTACAACGTCATACATACATATATACACTTTTTTAAACTTTTATTTCATACAAAAAAACTCCCCATGTAAGTACAGGAGGTGAAAGGAGGGTACCCAACACGCTCAAAAATAAATATTGTCATAGTTGTCTGTAAGTGTGTGGCTCGTTTGGACGCCACCAGAAAGGATGTGCTTGTGTGTAATGACATCACGCATGGAGGAAAGGCAAGTTATACCTTGAAAAAGTATGAGAAAACTTCCACAGCAAAGGCTGAGTTACCGTGTGACACATGAATATAAACGCCCTCCTTCCACCGTCATGTAGAAAGCAATGCATAATGTAAAAAAATATAATCATCATTGCACACAAACATAAATAAACCCCATAGTCCGTCCTTGCTTGCTGGGGTAACAAAGACTGGGAGAGTTGGGAGTGTACGTCAACGTGACCACTCATTGATGCTTAAAACATGGAAAAATGCTCGTCACTCTTAGGAGGAAGACGTTTGTTCTGCTAAACAGACTCGGATGATGCTCGTTTCCTCCACAACGTCATGATATCTCACGTGATGCTGATGAATGGACGGTCAGGGTGGGAGGTCAAGAGGAAGACGAGGGCTGCATAGAGGGCTACTTTGGGTGCACAAAAGGGTCTGATCTGAACCACTTCCCCGGTCTGACTTGGACCTCTTTTCACTGCAGGTTCCCGTGCTTTCATGATGAACAACAGACACCACTGCGACGTAACAGCTCACCTACCCCGTGTATAAAATGCTCACTCTGTGCCAGTCCTTGGACCAGGCTAAACGGATCACCGGCTGATGTCGCGATTCCCCTCCCAGCTCTTGCTGCCTGCCGCCTCACAGCCGCCTCCGCAGTCAAAAAAAGGGTGCTTGAGGGAGTCAGCCAGCGCCAGCCTCTTGGACGGCTCGTACTCCAACATGCCTTCGATGAGATCAAACAGCTGATGGTGCTCCTCCGCCTCCGACAGCAAGTATCGCTGGAGGAGGACAAGTGTGCAGAGAAACATGACTCCTTCCCGCCACATGCTATTCTCCACGATCATTCTTTTTCCCACTGCTCTCACCCTCAGAGGTTTGCAGTTTTCCCGGACATATTTCCCTGCCGAGGAGCTCTCATCCCAGTCCAGGCGGCCTCTATAGAAATACTTCTGCTTCCTGAGAGGGGAAGGTGAAGGATACATTGAGACTCTTCGCCTGTAGGTGTTTTTAAATTATGCGCGATCCTCACCTCGTCTTACGAATCATTCTGGATGGCACGGGTCCGAGGATTCTCTCCATCATGGCTAAATGCTCCCTGTTGTCGTGAGTCTGACACAAGAAGAAACTTAAGAAATCCACTCCTCCTTAAGAAATCCTTAGATATGCTTAACATTGGCCTTCTTACAATACAAAAAACAGTTTTCGACCTTCTAAATACAGTTCTAAACATTATTAGAACCCTTTAGATGTGAAACAACTTTTTTTAACTTCCTGTTTTGTTCAGTACTTCCTGTGGTGGATATTGTGTAACATTACTGACATGTTGTATTTTAGATCATTTAGCCAATGTATGCTGAATTTAGGCAAAAACAAATGTGTACATTTTGCTAGAAAATTATTTGACACATTATTTATGATAGATAGCCTGACGCCATAAAATTAGAAGCGCAACATGGTGTGGTGGAACCCGTTTAAGCCAAGTCCCTACAGGCTTAAATCACATCGCCATAACTGAAAGCGAAACCAGCTACTGCAAAGTTTGTTGACATGGTGTCCCTCCATTGAACATTACCTGTGTATCAATAAGAAAGCCACTATAGAGCATCTTTATTGATCATATTTGAGATTTGTACTGTTGTCCGTATTTTGAGGGTGACAGATGGGTGGCAGTGTACCTGAAACAAGGTGAAGCCCAGGTAGTACTCAAATAGGATACAGCCGATGCTCCACACGTCACACGGGTAGCTCCAGCCCATTTCTGAGCAGGAGACACATGAAGTGAAAACGTAGCTACACAACACCGAGTCCAATTACACAAGACAGCAAAAATGAAGGGTGAAGAAAAAGCAGCCTTTCTTTTAAAATATCATGCAACTTATTATATGACTGATTCCATGCTCACCTAATATGACTTCAGGGGCGCGGTAGTGCCGGGTGGACACAATAGTGCTGTGATGCTCGTGGTCAAACGTGGCGCTGCCAAAGTCCACTATGCGTACTGCCGTGCTCTTAACCGTCCTCTCTTCTCGCTTCTACCAGAAACAAACTTTGCTTTACCCTCAGTGTGTTGCCCAAACAAACAGCGACCATATTTAAATGTACTACAACATCCATATACAGCTTTGTGCTTGCTTCCTTCAAGCAAAAACGGGTCTGGGTTCTTAAGGATGCTGGAGTTTGCATTCACTCGACTGCCTTTTATTGACATATACTGTGCATACTGATATTTCCTTTCTACTGTAGTTTCCTGTGTATTTGCCACGTCTTTTCCTTAAACTTGGAACCCTTTGGCTTATATAGCGGTGCGGCTAATTTATGACCATCTTATTCTAATTTCTGACATGGCCCATCCAACCACTAACTTTAAGGGAACCCACGACGAGCTTGTCAACCCATCGGAAAACGCAGGAGCTCATTCCTCAATAGAACCGTCTGACTCACTGTGTCATTTTGGATGGAAGGCTAAAATCATCACAACAACTTAACACTCAAATGGTAGCTAAGAAATAGACAATAAGAGTTAAAATATATGTTTATATATATATTTTAACTTCTTCCCATAATGCATTTTGTCCGGCAGAGCAGTTCATTGGCCAAAGACTCACAAAAGCATGAAAAGTTTTTCTGCAGCTGGTAGTGGCAGAGATTTTCTGATTTTCTTTGTTTTGGAAATGAAAAAAATGCTGTTCTTGACATTTCATGTTTGGGAACTAAAGGAAAGGTCCGGATTGAAGATGACATCAAAAGTTCACCAAAAAGTGCCAGGAACCAAGGACTGCAATTTCATTTTTATATGAGTTTAATAGTAAAACGTTTGAGGTCACCCAGCTCTTTCAGTCGTTAAGAATGCCCCGAGTTTTGACAGCTGACTAGCTTGGTTAGGTTTCTTTGATAAGTACAGTTGTGTGTCATCTGCATAGCAATGAAAATTATTTGATTGTTTTCTAACGATATTACCAAAGGGGGACATATAGAGGCTGAACAATATAGGTCGTAGCACAGAACCCTGTGGGATGCCATGACTGACCTTCACGTGCTTTATCACTCATGTATACAAACTGCAGATTTGTCAAATATAGCTCTTGGCATTATTGACAAACAAGGACATATTTTCACATGCATTCTGCTGTGTCCTACCTTCTCCACGTTGTAAGACATAGTGAAATCCGAGTTGACGAACAGGATGTTCTCAGGCTTTAGATCCGTGTGAGTCAGCTTATTGTCATGCAGGACTAGAGAGAGTGACAAGAAGAGAGACGTTCTGCAGGTTTGACAAGAATGGTGCATTTGTCTACGATTGTTTTAGCTTTACATGACAGCAGTGGTTCCTAAACCTTTGTACTGGTGGCCTCCCTCATTTGGATATGAAACTTTTCTCAAGTAAACAGAAGCTTTGCTCATTAAGCATAGCTGCACACACACGGAGGAGAAAAGCTCTGGGAGTGAGGAGGAGCCTTAAAATCCACTTGGGAACCTCTCCGCTATAAAGATGTACTGTACTAGTTTAAGCAGTGCCTCAGAGGTAGCGATATCTTACACATCATCATTCAGCTGTTTTGCTCTAGAAATATTTTAGATGTTAAATGATTCCCCCCTTTTTTATGAGAAGGAACTTACACTTGACAGCGAGACAGATTTGGTAGGCCATGTGTCGGACCTGACCAATGGAGTAGGGCAGGTAGTTGTTTTCTTTGAGGAAGTCAAAGGTGCTGAGCGCCAGCAGCTCAAAAGAGATACACATGTGACCGTGGTAGTCAAACCAGTCATACATCTGCACACACAGGCTGCAAGACAAAACAGGATGCAAAGACATTAAAAGTGGAAGCTTGATTCAGATTCAGACCAATAAAAGTTCAGGTTTTTTGGGCTACTCAGCTAAATCATACACTTTAAAGACTAGATGGCCCAGGTTTGGAAGTTCAGACACATTTTGTAGGTGTTACAGCACAACTAGTTGAAAGCAAAAATAAACATTGCGTGCACATTTATTGTAACTTTGGCCAGAGACACTGGGCGACAGTAAAGAATTTTTGAAACTCACATATACATATATTCACACACATTATATCTATATATCTCTATGGCCATCTATCTATCTAGATAGATATATCCATCCATTTTCTATACCGCTTGTTCTCATTAGGGTCGCGGGTATGCTGGAGCCTATCCCAGTTGACTTTGGGCGGGAGGCTGGGTACACCCTGGACTGGTCGCCAGTCAATCGCAGGGCAGACATGCAACCATTCACACTCTAATGGACAAATGAGAGTCGCCAATTAACAATTAAGCTAACATGCATGTTTATGGAATGTGGGAGGAAACCAAAGTACCCGGAGAAAACCCACGCACGCACAGGGAGAACATGCAAACTCCACTCAGAGGTGCCAAACGGGGATATATATATATACACACACACACACACACACACACTGTAGATTCACACTGAAGGCATCACAACTATAAATTATCACATCTAGAATTATATACATAACAAAAAAGTGTGTAACAACTGAAAATATGTCATATTCTAGGTTCTGCAAAGTAGCCACCTTTTGCTTTGATTACTGCTTTGCACACTCTTGGCATTCTCCTCCAGATGTAGTCCCCTGAAATGGTTTTCACTTCACAGGTGTGAACCTGCCAAGTTCAAAAAGTGGGATTTCTTGCCTTATAAACGGGGTTGGGATCATTAGTTGTGCAGAAGTGAGGTGGATACACAGCTGAGAGTCCTACTGAACAGATTTGTATCATGGCAAGAAGCAAGCAGCTAAGTGAAGAAAAACAAGTGGCCATCATTACTTTAAGAAATGAAGGTCAGTCAGTCCGAAAAATTGGCAAAACTCCAAAAGTGTCCCCCAAGTGCCGTCGCAAAAACCATCAAGCGCTACAAAGAAATTGGCTCACATGCGGACCGCCCCAGGAAAGGAAGACCAAGAGTGAGCTCTGCTGCGGAGGATAAGTTCATCCGAGTCAGCAGCCTCAGAAATCGCAGGTTAACAGCAGCTCAGATTAGAGACCACGTCGATGCCACACAGAGTTCTAGCAGCAGACACATCTCTAGAACAACTGTTAAGAGGAGACTGTGTGAATCAGGCCTTCATGGTAGAATATCTGCTAGAAAACCAATGCTAAAGACAAGCAACAAGCAGAAGAGACCGGTTTGGGCTAAAGAACACAAGGAATGCACATTAGACCAGTGGAAATCCGTACTTTGGTCTGATGAGTCCAAATTTGAGATCTTTGGTTCCAACCACCATGTCTTTGTGTGATGCAGAAAAGGTGAACGGATGGATTCTACGTGCCTGGTTCCCACTGTGAAGCATGGGGGAGGTGTGATTGGGTGCGGGTGCTTTGCCACTGACACTGTTGGGGATTTATCCAAAATTGAAGGCATACTGAACCAGCATGGCCACCACAGCATCTTGCAGCGGGATGCTATTCCATCCGGTTTGCGTTTAGTCGGACCATCATTTATTTTTCAACAGGACAATGACCTCAAACCCACCTCCAGGCTGCGGAAGAGCTATTTGACCAAGAAGCAGAGTGATGGGGTGCTGCACCAGATGACCTGGCCTCCACTGTCACCGGGCCTGAACCCAATCAAGATGGTTTGGGGTGAGATGGACCGCAGAGTGAAGGGGAAAACGGCCAACAAGTGCTAAGCATCTCTGGGAACTCCTTCAGGACTATTGGAAGATCATTTCAGGTACCTCTTGAAGCTCATCAAGACAATGACAAGAGTGTGCAAAGCAGTAATCCAAGCAAAAGGTGGCTACTTTGAAGAACCTAGAATATGACATATTTTCAGTTGTTTCACACTTTTTAATGTATATAATTCTAGATGTGTTCATTCATAGTTTGGATGTGAATCTACAGTTTTCATAGTCATGAAAATAAAGACAACTTTTTGAATGAGAAGGTGTGTCCAAACTTTTGGTCTGTACTATATGTGTGTGTGTATGTATATGTATATATTTTTGTTGTTGTTTTGGAAAGGCTACTTCTTCTTTTTAGCCTTTCTTCCAGGTTTTTTGAACCATATTGCTGATGGAAAAGTAGTCTGTGATCATCCAATGTAAAATGTTTTAAAATTGAATTAAAAAATAAAAGCAATACATTTGGTTACAGTGCTAGACTATCATCAATGAGGAAGAACAATGAACCATGCATGTCTCCTTATATTTTTTTTCCTAATATTTTTTCCATCAGTCAATTGCAAGTGTTGTGCAACCATGATTGTGCTACCTGAGTGCCTATTGTGAAGGCCTCTCTGAGAAGCAATTAGACTGACAGCGCACTGAGCTTTCGACTGAATCTTAAAAGTATAACAATGATAATATTTTATAGTTTTTAAAAAAAATCCGAGTCAGAGTGGGCGATGTTTTGTGCCTCCATTGTTGATGCGGCTGATCGGAGCTGTGGCCGTAAGGTGGTCGGTGCCTGTCGTGGCGGTAATCCCAGAACCCGTTGATGGACACCAGCGTTGAGGGATGCCGTCAAGCTGAACAAAGTGTCCTATCAGGCCGTTTTAGCCCATGGGACTCTGCAGGCAGCTGACAGGTACCGGCAGGCCAAACGGTCGGCGGCTCTGGCAGTCACTGAGGTAAAAGCTCGGACATGGGAGGAGTTCGGAGAGGCCATGGAAAACGCCTTCCACATGGCTTTAAAGAGATTCTGGTCCTCCATCCGCCGTCTCAGGAGGGGGAAGCAGTGCACAGTCAACGCCGTGTATGGTGAGGATGGTGTGGTGATGACCTCGACTCGAGATGTTGTGGACCGGTGGAGGGAATACTTTGAAGACCTCCTCAATCCCACCGACACGTCTTCCAACATGGAAGCAGTGCCAGGGGACTCTGAGGCGGGTTCCCCTATTTCTGGGGCTGAGGTTACTGAGGTGGTCAAAAAGCGCCTAGATAGCAAGGCCCCGGGAATGGATGAGATCCGCCCGAAGTTCCTTAAGGCCCTGGATGCTGTGGGCGTGTCTTAGTTGACACGATTCTCCAGTATAGCGTGGACATCGGGGTCGGTGCCCCTGGAGGAGCGGAAGGTGTGTTCTAACTATCGTGGGATCACACTCCTCAGCCTTCCCAGTAAGGTCTATTCAGTGGTTCTGGAGAGAAGGATCTGCCGGATAGTTGAAACTCGGATTCAGGTGGAGCAGTGTGGTTTTCGTCCTGGTCGTGGAACTGTGGACCAGCTCTATACTCTCGGCAGGGTCCTTAAGGGTGCATGGGAGTTTGCCCAACAAGTCTACATGTGTTTTGTGGACTTGGAGAAGGCATTCGACCGTGTTCCTCGGGGAATACTGTAAGGAGTGCTCCGGGAATATGGTGTATCGGACCACCTAATCCAGGCGGTTCGTTCCCTGTATGACCGGTGTCAGAGTTTGGTTCGCATTGCCGGCAATAAGTCGGACCCATTTCCAGTGAGAGTTGGACTCCACCAGGGCTGCCCTTTGTCACCGATTCTGTTCATTACTTTCATGGACAGAATTTGTAGGCGCAGCCAGGGCGTTGAGGGGTTTCAGTTTGGTGGCCACAGGATTCAGTCTCTGCTTTTTGCAGATGATGTGGTCCTGCTGGCTTCATCAAGCAGTGACCTTCAAATCTCGAAGGCTCTCCCTTAGAGATACAATGAGGTAAAAAAAACTATTTGAACCCCAGCTGATTTTGTAAGTTTGCCACTAACAAAGAAATGATCAGTCTATAATTTCAATGGTAGCTTTATTTGTACACTGAGAGACAATAATGACAAAAAAAATCCAGAAAAATGCGTTTCAAAAAGAGTTATAAATGAATTTGCATTTCCATGAAGGAAAAAGGTACTTGATCCCCTATCCGCCAGCAAGATCTCTAGCTCCCAGGTGGATCTTATACAGGTAACACGTGGAAATTGGCAGCCCTCTCAGCTCATTACCTGTATAAAAGAGACCTGTCCACAGAAGCAATCAATAAATCCAGATGCCAAACTCTGCACCATGGCCAAGACCAAAGAGCTTTACAAGGATGTAAGGGACAAGATTGTGGACCTACACAAGGCTGGAATGGGCTACAAGACCATCGCCAAGCAGCTGGGTGAGAAGGTGACAACAGTTGGTGCAATTATTCGCAAATGGAAGAAAACATAATTTAACTGCCAATCTCCATCGGTCTGGATCTCCATGCAAGATCTCACCTCATGGACTTTCAATGATAATGAGAAAGGTGAGGAATCAGCCCAGAACCAGTCGGGAGGAACTTGTCAATGATCTCAAGGCAGCTGGGACCATAGTCACCACAAAAACAGTTGGTAACACACTACGCCAGGAAGAACTGAAATCCCTCTGTGCCCGCAAGGTCCCCCTGCTCAAGAAAATCCATCTACAGGCCCGTTTGAAGTTTGCCACTGAACATCTGACTGATTCAGAGAAAGACCGGGTGAAAGTGTTCTGGTCACATGAGACCAAAATTGAGCTCTTTGGCATCAATTCACCTGCCGTGTTTGGAGGAGGAGGAATGCTGCCTACGACTCCAAAATCACCGTCCCCACCGTCAAATATGGAGGTGGAAACATTATGCTTTGGTGGTGTTTTTCTGCCAAGGGGACAGGACAATTGCACCGCATCAAAGGGAGGATGGATGGGGCCATGTACCGTCAAGTGTTGGGTGAGAACCTCCTTCCCTCAGTCAGGGCATTGAAAACGGATCGTGGTTGGGAATTCCAGCATGACAATGATCCAAAACCCACGGCCAAGGCAACAAAAGATTGGCTCAAGAAGAAGCATATTAAGGTCATGGAATGGCCTAGTCAGTCTCCAGACCTTAATCCCATAGAAAATCTGTGGAGGGAGCTGAAGGTTCGAGTTGCCAAACATCAGCCACGAAACATTAATGACTTGGAGAGGATCTGCAAAGAGAAGTGGGACAAAATCCCCCCTGAGATGTGTGCAAACCTTGTGGCCAACTACAAGAAATGGCTGACCTCTGTGATTGCCAACAAAGGTTTTGCCACCAAGTACTGAAGCATGTTTTTCAAAGGGATTAAATACTTATTTCCTTCATGGAAATGCAAATTCATTTATAACTCTTTTTGAAACGCATTTTTCTGGATTTTTTTTGTCATTGTAGTCTCTCAGTGTTCAAATAAACCTACCATTGAAATTATAGACTGATTATTTCTTTGTTGGTGGGCAAACTTTAAAAAATCAGATGGGGTTCAAATAGTTTTTTCCCTCACCGCTGGGTAAACCGCTGCTCCTCCGCATTGAGAGGAGTCAGATGAGGTGGCTCGGGCATCTGGTTAGGATGACTCCCGGACACCTCCTTGGGGAGGTGTTCAGGGCACGTCCAACCGGTAGGAGGCCTCGGAGAAGACCCAAGGCACGCTCGAGAGACTATGTCTTTCAGCTGGGAACGCCTCGGCATCCGCCGGGAAGAGCTGGACAAAGTGGCCGAGGAGAGGGTCGTCTGGGCTTCCCTGCTTAGGCTTCTGCCCCCGCGACCCGACCTCGAATAAGCGGAAGAAAATGGATGGATGGATGGATGGATGGATGGAGTTTTTAAAAAAAATGTCAGAGGGTTTTGTAGTCTTTAAGTCCTTTGGCCATATGATTTCTGCAGAATCCATAAAAACAGAATTGGCATCATGTGAATGAAAATGCTGTCATCATGAGAAGAATAAACGTGTGAGGAATTAAATTGTGGCTAAATGTCATTACAAACACTAAACCGCCCGCTCCAATGTTGAAATGATGATAAACACTGACGAAAGTTAGCCATAGTAATGCGGTTGTATGTGCGAGGAGTATATTTTCACCGCATCGTGTTGTAAAAAGCGTTTTACAATGCCCGATGATGACGTGCAGGTTCGGATTGAAAAAAGAAACACGTTTATTTTTGCACCTAGCTTGTTAGCCGTAAAGAGACTCTCTCACATGCAGAAAATCCTTCCAGCCTTCAAAATAAAAGCGCCGTTTGATACATGTCTAACTGTAAGTAAAGCAAGACCATTCCTTAATCACAAGCAGGGGCTTTACAGTTTGGTGTAAGATTTTGTAGCAATGTGTGCAGAGGCTGACATCCCATTAGAAAAGTTGGCATGCAGGCTGCGTCCATTTCTCAATTACTGGACTAAATTGTGCATTGATGCTTTGCATCAGTAAATTTAAGATTTTTTTCTCTGAATCAACTGACCTTTCATTCACTAATCCAAAAATCACACACACTACGCTGGTGTAAAATTTAAAACACTTCTTTATAAAAAAAAAAAAAAGTTATAAAAAATTAAAACAGAAAAAATGTAATTTGGGAAAAAATAAAGTTGATTTCATAGGGCCCTAAGGTCCCTTTAAGCAGGCGTTTTTTGAGAAAAACATAGCGGACTCAATGGTCAACATTGGTTGCCGACAGGAACGGGGTTGACTTAAACGCGCAACACTGTATGCAATGCAGTAGAAACACCACCATGTTCCTTCAGTTGCTGTACACGTGTCAAACTTGTGCCATGGAAGGTTCATCATTACAATCACCTGCTTTAGTGACCGGTTAGAAAGAAAACCTGCATTGTCTTGGCCCTACTTCGCACAATTTTGACCCACGCGTGTACCCAATCACCAACTCATTACTTACAATTCGTTGTCAGGGTCCTTCTCGTTGATCTTTTCAAGCACATTGATCTCAAGGCGAGCTGCTTCCTTGTACTTCTCCACGTTCTTGATAATTTTCAGGGCCACACTGGCGCCTCCCCTTTAAGAAAAAAATGTAACCAAATTATGTTACTGACACAAAACACAATGTATGGGTTTCCCAGTGAACATGCTAACAAAACGGTGAATGCTTTGTTTAAAAGGTCAGTTTTCGCATGCCTCAAACATATGTCTATATTGTTCTACAGCCAAATGGCCTAACTAGTCCATTTGCTCACACAGCGTTTTGAGGAATTCCCAAACAAAGCAGCCATTGGGTGACTTTGTCTCTGTGAGGAATAGCTAGTAGTTCTTTTAAGAGTTGGACACCGACCAGGGAACCACTTAATCATCCTTATGTGTGTGTGTGTGTGTGTGTGTGTGTGTGGGGGGGGGGGCACAGAACAACAAACAACTCAGTTTCTATTTCATTTCTTCCTCCTCAAAAGAACTACACAGAGGAGGCATTCATACGCACTGCGAATTTTTAAACGTTACAGGAATTGGATAATTTTTTCAATTCAAATACGGCAGCAAAAAAGCTGCAAATGCCAGATCTATAAGCGGTATAGAAAATGGATGGATTGACTTTTGAACAAATTAATAATGAAAATGTTCCACTGTATGTAAAAAAATAAAAAATAGGGACAGACATTTTTTTAATGAACACATACCATCGGGCAGGTCAACAAATATATTTGGAGCATACAACTTCTAGATTTTCAACTGGCACACACCTGCGATGGTCGATGCACTGCATCACCCTCCCAAAGGTGCCTTCCCCCAAAGTGCTGACAATCTCATCTGCAGCATAACACAAAGAAAAAAGGGACAAGGGAGCGACAGTGGTGGGGATGGGGAGGAAAGACAACAGGAGAAATTAGTCGTGTGAATTTCAGAGGGCGAATGCAACCTACTACCTATCCTAGTTTCAAAAGGGCTGCCTATTCAACCTGGCAGGCTTAAAACACACAATGATAATCTACGGTAACTTAATGCATATCGCTATGATACATGAAGGGAAAATGGGGGGGGGAGGATGTAAAGTGCTCCTTTCCTTTGATGACCAATTTGCAGGCATCGAAAAGTGGGCACGACCCCCCCACCCCCAAAACAGTGGGGAAAAACAAAAACAATTGCATTTCAGCCTTTTTTTAACGTTAATTAAAAAGTGTGTAATGTATATGTGAGCTGATCGCAAATGTCTTTAAAATAATTAAATAAAAACAGGGTTTCTAGGAAAACACCTGCAAACTTAAAATTAGCTCGCCTTTTGCAATGTGACAGAGAAGAAACAAATGCAAGTGAGAATGATTCTATTCCTGTGAAACACGTAAAATGCTGCACAGCTTACTTTCCTATTTAAGAAAAAAAAAGAAAAAGAAAAATGGCCGAAGATATCTAACATCCCTCACAGAAACTTCCTTGTTGTTGCAATCCACCCTGCTAATTCAGCTAGAGCGAAGAGCATTCTAGCAAGGCATCATCATCATCAGGCACTCCCATTTAAATGCTCTATGCTTTCATACTCATGTGGAGAAGGGTTACGATAGAGTAGTGGCAGTGAGTACATCTCTCTTGCAGGACGTCCCCACTCCGACAGATCAGGTGCCCTTCCTCGTCGTCCCTCACACTCAGTGCCCGCGTCCGGCTGTTGCTCCGCTGTTTTCACACCCAAACCGCCATCAGCAGGTCACGACGCGACAAAAGGGATCGGGGGTATTCAGGGGCAGCCGTGGCGTCAGGCGGCACAGGCGGACGAGGAGGGAGGAGGAGGGTGGTGTTGGTGGTAGTTGATGTAGTTGGTGGTGGTGGTGGTGGATTTGGTGGTCATGGAGCGATTCACGCATGACACCACGTGAAGGAAATATATAACGATAGGGATATAGTGCAAGGGAACAAGTCAAAGATCACATGTTGTCCTCTGCTTCCCACCCCCACTCTGCCTTTAAACCACAGCTGCTTATAAAACAAGGAAGCAACTGGCACATCCATCCATTCATTCAACGCAAAGACCAGAAAAAGACAACAAGAATACAACTAAATCCGACCTCAGTAGCTTCACTTGGACCAAGGTGTGGACCAAAATGCTAGCAAGCAGGAGATAGTTACAACCTGCTTATTTGAAATCGATATTTCTGGTGTGGTCCCAGTTGCAATTTAATAATTTGGAAGATATCTGAATGTCGATATCTCCAATCAAAAAATTCCAATTAATCTGTGTTTAATATTTGGTGGAACATTTTCACTTTACTGCCCTTTCTTTTTTACAGTCTTTAGTTTAGGATAGGTGCGGCTAGAGCAGGGGTGGGTAAACTGCGGCCCGCGGGTCACATGGGGCCCTCCAAGCGTCTTCACCCAGCCCACCAGGCCTTTCCAACATTGTTTTGAAAAACCTTTGACATTAAAACTGTCACTGGCAACATGACTTGTTATGACAGTGATATTGTGGCACGCTTTGTTCACCCAAAAAATCTATAGCCAAACAGCGTGTGCCCCAATGTGGGCATACAAATAAATATCGGCACACAATACCTATGCCAAAAAAACACCCATATATCCCATGTCGCAAGACACGCTGGACAGCTTGTGGTACTCTTCCTCCCAGCATTTTGCAGTTTTTGTCGCATTTTTGCTTGGTTGCAAAATATGTTGCGGAGGTCATCGGAGAAGTAAACAAGGAGGTACGTTAACGTACTCTTGATATCCAAACGTTAACGTACTCTTGATATAATGCCTAGCGGGCATTTGGAAATAACAGTTTTAAGTTACCAATTATATTTAGCGCTTAGTTGCCACCCATGTAGTAGTAGTAGTAGTAGTACTTCATTTATGCGATGCGTTGCCTTGCTGTGGATGTATTGTTTTCGTTTGGTTGAACAGTGGGCAGGTATGTTGTTCTGTCTGATGACCACCTATATATAGACGGTCCCGCCGCCAAATTTTTTAATCTAATGAGTCAAAGTTTGCCCACCCCTGGGCTAGAGCAACAAAACCAGACTTGACCTAAAGAGGAAATCTGGGAAAACAGCATACAGTCGACTCTCGTTGATCGCACCTAATTGGTTCCGGACTGTGATAAGTGATATACCACAATGTAGGATTCAATATTAATAAAAGAGAGCATAGAAAACCTGTTTATGATCACCTAAATATATTATTAGAGTAAATTATTAGAGCCCTGTAGACATGAAATAACACCCCATAGCACCTTTACACTCCTATTATTCTTTGTTTACAATAAATTGTGCAAAACTGGTGCACAGGCTACAGCTATCAATAAAGAGACATAAGAGATGGCTGCCACTCATAACACATAGCAAGCTACCAAGCTAACTAGTGAGCCGCCAATGTATTTATCCTAAACTTAAGAAAGTGTTTCGAACAGAGCGGAGAGCGGGTTAGAAGAACAAAGTTGATACCAAAAATGTACCACTTCCACACAAAATAGGACAGCTTTTTTCCCCACTCTATCATGTTAAGTATGCCATGTCTGACTACATGCACTGTTGTCTGTAAGGCACTATGATGTCTCATCAATGTAACATATCTGACACCAAGTAAACAGAATACTACATATGACTTGTCAATTTTTTTTTTTACTTATAGGCCACAGTCAACCACAAAACTGCAATCATTTATTAAATAAATGTCAAAAAAACAGCAATGTAGCGAGTGACGACTGTATTGTGTTTTTTGTTGCGGTTGTTCAATGGGGGTGTGTGATCAAAACCATCTTGAGACTGTTCATTAATATGTAATAAAATGAAAATGTTCTCCAAAAACAAAAGTGTAAGCAAAAGTGGCCTATATAAAGAAAAATTCAAAAATAAAACTAAATCAGAAAGATTGCACTACTTACCGAATCCACGGGCTGTGAAAAAGAAATGGTTAGAGAAAAAAAGAGCCAGAGAGAGCTGAGCGCAAGATAGAAGAGATAGAAAAAAACAGGATGAGCATCTGAGGTGTGGCTGTACTCACCGAGGAGGATGGGCTATAGGACCTGGTTCTACGCCGCCTTCGTTTGTGCTTACGCCTGCTGCCCTTTCGTCGGTATGACTCATCCCGCTGCCGTTCCCTTTCTCGGCTGCGTCGGTAGTCGTACATGCTTGGGGAGAAGTCTCGTGGATAATAACATTCCGCCGGGCCGTGTAGCTCCCTTTCTCGGTCATGATCTCGACTCTGATCCAGTCTTCTGTATCCCTCGTAGTATCTTCGGTCAAACGGCCGGTGCTCTGTCGAACGATTGTCATAGCTCCGACTGTATTGGGAGACAAGACGTATAACTCAAGTTACGTGTACATGAACAGTGCCCAAAAGCCCGCGCCCCTACAAGGGAACAATGTACCCTTACTTTACCAGGACGCAGCGATCTAGCGCCACCAAAGTATGGCAGCTCCCTCAGTCACACTTCATGCTTCTGATTTAACAGTTTCACTCTCACAAGGGATGTCCCGATAAAATCTTCAGGATCGGGACCGACTGCCGATCTGTGGTATTTTGAAGATCTGATCAAATCGGCTTCCGCCACAAGATCGGGTTGATCCGGTTGCTGTATAATGTTCGTATGTCTGAGCCACACCCCAACATGGGTAGGGTGCGGTAATGCGCCTCAAAGCTGGTTGCCACTCGACTCCCACCACCCAAAAAAACAAAATGCAACACCACCATGCAGACATTTCCGCCGTGTACCATGATGACGTTGGATATTGATCTCCAAAGCAACAGTGGTACTTGCCACCACTGTGCCCGGGCTACTGTGTCCTGGTGCAGGGACCTCGCAAGTGCCACTCTAACTTCTGTTTATGTTAGGGACCGTTAATAAGTAGGTACTGTCAATAACTAGGGACCATCAATATTACCATTGCGTTGAAGAGCATTTATTAAAAAATGTCCATCCATCCATTTCTATGCTGCTTAACGTCATTAGGGTCAAAAGCTTATAACAAAAGCTTATTATTAAAATAAAAAAATTTATAAATAAAAGGATCTGTACCAGATCGGAATGGCAAAACTATTTTTTAATAATTAAACTGGATCAGAAGCCAAAAAATGTGGATTGGAACATCCTTAACTTTCACGGTTTATAAAATAAAAATAGTCATTATAAAATTATGCTGCTTTGTGGGTGAATACAAACTGTTAAAATAAATGCATATTTAAGCAAATTTTACATACTTCTCCCATAATGCCACATTTTCAAACATAAAAACTGCTAACTGAACTAAAATACAATTATAATTGTAATTAACGTTAATTAATATGCAGTATAATACCTTGATACTGCTCACTTGGTCCCTTATAATGAAAACCGATATAAAAAATACTGTAAATAGGCTTATGGACTCCCGTATTTTCCTGCGCGCGAATGACGACCTCATCAAACGGCGTGTAAACAAGCGTGTTTGGCTAGTAACAAACTTGTTCACTCCGTCCTTGACTAACAAAATGTCTGTGGTGTCTCCTACAGATATTAAACTTGCGATTCGCAACGACTGCAAAGCGTTTGTTGTGTGAGATGGAACTGTGATACTTCCATTGCCCAGGGCAAAAACCATCAATCAGAAAATCACAGACCAGTCCTTTTCTATCGTGCAAGACGCCTGTTTCACAAAACTTGTGGAGTTCCTCGAGCCACGCTTTGCCATGCCCAACCCCAGGTATTTCACAGATGTTTTACAATGTTGTTTAAAGCCACATTCAGACGCTAATTGATGATGCAACAGATGTGTTCATTCCAAAATAGGAGATATGTGATCTTACACAACATCTTGGACAGAGTTGACATATCAGATATCGGCAAAAAAAAGGCCAATATTGGACATCCCTAAAAATAATAATAATGTCTAAAATGGGATACTGTTGCAGCCATAACCCACGGCAAGCTAAAACTTAACTCTGAACCGCCAACCTCACTTTCTGTCCTCCCCCCACTCAGCCTCCCTTGCACCGGAACACATTTACAGCAACACACATAAGCTTAAGTCTCATTTGTCTTAAATGACTTATTTTCTCTTATTAGGTCTACTAAAAAGTGACTAAAGGGGTTATAAGGCTGTTTCAAATTGTGTTTAGAAGGTAGTAAAGGGTCTCTTTGCTCTACGTACTATAATATTTCATTAATAAACAATGAATCTTGCTTTGCATTGTTTTACTTATCGCAGTCCGGTCTGGACTCGACTAACCGAAATAAACAAGGAATTACTGGAATATTATAGTTCTGGTTCAGTCCAGGGTGTAGCCCGCCTCCTGCCCGAAGGCAGCTGGGATAGGCTCCAGCAAACCCGCGACCCTAATGAGGATAAGCGGTATAGAAAACAAACGGATCTTAGTACCAAATCTCCACAAACAGTTTATTTAATCAACTGCACAGGGTGTGAAGACATTTAGCATTGCTGCATTTAAGAGCGGAGTGCTTTTTTGTACAGAACATTTTTCATGTAAAATATTTTATTTGACATCAAACATTTTTAATGTAAAATATTTTATCTGACAATTTGTTTTTGTAAGAAAAACGGTTCACTTATGCGGACCAACTTATCAAGTCCTAACATTTTAAGACCAAAAAGGAAGGGCTATTTCGATGAAAAACGAGTCCGTTTGTGTGTTGTATTGTCCACCTAACCTAATGCTAATCATTATTGCAGGGGGAAACCATAACAGCAGCATAACTACTATCAGCGTTAAAACATACAATTACTTCCTGTTCAGTGCAAAGTAAGCTTTAAAAAAAAAAATTTTTTTAAGCATAAATATTACGATGCCACACGGTGGCTGAGTGGTTAGCACATTGGCCACACAGTCAGGAGATCTGGAAGACCTGGGTTCAAATCTCCGCTGGGCATCTCTGTGTGGAGTTTGCATGTTCTCCCCGTGCGCGCGTGGGTTTTCTCCAGGTACTCCGGTTTCCTCCCACATTCCAAAAACATGCATGTCAGGTTAATTGGCGATTCTAAAATTGTCCATCGGTATGAATGTGAGTGTGAGTGTTTGTTTGTCTATATGTGCCCTGCGATTGACTGGCGACCAGTCCAGGGTGTACCCCGCCTCCCGCCCAAAGCCAGCTGGGATAGGCTCCAGCATCCCCGTGACCCTGGTGAGGATAAGCGGTACAGAAAATGAATGAATGAATGAATATTACGATGTCCAACCTTGTACGCTCAGAGAAGGTTATTTCCGACCATCCAGAGGATTCCATCATTATTGCGTACCTCTGCTGATGTTACAGCGTACACAGGTATACATACCTCCTCGAGCGTACATAACTTGCATCCTGTCTCTGAGCCCGTCCACGCCGGTCCCGATCCCGGTCTCGGTCACTGCTGGAAGAGTACGTGGGTGATCTTCTGTGTCGGTGTCTTCGCCCTCTGTCTCGCTCTCTGTAACGATCATGGTAGCTGCTGCGGCTGTCTCGGTCTGAGGACGTGTACCGCCTGGTGTAAGGCATCTGTTAGGATTTTTGGAAAGACAAACATGTTGTCAGTCGCCAACAACCGCATTTGTCACAATTAGTTGTAATTAATTATTTCATTAATTAATTTTCACATTTGTCGCATTAATCGCAACAATAAAATAGCTCAGTAGAAAGTAAAGCTAATGGGGAGTGAAGAAAAGGCAGCAACCCCAACCTGGTGGTGAAGATCTATTCTAAATGTGACTACAAACGTGATTTGGGGGTGTATTTAGCAAATAACCTCCAGCAAAAGTTAGCACTATGAACGACATTAGCAGCTGTAAATAACATTATGCGTTCTTAACCTGGCAAAATGTACCGTCATTGCGGAATGAACTATCATAATCGGAGACAAGCACTTTCTAGCCGTGTACTTTATCCAGCGTTAACTGTGTGCTGATAAACAACTAAGTTAATTCGCTAGCTAAGTTAGCAAAACAAGCTAGCTGCCTTAGCCGATGTAAATAATTTGACCGCCATCTTATCCCGTCTGCACTCCGGCAGTTGGCTGGCGCGCTAAGCGTTCGGACTGCACATTTCACAGTTTAATGCTTACCGTTCGAGCAGCGAGCCCTGTGCGTTTGTCCCACAAGAAGTCCGTGGTGGTGGCGTTTTTGTTTACATGTATATTTTCGTTCGGTTCTCCAAGCTCGGTTGCAAGCTAGCTACAAGTAGCGCTTGGCCGATGCCCAGCTCCTTCTGGTCGGGACTAGTAGCGGAAGTGCTGCATTGCATTAAACTGGGAATCGGTACTTCCCGGCCTACTTTGGGGGGAAAAACGGCTTTTGGCCTGCCCTCGACCGCAATTCCAATCTCAAACTCGGACTCGGACTTCAACAAGATGGGGTTACAGCGGCTGACGTCTTCTTCTTTTGGGGGGTGTAACGACAATTGTTACACCCTCACTGTTGCATTGCTGCCTCCCCCAGGCCCAACCGCCTTATTGCAGCCTTATCCCGATCCCGCTTTCCTAGAAACAGGGATATTCCCTATCTCCCCGTCAACGCGCCCCCACGCAACATTATGGTTCCCCCATTTCCCAAGACCTCGATCGCTCCTTCTTTCGGGCAGGAACGTTGACGTCCGCCCTCGTCACCAGCAAGTGGGATGTTTTCAACTACTCAGCATCCCTGAATGCAGCATCAGATAACGTCTCTAGTGATGGAAATGTTGGCTCTTTTTACAGAGCCGTTTTTTTCGCCTCACTAAAAGGGGCCGGCTCTTTCGGCTCCCAAGTTGCGCCTCTGATTTTTGGGTTGTCTTAAATTAATGTATTACTTACAAAGGCGTATTAGTGCCACATTACAAAATCTGAGATTTTGAGATTAAAAGTCGTAGTTGTACGAGAAAAATGTCGTCGTAATTTAACGAGAATAAAAGTTGTAATTTTGTGAGAAAAAATCTTGTAATATTACCGTTGATCGAGGCCAAAAGGCCACACAAGTCCCCTGTTTTTATAGCTGTCTCAGGCAATGCCTGTTACGACGGAGTATTAAAATCATCTGATATTTTGATTGTCTTAAATTCACGACAAAAACATTGTACATATACAAAAACATATTACGAGAGTTAATATTAATATTAATCTTATAGTTAATCCTAATCGTATTAATCTTATAATATTAATCTTATATAATATTAATCTTAATATTACGAGAGTAAAGCCACCATTTAACTTGACCACTGACATTCGCCTTTAAAAGAAAACTAGAGAAGGAAAAAAACTACTCCCAATTGGAGACCAACGACGGGTGCCGAGCCCTGTCGTTCATTTCAAAGAGCCGTCTCTTAGAGCCAATTCGTTCACGACCGACACATCACTTCGATCGTCAGACCGGAACCGGAAATGCGAGTTGTGTTTGTAGTTTCTGAAATGTCCGACCCCTCTTCGACGAGGTGTTTACCGCGTTACCGCTACTTTGTGAGTAGTTTCGAACTAATTTCGGTCGCTATTGCTGCAACGTCTTGTCAATGACGCGAAAATTAACCGTGTGAATGTGACGCGAGCGTCGCAAACTATTTTCCCCCCTCTCTTGTTGACATACTGGGCTTTTTAAGAGGTGGAATAAGGGTAGTCGTTCTTGCGCCATGAATCCAAGTAACCCATTTGCAGGTCCACAAGGTGGAGGTCTGCAGGAACAAAGCAGCAGTAATGCTGCTTTGTTCCAGCCAATTGGACAGCAAACTCCCAGCAATGTGCCTCAAAATGGGAGTATTTTTCAGCCATCGGCGTTCGGCCCTCCACCTGCCTCGAAACAAGCCTCAAGTCAGGGGACTGGCGTTTTTGGACAGAGCTCTTCCTTCGGGCAGCAATCGGCACAATCCTCATCATCGCTTTCCCGCAGTACCCCGATTTTTAGCCAGCCCACAGTGGGTCCCAGCAGCCTGGGCTTTGGGGGCAGCACCGCTTTTGGGTCAGCCAGTGGAGCAAGCCAAAGCTTTGGACAGACACCTGCGTTTGGACAGCCCTCTGGTTTTGGTCAGGGCCCGGGTTTTGGTCAGAAGAGCGCAGCATTTGGAGCGCAAGCTTTTGGGAGTACCCGAGTTTCCTCGGGTTCCACGACTTTCTTAGGGCAACCTCGGCCGTTGAGTTTTGGGCAATCTGTATTTGGCCAGCCGTCAAGTACCATTGCCTCCAGCGGCGTGTTTGGTACGACTCAGACACAGAATAGTGGATTAGGATCTGAATTCCGTTTTAAGCCAGCCAATGAAGCGCTTTTCAAACCCATATTCAGTGTTAGCCCCGAGCCCACAAACCCTCAAACCACTTCACTGTCCAGCTCATCTTTTGGCAGCACCGCAGAGAAGATGGGTGGTGGTAGCAGCACCATCGGTGGCTTCTCCGGGGCAAAGTCTGGACCACTGGGTTTCAGTTTCTCCGAGCCGGCTGCAGCTCCGTCGCTCCTAGTCCAAAACAACCCAGTAACAACATCCGGTAATACTGGAATCTCCAGCGCGCTGCAGTTCACATTTTCCCAGCCTGCTGCCCCGTCTGGTTCCAGTGCCAACGCACTCATCACTCAGCCCAAAACCGTGTCCAATTTTAGCTTTTCAACCAAAGCCCGTCAACCCCAGATGGCACAACTTTTTGGAGGCACGGGTGTTGTTCACCCATCAGCTTTTGGTGAGATGAAATCCAAAACAGAGCCGACCTCCGGCCATAAAGGGGCCCAGGAGGGCGATGCGAATGTATTTACACCGTTTAGAAAAGGTACAAAACGGAGAGAAGAGTCTACAGCGGGGCTGGCCGACACGTCGGCGGACGTCGTCGCAGACGATGACGAAACAGCAGAAACATCTTCACCGAGACAACCTCCGAAGAGACCTCTAATGAGGTCCCGTGCCCCAGCGGTGGGGTTATTCAGCAGAGCGCTGAGCGAACTGAGGAAGGACATGAGCAATGTAGCGAGACAGGCGCCGAAAGAGACGCTGCAAAAAAAATCACAGTCGCAGGAGATGACGAGCAATTATGTACTTGATGAACCCCCGACGGCTTCCGCCTCTGGGCCACGAAGCACGAGCCCGGGGTTGCTGGAAAAGACTGAAGAGTCAGGTGAGATTTGATCCTGTCATGCTGGAGTGATGATCTTGCCTCGTTTACTTTTCCATACAAGCAAGTGTTCTAATCTGATCTATTGACACACAAAAGTGCATTAAACGTAACCAAAGGCATATCTTTTACTTCACTTCCTTGATTTTGAGGAAGAATCACCATTGTTGGTTAGTGAATACGTATTATCTTTTATTTTAAGCATGCTGTCTTTTTTCATATCCTTTTATCAGACATGCAGTAGTGCAAATAATTTACCCTCGTGGGTTGTTGGGGTTTAGAATCAGATTTCCCCAAAGACAACAATGGAAATTGAATTAATCTGCTCCAGGGTCAAACTGTCACCAAAGTAAAACCTAAACAGTGCAGGCTAGGGCTTCAATTTCCTTGAATGACACAGTCAACAATTTGTGATGATCAATTCTAATGATGTTTACCAATCCAGTTTTTTTCCACTTCCGAGCCTATCCAAGACCTGTATTTGGACATCCATCACCGATACCGATATAACCCCAGTACCAGATCTCTATTTGTCTTAATATTATTATTATTATTACTATTGTAGCGTCTAGCCATGGGGCAGTATGAGATTCTGACGTACACTAAATTACCAAAAGTATTTGCTCTCCTCCGTAGGGTGGCTGGACTCCCCCTAAGAGATAGGGTGAGGAGCTCGGCCATCCGGGGTGAAGAGACAGGAGAGATACGGATGGCGGTGTACTCGCTCATCCCTAATAAACGGTTTACTCGCCACTGGAGCACGAGCAACAACCACTAAACAACAATCACATGACCCGGACAAAGCTTTGTGGAGAGACAAACCTGCACGGTCACCCCAAGAAATAATAACCAAACATTACGAGTTTTTCATAAATGTTTATGTTGCGACCTTCTTAAGACACTCGATGTATTTATTTGCATTTTGCTTTTTTTTTTTTAACTAAGAAATATACATGTGTATGAAGATATATATGAATATTTTATATAAATTAATGTAAAAGAAATAATGTTTACATATTTATATTTTAGTATTAGCCAAAATAACACACTTTAGAGTTGTTTTTATATTACCATGAAACTGGTATTTTTGCCCAGGGTTCTCATACACTATATTACCAAAAGTATTTGCGCACCCTAGGGTGAGGAGCTCGGCCATCCGGGCGGAGCTCAGAGTAGAGGCGCTGCTCCTTTCACATGGAGAGGAGCCAGTTGAGGTGGCTCGGGCATCTAGTCCGGATGCCTCCCGGGCGCCTCCCTGGTGAGGTGTTTCGGGCATGCCCAGTCGGGAGAAGGCCCCCGGGAAGACCTAGGACACGCTGGAGGGACTATGTCTCACAGCTGGCCTGGGAACGCCTTGGTGTCCTCCCGATGGAGCAGGAAGAGGTCGCCGGGGACCGGGAAGTCTGGACTTCCCTACTGAAGCTGCTGCCCCTGCGACCCGGACCCGGATAAGCGGAGGAAAATGGATGGATGGATTTGCGCACCCATCCAAATGATCAGAATCAGGTGCCCTAATCACTTGGCCAGGCCACAGGTATATAAAAGCACCTCGGCATCCAGACTGTTTTGGCAAACATTTGTGAAAGCGTGGGCCGCTCTCAGGAGCTCCATGAATTCCAGCGTAGAACTGTCATGGGATGCCACCTGCGCAACAAACCCAGTCATGAAATGTCCTCGCTTCTCAATAATCCACAGTCAACGGTCAGCTTTATTATGAGAAAATGGAGGAGTTTGGGAACAACAGCAACTCAGCCATGAAGGGGTAGGCCATGCAAACTGACGAAGACGGGTCAGCAGACGCTGAGGCGCGTAGGTCGCCGACTTTCTGCAGTTAATTGCTACAGAGCTCCAAACTTCTTGTGGCCTTCAGATTAGCCCAAGTACAGTACGCAGAGAACTTCATGGGACGGGTTTCCATGGCCGAGTGCAATGCAAAGCGCCGAATGCAGTGGTGTAAAGCACGCCACCACTGGACTATAAAGCAGTGGAGACTCGTTCTCTGGAGTGATGAATCACGCTTTTCCATCTAGCAACCTGATGGATGAGTCTGGGTTTGGAGGTTGCCAGGAGAACGGTACATTTTGGACTGCATTGTGCCAAGTGTAAAATTTGCTGAAGGAGGTATTATGGTGTGGGGTTGTTTTTCAGGAGTTGGCCTTGGCCCCTTAGTTCCACTGAAAAGAACTTTGAATGCTTCAGGATACCAAAACATTTTGGACAATTCCATGCTCCCGACCTTGTGGGAACAGTTTGGAGCGGGCCCCTTCCTCTTCCAACATGACTGTGCACCAGTGCACAAAACAAGGTCCATAAAGACTGGATAACAGAGTCTGGTGTGGATGAACTTGACTGGCCTGCACAGAGTCATGACTTGGATCGTACAGAACACCTTTGTGATGAATTAGAGTGGTGACTGAGAGTCAAGTCAACAACAGGTAAGCAAATACCATCCATCCATCCATTAACCAGCTCCGGGTCTGGGTTACGGGGGCAGCAGCTTCAGTAGGGAAGTCCAGACTTCCCGGTCCCTAGCGACCTCTTCCAGCTCCACCGGGAGGACACCAAGGCGTTCCCAAGCCAGCTGTGAGACATAGTCCCTCCAGCGTGTCCTAGGTCTTCCCGGGGGCCTTCTCCCGGCCGGGCATGCCCAGAACATCTCACCAGGGAGGCATCCGGACTAGATGCCCGAGCCACCTCAACTGGCTCCTCTCCATGTGAAGGAGCAGCGGCTCTACTCTGAGCTCCGCCCGGATGGCCGAGCTCCTCACCCTAGGGTGCGCAAATACTTTTGGTAATATAGTGTATGAGAACCCTGGGCAAAAATACCAGTTTCATGGTAATAAAAATACAACTCTAAAGTGTGTTATTTTGGCTAATACTAAAATATAAATATGTAAACATTATTTATGTTACATTAATTTATATAAAATATTCATATATATCTTCATACACATGTATATTTCTTAGTTTAAAAAAATAGCAAAATGCAAATAAACACATCGAGTGTCTTAAGAAGGTCGCAACATAAACATTTATGAAAAACTCGTAATGTTTGGTTATTATTTCTTGGGGTGACCGTGCAGGTTTTTCTCTCCACAAAGCTTTGTGCGGGTCATGTGATTGTTGTTAAGTGGTTGTTGCGCGTGCTTTAGTGGCGAGTAAACCGTTTATTAGGGATGAGCGAGTAGACCGCCATCCGTGTCTCTCCTGTCTCTTCACCCATCTGAATGATCTGCATGTGCATCTGTACTGGTACGGGCGGGTGGTTTACGCTCGTTAAACAAGTGTAAAAAGAAGCTAACTTTGACAGGGAAGTTGAGAGCAAGGAATTTTGAAGGCGATTGCCGCACCTCAAGACTTCCATCCATCCGACCATTTTCTTTATTCTGCTTTATCGCACAAGTGTAAAAAGAAGTGAGCTGTTCTTGTTATTAGAGGTAATCACGGTGGCTAAAAATGAATATTTGATGACAGTGGAACCCATTTATGTTGACGCCCCACTGACTGACTGAAGTCGACATAAGCAGTTGTCAACACAACCGGCCATTATGCTTGGCGTTTTGTTGGTTGCTGTGGCAGAATCCCAGTGAATACTGCCGTGCTTTAATTTTGAAGCTTACTTTGCGCTGAAGAGGAAGTCCCTCTGTGCGCTTTTCAATGTAACGAATTTAAACAGTCGTTATGTTGCTGTTGTTTCACACCGCTTCCTATTAATGATGAAGTCGACAGTACGACTCCCCATAGTCAACCTTCTGCTCATCTCCTTCAGAGTCACCAAAACCCTCAGAACCGACGACCGGAACAAAGACGCCTATAAGATCTGGTGTACGAAGCGAGAGCTTGGACAGCCTCGGTGGGACGTCTCCCACCGACTGCACCGCCATCCAGTGCAGAAACGTTCCTCAAGCTCTCAACAAGAGGAACATCATTGAAAAGCACTTTTCTCGCTTTGGGAAAGTCTGCAAGGTCTTTTGCCGGCTTGCCAAGAACACGGCTATTGTGCACTTTGACAGTCACGTGAGTGCGGTCAATTTTTACATTTGTGTGCTGTTTGTTTTTGCAGTCATTATTAAAGCTGTTAATGTTTTTGTAGCATAGAAAACCTTCTAAATACACGTTAACATTATTAGAGTCTGCTCTACATGAAATAGCACACCTATGGTCGCCTTTACACTTGAATTACCCAACACAGTGGACATAAGATAAGACGCATGCTCATGTGTGTAGCTGTAAATGTGTTTCCTAGGGGAGCAGAGAGAAAGGCGGGGTACAGAGTTGAGTTTCATCTTGAGACGGGTTACGGCTGCAACAGTAGCCCATGTTATGTTGGGGATTATTCTTTGGGATTGTTGTGCCTGTTGTGGGACCATTGAAACCAGCAATAGCAATCAAGTCTGGTGTTTGTGTGTCACGCCAAACATTACAGTAACATTGACACAACTATGTCAACGTCTTTGAGTGTGCCTTATAATCTGTATTTTAATTTATTTAGCCATGTGCATGCTAGCAAATACTTGAGATGACTAATTAATAAATCATGCTGTTTCATCGTGGATTAAGGCCCATTATTACTCAAAAGATATTCTTATTTATGATCTTGTTATGTTTTTTGCCTAAATTAAGCATTTTCAAGCATAAAAATAGCTAAATGAACTAAAATAGAATAGCATTCAGAAGACTCGTTCAAAGATGCACAGCCTCGGTGTTCATGGATTTAATGAAAGCTTTTGATACAATCAATCCCAACATCCTAACTACAAAATTGGGAAGGTATGGAATCAGAGGGTTAGTTCTGAACTGGGTTGAAAGCTACCTTGCAAACAGGAAGCAATAGGTGAAGCTAGGAGAATATGCATCTACAAATTTAGAGATAATATGTGGCGTACCACAAGGGTCAACTTTGGGACCAAAATTATTTAACCTATACATTAACGACATCTGCAAAGTGACAAAACACCTAAAGCTAGTACTATTTGCAGATGATACCACCGCTTTTTCCTCTGGAGAAAACACACAAGAGCTAATAAGAAAAGTTTCAGATAAAATGATTACTCTAAAAAAAATGGTTTGTTAAAAACAGATCATCCTTGAAAATAAATGATGCTATTTGGTAATAGCAGAAGAGATATTTGCAAGAAAATACAAATTGATGGTGAGGAAATTGAAAGGGTGAATGAACATACATTTTTGGGCGCCATAATTGATGACAGAATGAGTTGGAAACCCCACATCAAAAACATAAAGTATCAAGAAATACTTTAATACTGAAAAAAATAAAATTTGTCCTGGATCAAAAATCACTCCAAACTCTCTATTGTTCTCTGGTGTTACCATATCTGACTTATTGTGTGGAGATATGGGGAATAACTACAAAAATACACTTCACTCGCTTGATGTACTGCAAAAAAAACAAATCAATTAGGATAATCCAAAATGCGACATATAGAGAACATACAAATCCACTGTTTCAAAAATCACAATTATTAAAATTTGCTGATCTGGAAAACTTTCAAACTGCTAAAATAAAGCAAACAACAAGCAGTTACCAAAGAATGTCATACAATTTTTCCCAACAAGAGAGGAGAACTATGATTTTAGGAATAAACTAAACTTAAAACACAAAAATGCAAGAACAACACAAAAACCTTTAGTACTTGGGTATGTGGAATCAAACTATGGAAGGGATGAAGTAAAGAAGTAAAACAATGCTCTACAATGAAACATTACAAACAGTAGATGTTTACAAAATACAAGGAAGAAGAGTCGTGAAATATTGTGTACATCCAAGGCCATATTACTTCATTCCTTGGAGAGTACATTTTCAATGCTGTGTTTGTTACTATCACCTTATACTTATACTAGGAACTTTTCATTCCTAGTGACAACATTGTCTGTACTACAACAATATTTTGTTATAACTGTTTATATACCACTCATCACTATTATTGTGTGAATGCATCCAGCATTCACACAATTCACAAAAACTTTCCCGCATCTGGTTGGAAAGAGGTGCTACCTAAAAAAAAAAATGTTATGTAAAATGCACAATTTTTGCAAAAATTCTCGTTTTCCGGGATTTTTTTCCCATTCGGATTCGGACCGTGCCCAAGACAAAATGTTCAAATTGTTGGGAAATTGATTGCTTTGCAGCCGCTTGTTTCTACGCCATACGGTGAGGGCGTTTTCTTTGAAGATTCGTCCCAGGTTTCTTCCCAGAGAAGTCTTGCCTTTGATGAGAAGTGTGTGTGTCGGTGTGTGTGTGGACTGTAGTTGAGGGTGCATACAGCAGAGGGCAGCACTGCTTGTTTAGAACCAATGTGTGAGTGAAGAAGAGTAAATACAGGAAGTGTTTCCAAGGTTTCCACACAGACTTTGAACTATTCACACCATTATAGCATTAGCGTAGTAGCATTTTTAGCTGTTTTCATTGGAAGACACATTTCTACTATTAAGCCAGCATTTTTAATATTAATGTAGTAGCATTTTTTCGTAGACAAAAACATATATAAACGCTCTGCAGCAGATGTGTGTGCATGTGTGTAGTGATGAGTCGATCGTGAACGTCAAGAGGATCGTGCGACAAGACCCGGCTCTTTCTGTTCATTTCAAATAGTCGATTCGTTTCAAAGAGTCGATCCGATTCCAAAATGTCAAACTCTCCAGCTCACTAGAGCATTGCAAGCATTAAATAGTTTAGTATCATTTTTCAACCGATTTCATGCAAACATCCATCAAAATGTCCGGATCAGCTGGGAAAGAGGTGCTACCTAAAAAATATTTCTGTAAAATTAACAGTTTTTGTAAAATTTCTCATTGTCCGACAATTTTTCCCTATTGAAAATGAATGGGCAAATTTTCAAAGGCCCATATTATTTACATTACTTAACCGATTCGGACCGTGCCCAAGACAAAATGCTCAAATCGTTGGGAAAGTTTATTGCTTTGCTGCAGCTTAGGTCTACGCGATACGGTGAGGGAGTTTTCTTTGAAGATCCGTCCCAAGTCTTTCCCAGAGAAGTCTTGCCATTGAGAAAGTGTGTGTGCATGCGTGTGTGTGTGTGTGTAGACTGTAGTTAAGTGTGCATACAGCAGAGGGCAGCACTGCTTGTTTAAATTCAACATGCGAGTGAAGAAGAGTAAATACAGGAAGTGTTTCCAAGGTTTCCACACAGACTTTGACTTGATCACACCTCACTAACATTACCATAGTAGCATTTTTATCTGTTTTAATTGGAAGACACATTTCTACTTGTATGCTAGGTGATAGCTAAATGACAAAAGAAGCCAGCATGCTAATATTAACGTAGGAGCATTTTTTCATAGACAAAAACCTACATAAACGCTCTGCAGCAGATGTGTGTGCGTGTGTGTAGTGATGAGTCGATCGCAAACATCAAGAGGATCGTGGCCAAGACAAAGTGCTCAAATTGTTGGCCAATTTGCTAATATTAGCATAGTGGCATTTTTTAGCTGTATTCATTGGAATACATGATTATACAGTTATGATATGTGACAGCTAAGTATTAAAAGTATTAAAATGCCAGCATGCTAATATTAGCTTACTGGCATGTTTAGCTGTTTGAATAGATAACAAGTGAGCCGTCAAAAATTGTGCAACAACACACAATAAAAAAGAAGAGGACAAACAAATCGGTTCTCTAAAACAAGAGCCGGCTCTTTTTGTTCATTTTAAAGAGTCGATTCGTTCCAAAGAGTCGATTCGATTCCAAAATGTCAAAATCTCCAGCTCATTAGAGCATTGCAAGCATTGAATAGTTTAGTATCATTTTTCAAACGATTTCATGCAAAAATACATCAAAATGTCTAGCTCAGCTGGGAAAGAGGTGCTCCCTAAAAAATAAATCTTTAAAATGCACAGTTTTTGGAAAATTTCTCATTTCTGAGATTTTCTTCCCATTGCAAATGAATTGCGAGGTTTTCAAAAGTTCATCTTTTTTACACTTCTCAACCGATTTTGACCGTGCCCAAGACAAAATGCTCTAATTGTTGGGAAATTGATTGCTTTCCAGCTGTTGTGGTCTGCTCCGTACGGAGAGGGCGTTTTCTTTGAAGGTACCTGCACGCGCTTCTACCAGAGATGTCTGTCTTTGAAGAGAATGTGTGTGTGGACTGTAGTTGAGGGTGCATGCAGCAGAGGGCAGCTACATTTATGTTATTATGCTGGGTGTTAGCATGCAGCGGCATTGCAGTTCAGCGGCAGCGTTGCCAGCATTCACACGCAATTTCCTCCGAAATTGGACAGGTCTAGTTATTTATTATGATTATCATCAGGACTGCAATATAATTTATTTGCGATGATAAGGACATTGACTATTCAACACACTGTCACATTACTTTATCCTTGCATTTAAATTTACTAACTGCAGGAACTTATTGCAACAAATTTATTGAAATAGGGGAAAACCTAAAAGGAGGATTTAATAAGCTTTGCTTCTTCCTACTCCTTTTGGTCATGTGGAACTGTCAATTGTATTAAGTGATGTATTCCAATGTCATTTACATGCATGTTTAAATAAAATAAATCATTACCAAGATGTGATGATATTTAGTAGTCTACACTGGTCATTAGGTGTGTCATGTTACTATAATGTTTGGTGAGGCACACAAGCACCAGACTTGATTACCAAAACAACAGGCTTTTATGCAGGTCGGAAGTATTCACAACAGGCACAGTAATCCCTGTTGTTGCGGCCGCAACCCACACCAAGATAAAACTCAACTGTTTCCGCCCACTACTCATCTCTCAATGGAACACAATACAGAGTAAGAGGTTAGCTAAGAAGAAGTGGGACACTGAGAGGACTGAGGCGAGTAGAGAGGAGTACAGAGAGATGCAGCGTAAGGTGAAAGTAAAGGTGGCAAAGGCCAAACTGGAGGCTTATGATGACTTGTATGCTAGGTTGGACAACAAGGAGGGAGAGAAAGATCTATACAGGTTGGCAAGGCAGAGGGACAGAGATGGGAAGGACGTGCAGCAGGTTAGGGTGATGAAGGATAGGGATGGAAGGGTATTGACAGGTGCCGGTAGTGTCATGGGAAGATGGAAAGAGTACTTTGAAGAGTTGATAAATGAGGAAAATGAGAGAGAACAAAGAGTAGAAGAGTTGACTGTTGTGAATCAGGAAGTAGCAAAGATTAGTAAGGAAGAAGTGAGGAGGGCATTGAAGAGGATGAAGAATGGAAAGGCACTCGGTCCTGATGATATACCTGTGGAGGTATGGAAGTGTCTAGGAGAGGTGGCAGTAGAGTTCCTGACCGGGTTGTTTAACAAGATCTTAGATAATGAGAAGATGCCTGAGGAATGGAGGAGAAGTGTGCTGGTGCCCATTTTTAAGAACAAGGGAGATGTGCAGAGTTGTGGCAACTACAGAGGAATAAAGCTGATGAGCCATACAATGAAGTTATGGGAAAGAGTAGTTGAAGCTAGACTAAGGGCAAACGTGAGCATTTGTGAGCAGCAGTACGGTTTTATGCCAAAAAAGAGTACAACAGATGCAGTATTTGCTTTGAGGATGTTGATTGAGAAGTACAGGGAAGGTCAGAGGGAGCTGCATTGTGTTTTTGTAGATCTGGAGAAAGCTTATGACAGGGTGCCCAGAGAGGAACTGTGGTATTGTATGAGGAAGTCTGGAGTGGCAGAGAAGTATGTTAGAGCGGTGCAGGACATGTACGAGGACTGTAAGACAGTAGTGAGGTGTGCTGCAGGTGTGACAGAGGAGTTCCGAGTGAAGGTGGGACTCCATCAGGGATCAGCTCTGAGCCCCTTCTTGTTTGCTATGGTGATGGACAGGCTGACGGACGAGGTTAGACAGGAATCTCCATGGACTATGATGTTTGCAGATGACATTGTGATATGTAGTGAGAGCAGGGAACAGGTGGAGGAGAAGCTTGAGGGGTGGAGGTTTGCCCTGGAAAGGAGAGGAATGAAGATGGAGTACATGTGTGTGAATGAGAGGGACCCAAGTGGAAGAGTGAGGTTACAGGGAGAAGAGATAAAGAAGGTGGAGGATTTTAAGTTTTTAGTGTCAACAGTCCAGAGCAATAGAGAGTGTGGAAAAGAGGTGAAGAAGCATGTGCAGGCAGGCTGGAATGGGTGGTGAAAAATCATGTGTGATAGAAGAGTTTCAGCTAAAATAACTGTGGTGAGACCAGCCATGTTGTTTGGTTTAGAGACAGTGCCGCCGAGGAAAAGACAGGAGGCAGAGCTGGAGGTAGCAGAGATGAAGCTGCTGAGGTTCTGTTTGGGTGTGACCAGGATGGAAAGGATCAGGAATGAGCACATCAGATGGACAGCACATGTTAGAGGTTTTGGAGATAAAGTCGGAGGCCAGACTGAGATGGTTGGGAGATGTCCAGAGGAGAGATAGTGAATATGTTGGTACAAGGATGCTGAGTTTTGAATTGCCAGGCAGGAGGCCTAGAGGAAGACCAAAGAGGAGGTTTATGGATGTGTTGAAAGAGGACATGAAGGTAGTTGGCGAGGGAGAAGAGGATACAGAAGACAGAGTTAGATGGAGGCAATTGATTCGCTGTGGCGACCCCTGAAGGGATAAGCCCAAAGGTAAAAAAAGAAGACTCACTTCTCAACGGAAGACATTTACATTAACACACACGAGCACTTAGTCTTCTTTATGTATTATTTTCTCTTATGTCTACTATATTGGGTACTAGAAGTGTAAAGGTGACAATAGGGGTGTTATTTCATGTCTAGAAGGCTCTACTAATGTTAAAACTGTATTTAGAAGGTCGTAAGCCGGAATTCTACAAAACTTTGTGTTATTAGTATGAACATTTCAGCTATTTCTCATTACATTATGACTTTTTGCTATATTTATCTATTTTTGTTGGGGTTTTCTTTGTCTATTTCATTTGTGATGTGCCACAGTCCCATAAAAACAACACGCAGTCTAAGAATGAATGGGTCTGCATTTGGCCCCTGCGCCGCACTTTGTACACGCCTAGTTTATGTATTTCACCACTAGGGGGCAAAGTGTTACTAAAGCACGTGCTGTGTCTGTCGTAACTCGCCGGTCGAAGGCCACACCTTTAGCACTTTAGCATTAGCGTGCGGCGGTGCTAATGCACACTCCCTGGATTTGTGGAGATATTTTGCTTTTCATACATACGTGTCCTTTTGACCTTTTCTTTGCCTTCTTGAATGTGTGCGTGTCCATTCACATTCACCATACTGCCTTTTTGTCTTCCCTAAATGTCATTTTTCACAGGCATCTGCAGCAAAGGCAAAGAAAAGAGGAAAGCTCCTGCATCGGCATGAACTCCTCCTCTTGTGGCAGAGAAAGAAATCAAGTAAATGCAATAGACACAATATACATTGTTTTCAAAAGTATGCCGGCTTATGATAAAATATTGTTGCAGGATTTACCGTGAATACAGTCTTAAGAGTCCTGAGATCCTCTTGCCTTATACTGGTTTGTATTTGACCCGTGTGTTAGGCCCAGCGGACAAAAGCAGCAGATCCGTAGCAGTAAAAGAGGACCCGGAGCTCGCAAAGGAGGACACAAATTTCAAGGCTGCTTCCTCTCCCCTCAAAAGACCTGCGCTCAGGCCTCCTGCAGCTGGAAGCACCTTCAGTCTGAAGTAATACACGTCGTTTTATGCTTGCACATAAGAGACAATGAGACATAAGGAGACCGGGCTATAATCAAGGATTTGTTGGATTCTGTATTTTTTACAGTTGGGTATGGTTTATCCAATGTCTGTGCTTTTGGAACTGGGCCGGTGTTAAAACGCTCCACGAACGTGTACTTCACACGCGCGTTCTGTCACATTATTTAAATATATGAGCAGAATAGTAATTTAAATACCTTAATTATATCAATTCTAATTAAGTGGGGTGGTCACTTAAATCTTGCAAGATGAAAACTTGACTTCACAAACAAAAAAAAAAACTGTCTCCCGGTAAATAAAAAAATAAATAAATAAATAAGTTATTCTATGCCACTTGCTCTCACTTGGGGGTATGCTGGAGTCTATCCCAGCTGACTTTGGGCAAGAGGTGGGGTAGACTCCAGAGTGGTTGCCAGCCAATGGCATGGCACATATGTAGACAAACATCCCATTCACCCTCCCATTCATGCCTATGGACAATTGAAATCTCCATCATATAAAATCAACACTAATGATTAATTATGGAATCACATCAGTGATAGTCTACTTCTTGGAAAGCCGGTGAAATATTTGTGCCTTACATCTGTCTGACAGCTCACCTGTGAAGAAGCCACCCATGGCCAGGTCCCTGCAGTTTGATTCTGAAGCCCAAAAAGAGAACATCACGGTGATGCAGAGCATCGAGTGCCCCGTTCCCACCTTTATCCTCCCCCTCATAGGCCTCGTGGCGGAAACACCCGAGGACAAGTACCGCCTGCTTGAGCAGAGGGACAAGATTTTGCGGCAAGGTATGGCGACCATCTATCCTCTAGACCAGCGGGTGTCTGAACATTTTCTGCAGAGAGCCGCATACAGCTTTGTGTTCATGTAATATCTAATAACAGAGCGGTACCTCGGTTTTTGTTATTGTTTCAAAAGGTCAGACGAAAACTGAAACATCAAGCGTCAACATATCCAAACTTAGCAGCCACCTGAAATGCCAGCCAACACCGCTGTGACGCTCAGGCCTCGTGCTCGTTGTTGTGGCGTTTAAAGAGCTCTTGGAGCCTTTCTTTGTACTCTTGTGCAACACCGCTATTTGTTTTTGGTTTTGTGATAGTAGTGGTTGGGGAAAATGCGCAGGCACGCTTCGAATAAAATCCAGCTTTGTTTCAGTCATTCTTGCCGCCGGGTGTGCACAAACTACAGTTAAATCTGAATTGGAAAAAATAATGATTTAGTCGATACAGTT
The DNA here is from genome assembly GCA_024372805.1 of Oostethus manadensis. Classification (NCBI taxonomy): domain Eukaryota; kingdom Metazoa; phylum Chordata; class Actinopteri; order Syngnathiformes; family Syngnathidae; genus Oostethus; species Oostethus manadensis. Next base: position 954,366 of record QODF01000077.1, read on the forward strand.
ATTTGTATCTGTATCAGCTTGAAAAAAAATCTTGTGCATCCCTATCAAAAATATCAACAAAAAAAAACATTTTAGAGAATAACGCAGGATAATATTGGGCCAATATCAAGACTTTGTGCTGCTAAATCCCATGCTGTGTGTTGGTTGTCCTGCTGACAACCTGTAACTTCCCCCCCATAGCTCACTGGTAAGCAAACATGGCGTTGATTGTGTGCGACTGTTTCAGACGGTGCCTCCAAATTATTAGATTTGTATATATATATATTATATTATATTAAAATATAATATATTATTATTATTTTATTTTTGCAATATGCTGAGCGCGCACACACCCTTGGACATCCCGGCATCTGGTGGACCGTGTTTTATCATCGTGAAAAAACCTCAGGCCTTGACTTTTGCACACTAGATCGAACCAGAAGTCCAGACATGGACCTCTCCAAGGTGTTTGTGGGAACCTGTCCTGACATGTGTCCCGAGAAGGAGCGCTACATGAGGGAAACAAGGAACCAGCTGAGCTTCTATGAAGTCCATCCAAACACAGAAATGGTAATTAGTACATTTTAATATAGAGGTTCAGCAGCATGGTATTGTACGCAATCTAGTGTGGAACGTGTGAAAGTATATTGACATGTTTCTACTTCATATCAATTTCACCCACGGCGTCCAGGTGGATCACGCAGCAGCCATCAAAGAGTATAGTCGTTCATCGGCTGACCAGGAGGAGCCCCTTCCCCATGAGCTACGCCCCCTGCCCGTGCTCAGCATGACCATGGACTATCTGGTCACGCGGGTCATGGACCAGGGTCACAACAACCTGCGGGACTGGTATGATTTTGTCTGGAACAGGACCCGTGGCATCCGGAAGGTAGGACATTACTCAGCTCGATGGATTTGGTGACGAACAATAAGAAAATAAGCAAAATAGTAAAACCATTGAAAAAAATGATGAACTGTTAAGAACTACCATAAGAATGAAAATGTATTTTCAATACACGCATGGCTCACTTTACTATCGGTCATCCTTTCATCAGACAAACTTTACCTCAAAAGACCGAGGTATTGAAAGTATGGATATTTTGATTTGGGACTCAATTTGAGAGGCATCGATATTTCAGTATCGATCCGCACATCCCTACTCACCACAAACCCACCCCGTCCTGAAATAAACATGTCGCACCGGAGGCCTGAAACAAGTTGGAGAAAAATGTCGATACACCTTTCTTACGGAGCGTGAATGGAAGCTAGCGGGGCTAGCTTAGGTTAGCAGACTGTGTTACGTTTTTCTGCTTGTTAGTTCACACGAGCCTTTTTACGATGCCCGTTGGCGTCCCAGGGAAATAAGACGAGCGACACGTTTGTTCTTGTCTTAAACCATGGGTATCAAACTAATTTCAGCTCAGGGGCCACATGCAGGAAATGTGTATACTGTATATACATACCCCCTTGCGATTGACTGGCGACCAGTCCAGGGTGTACCCCGCCTCTCGCCCAAAGCCAGCTGGGATAGGCTCCAGCATCCCCGCGACCCTAATGAGGATAAGCGGCATAGAAAATGAATGAATGAATGTTTATACATACCTGCTTGTTTTCCCATCATTGAGGGTGCACCTTCTGTAGCCAGGCTGACCGAACGGGACCAGTCTACTCCAACCCTGTCCAGTGCGCTGACAACTGCTTTCATCAATCGCAACTGAATATGAAATTTCAATAAACGACTGTACTTTGTGCCCTAACGGCCTCTCCAAACTGCCTTCATCATGCACGTTTTTACAAACTCAGCCTCACCAAACGCTGTAGTTTTGAAGCCACTGCGATTTCATTAGCAATGAAGTAGCCGTCTTCCACTGCAGCGTCGCTGATGAGCAAACACGGACTACTGTTTCTTCAGACCCGCCGGCAGTTCATTCACCTTCTGTCTTCTCCGCTGATGGTAACACTACAATAAGGCGCACAAAATTACAGTAGTTAATGAGGAACAAACCTACCTCGCTCTAACTACTACTCATTAGTTCCTCATTAGTTCCTCATTAGTTCCTCATTAGTTCTTCAGTAGCTACTCAGTAGCTACTCAGTAGCTACTCAGTAGCTACTCAGTAGCTACTCATTAGTTACTCAGTAGCTACTGCATTTTTGTGTACCTTGTGTATGTAAACTGAGACCCTCCTGGCTATTTTTCATGGAACACTGCATTCACTTTAGTCTGTTTGGTGGAGGTATATGTGAGCATACAATGGTAAAAGTAAAATCTGTAATAAATGGCACGAATGACTGGCTGTGCTAGCTTGGCCTACTTGCTCTGCACGGTATAAACATAATTGCTATTGCGACATCCAGGGGACACAATTATAGCAGCAGTTTATTTTATTGAAAAATTGCAGCCCAACTTTATACTTTACAAAATCATCTCGCAGGCCAGATTACACCCGCTTTTGGGCCTGATCCTGATCGCGGGCTGTATGTTAGACACCCCTGTCCCTAAAACTATCCCTATCCCCAACCTACTGGGGCAAAACAGGTCCGATGATGTGTTGCGTCATTTTTGTTCTTAATTAAAGGACATTTTATTCACTTATCCAATTAGCGTAGAAGTAAAAACACAGAATTCTAAGAAATTAAAACCAAATTTGGACCCCTTACGTCTCCACACCACAAAATAAATGCAGTATTGATAGACAGTCTCATTCCATACTCATCCTAAAACGTTGGTCTTTCAAACTAACCTCACCACTGGGCACCTTCTCGCCTCTTCTTCTTCTTCAGGACATCACCCAGCAGCGTCTGTGCTGCCCACACACGGTCTCGCTAATAGAGAAGTGCACACGCTTCCACCTCCATTGCGCTCACCATCTCTGCGAAGAGCCCATGTCTGTCTTCGACTCCAAGATCAACAATGAGAACCTGACAAAGTGCCTGCAGAGCCTGAAAGAAATGTATGAGGACCTGAAGGACCGTCACCTCTACTGCCCCGGGGAGGCAGAGTTCCGTCAGTACAGTGTGCTGCTGAAGCTCAATGACGGCGATATCCTACGGTCAGTTCTCCAAATCATTTTCTTAACAGTTGTTTTTTTTTATTTATTTGAACTAACTACTTCCATCTTGCCCGTGCAGTCAGGTCCAACAATTCCGTGATGAAGTACGCAACTCTTCCGAAGTGCATTTTGCGGTGCAGGCATTCGCCGCACTCAACAGCAACAACTTTGTGCGTTTCTTCAAGCTGGTGAAGAAAGCATCTTACCTGGCCAGTTGCCTCCTGCACAGATATTTCAATCAGGTCAGTACATTACGAGCCCATCAGAAATCCTTCATCATTCACAGTTAGAGCTGCTCCATTTTGGCTTTTGTTTTTTTTTAATAATCACTATACCGATGTCGTCCGGTACGGTAATCCCTCACCACTTTGCGCCTCAAATGATGCGGCTTCACTTTTTTCAAAAATATATGAACAAATCACGCTGTGTCGTGGTTGAAAATGTCCTATTATTAGTGCAAAACGATATTTAAGCAAATATGTGACAATTACATTATTTATGTCTAAACTATTAGCATCTCAAACATGTTACATCTTTTTTTTTTCCCTTTTTTTAACATTACTTATTTTTCCCACGTTCAGACACCGTAGACGGCCTTCTTCAAAATACTTCACATTCTACGGAACACTTTACCACAAATATATTAGTCCTTCCAGTTCAGTGTGTAAAATCAACAATAAATATCGCAGAGAATACATGAATACTGTCACCTCTCGCCACATTGCAATTCGAAGTTTGCATCTTTACTCTATCAGGATTAAAAAAAAAATTTAATGAATTAATAAATCATGCTGTTTTGTGGTTGAATGCGGTTTACTTGTAAACTAAATATGTATTTTTTTTTTGCCTAGTTAAGCATTTTCAAGCAAAAAAATGGCTAAGTGAACTAAAATACAAATAAGAGGCATTCAGAAGATGCATTCAAAGACGTAATGATATGTAATATCATTCTACACTGGTCACTTGTTCAAAATACTTCATTTGGAAATCCAAATTCATAAACTATTCCTTCCAATTCAGTTTGTAAAAATCAACTATAAAAATGTTCAGACAACACATCAATACAGTATATTACTACCATTTTTTTTGTACTTTTATTTTATTATGTTATGCTTCAGTTCTGGTGATTTTTCGGAATGTGTGTGTAGGTCAGAGCAAAAGCATTAAAGATTCTGAACATCGCCCACACGGTGGGTCCACGCTCCACTGCTTTCCCGGTGGAAGACGTCGTTCGGATGTTAATGTTCCGCAGTGCCGCAGAAGCGACCGACTTTATCCAGCAGTACGGCCTCAACGTCAGCGATGGGTGAGTTGTTATGGTTTAGTCTGAAACATTTACAGCATGCAGGACCGTACTGTATCATAAACATTTAGTATCGTAGTCGAATGTAAAGTTTTTTTTGGGGGGGGAGGGGGTTCAGCGTAAATTTCTATTGTGGCCCGTCAAAACTGGGAACGTTCTGCCGTGGCAAATTACTAATGGATCACAAGTTGTAACGCAAGCAGCCTGAAATGGATGGCCGTGCACTTGACTGACCGAACAACATTTCTGACAGTTTGGTCGATCTGAATCGAATAGCCTACCAGGAGCCGGAGCTGCTGTCCCAGCAGAAGTCGGAGATCATTCTGGCTAAAAAACCCACACTGATTGGAGAGGTTGTGAATGGAGGTCTCCTCCCCAAGCCTCCCCGGCATGTACCCGTCTGTAGCTTTGACTCGCAGAACAAGTTCAGAGCAGAGGCCCCGATGGCTGAGCCGGTGCTGGATCCATTTAGAGGTATGATGATCACCTAAAGTTGCATACAACATTGCTGTTTAAGAAATACTCCCATTCTGTACTCATTAGGCGTTTGTTAGGCCAGGGGTGTCCAAGCATTATTCCAGCGAGGGCCACATGCTGAAAAAATGAAAGGATGAATGAAATGAAATGGAACGATGGCACTTTGATAATGCTAAGAAGTGAAAAAGTAAATCTCTGCTTTGTGATATCGGTGTTGTTAGAGGTTGCTATTGTTTCTATATATTTGAACTTTCTTCTTTCTTTTTTGTTATTACGAGGGAAATATTGTATTATATTTTGACGTTGTTCTCATAAAATTGCAGCTGTTTATTTTATTTTATTATTATTATACTCGTAAATATTGTTCTCATAATTATGACTTAGTTCTTGTTCCTTTTTAGTTTTTCAAAAATTCTAGATTTGATTCTAGTTGTTCATATTTCGACTTAAAAAAATACATTTTTTTTCAACTTTATGCTACTAAATTTATGTTCCATATAATATTACATTATTCTTGTACTTTTTCAAATAATATTTTAGCTTTCTTCTTGTCAGTATTGTTCTTGTAATTGTGACTTTATTTTTGTAACATTACAATTTTTTCCACAACCTAATTTTCCAAAAATTACAACAATATTTATTTGTCTCCCATTATATTACAACATTTTTCCTTTAAATATTTCAAGATTATGTGGCTAAAATTAGATTCTTTTCCACATAATATTACAACATTACTCTCCAAAAAGTATGAAGTTTTCTTACATTTTTACAATGTGCTGCAGGGCCAATAAAAAAAACAACACTCTGGGCACCCCTGTGTTAAGCCAATGACCCCCCACACACACATTTCATCATTTACGTGAAAAACATAAAAAAAATCCCATTACATCGTTTCTTTCCATAGCCATTGCTGCCAGAAGGGAGATTAAGGCCCCGCCCAGTGTTGAATCGCAGACGCATCCCTCACCAGCCAGGCCTGCAGACGCTTCGGGGCTGCGACCAGCTGCTCCGGATAAGACGGAAGAGTCAAGCGATTCCTTCCACAGCCTGGCCCCCCCTGCAGATGCTCAGCAGCTCTTCCAGCCTACTTCACAGCCTCCACAAGTCAAAGCGCTGTCACCTGCACCCAAACCTCAGCCAGTGTTCCGTGATGAGGTCGTGCTCATACTTTGTGTTACGTCGTTGACGTCATTGACTTTTTCTCATGCGCCAAATGTTTGTATCAGCAGGACATTACAGCCGAAGTGGACTGTTTGATTGAGGAAATAGTCGGGACCTCCACCAGGGAGGTAGCTGCTGATGGTGCCGGTTATGTCACAACAGCTCTCGAGTAAGTTCGCATGAACTGTTAGGCCCAAACCGTGTTTACAGTAAAACTGACATTATCATTGTCTCTGGGCATGAATGTGTTTTTCTTTCAATACTGCAGCGAGAGCATTGTGCAGTCGGAGTCGCTGCTGAGTGAGGTTCTAGGACGAATGCTGCAGGAATTGTCTTCTTCCGAGCTGCAGCTGGAGCAAGAGCGCGTGGCTGAAGAGAAACGCAAGATTGACGAAGCCAGGTACGTGTATGTGGTGGAGGTCAGACGTTTACATGGGCTCCCAATGACTATGTTTGCATGCAGCCAAGATAGGGGATCAAGACCGATATTCCGGTTTAGGAAACATTGGAATACCCCGTTTACATGCGTGACTAAACAGGGTTAGTCCTGTACGCATGGTAGTTGTAACCAATCAGGAGATCCCGATCACAACAGTGACGCAAGGACAAGGTGTCAGCGCACGGAGAATGTCATTTCCGCTTTTTCTTCCTGTATCCAAAAACAACAACAGCAGCAGCAGCGCGGTAGATAATGAACAGCGGAAGCCGTCGCCTTTGTTTGCGCCTTGGTGCTGGTAGTGACCCGCCACCAGAACCGCTGCACAATCCTGTCTCCCTTTCTTCATTAATGGAAGGCCAATGTGCTCGAATGTCCTTTTCATTTCAGGCTGTCACGATTTATTTGAAGGGTTCTTCCAGGATGGAACAATAATACAATGTATATTTTCAATGCTTAACAAAAACTACACTACAACCTGGACTAACACGATCAGTGAGATTATAAACTTTGTATATCTGGCTAGTTATTTTAAGAACCACCTCTTATGATTTTTGCTGCATGTGCACTGCGTGTAACACGTGAGTGATTCTTAAGTGTGATATTAAATTACGCATACAGTTTACATAGAATGCTTCATGTTATGACCCGGTTCCATACGCACGAAGAGGAGAAGGAAGCTGCACATATACACATATAAAATACACACGCATGTATGCAACTGCCCTATCTTTTGACCCACGTGTAATTCGGAGCATCGCATTGTTCATTCGTGCATTCTGATCCAGCTCATCGAGTATGTTTTTTATTCACTCTGTGATGTTTTGCTTGGCTTCTTCCTTTTCCTCAAAAGTGGTGCGCATCAAGTGCCTTGATATCATCCTGTAGAATGTTGATGTTCCATAGAGTTTTTAACCTCCTTAAGAGCAGCATGCAAGGCAGCATTATCTTCCAATAATGCCTTGATCCCATCTTGTTATGACCCTGACATCCTTGCATAATAAAATATTTTCTTCCACAGTTTTTTTTTACTTTAAGAGCAGCATGCAAGGCAGCATTATCTTCCAATAATGTTTTGCTATTGTCCTGCAGAAGGTTGATGTCATTGCATATGCAATTTTCTTCTATAGGCTTTTTTAACCTCTTTAAGAGCAGCGCACAAGGCAGCATTTTCATCTTGCAACTCCTTGATTTCTTCGCTCAGTGCCTTGGTATCCTTGCTCAGTGCTCCATTTTCCTCCTTTTTGGTGGATTCCCATGAGCATTTCATGGAGGGTGTGTTCTGTATGTTGTGCATATTCAATATACTGTATGATACAGTATCAGAGTCTCAAGATGTACCTTATTTTGACTATCTAGCCACCTAAATTCTTGATCTATTTATTCTGCAGGTCTCCGTTGTATCTTTTCCATCTTCATCTCTGTTGCTTAACAGTCATTGCAAGTTGCATACGTACAATTTGGACATAATAATGGAAATAATGCCAGGCTGCAGACATTCTGCGTTAAAAAGCGTTTGCAGTTTGAGAGCTTGAGGAAGTCTCACTGGTACTGACAGAAAAACCATTACTGATATGATCCGATATCTCATCTTTATGTTAATATCGGTCAGCTAGTCTGATTGAACATCCCTCGTTTTTCGTGGTTAACTGGTTGCAGACCTGACCGTGATAAGTAGGATTCCTTAATTATAAATGGAATATTTTCATCGTATCGTCAGAGTTTTCATAGAAAACGACTTTACGACCTTCTAAGTATTTTTTTTAACACTATTAGAGCTCTCTAGGCATCAAATAACACCCCTGTAGTCATCTTTACACTCCTATTACCCTATGTTGTAAGATAAAATAAGACATAATGCAGACTCAAGCATGATAGCGTTGAGGGAGTTTCTTTTTGTTTGTTGTTTTTACTTCCATTTCTGACTGCAGCGGCTATTGTCCCACCAATGTAACATTAGTGGCCCTTAGTGACCGGTGTAGAATACTACGTCTTTGAATGCGTCTTCTGAATGCCTTAGATTTGTCTTTTACTTCATTTTGTCATTTCTTTTTATACACACAATGGAATAATAACCTGCATGTTTTTGACTAATGATATTCAACCATGTGAATTATTACTACAAACCACGACTGAGTGAGACACACAAGCATACGTAACACGTTTTTTTATATGTTCGCTCTAGGAGAAGACAGGAGCATGAGGCTTTCTTGGCCAAGTTCCGCTTGTCTTTGTACACGGAGATCATGCTGGAAGTTTTAGATGAGACAATCAAGGAGACTGCCGCCACGGTGTTCCAGTGAGGCTTACTAGTACAAAACTGTTTTCACTACGTATGTCATATGATTATTTGAGAATAACAAATGAAAGTATTCTTTTTCAGGCAAGCAATGAACGAAAGAGCGCAGCGTGTGGCTAAATGTTCCCAAGAGGTCTGCACGGGTTTGATCGAGGAGACTTTAAAAGCAGACATTGCCCTGCTGGTCCAAGAAATCCTCATGGCTCATCAGCAACGTGCTCGCAAGTACATCAAAAGGTAGGCACAGAAGTCTACTACAGGTAAGCTATAGTGTTGGCGGAATAATGACCTTCCCCTTTTCTTGCTGCCTTCGCACAACCGCAAGGTGGCGGGACGTGGTGGCAGCACGTCGGCAGCTAAAGAGACAGATGAGGGGCTTTCCAGCGGCCCCTTGCTTCGTGGACCCTTGTTTCAAGCTGAAGGCGCTGGCTCCCAGTGCTCCGGCACAGCAGTCCGTAGAGGATCTGGCTTGTGGGATGGTGAACCTGGGAAACGGAGGAAGGCTGTCCTTGTCCAGCACCAGGTACTCGGTCTTTCCACGCGCTCTGCTCCATCGATTTTAAAACGCTTGTGTGCCTTTACCTCCAGGGTGTTAAAAAGCAGACAATCAGCAGTCCACCACATGAGAGTCCAGTGCTTCTATCAGCAGCTTCTTGAGTACGTCATGATCTCATTTGAGATGACATTTTATGGGTTATATTCATTTATTGAAACGCATGTCTCAGAGAGTTGGTGTGGGCGCCGCTCGACCTGCCAGCGCTGGTGACAGAAAATCTCCCCAACCCACCCAAGAGAATCTTCTGGAAGGCTGTTGTCCTTCTCCCCAGTGATCATGAGAACGTAGCCAGCCCAGCAAACAGGTGAGTAGCTGCTCTCTCGCCACATCACGTTCCAAACATTACATTACAAATCTAGCAACTTTTCCCGGCTTCGTTGGAGCCGTTTGTGGTATTTGGAGACTTAAAAGTGAAAGCCCAGTTCGCCCCGCCCCAAAGCAGGCACAACCAGTCAGTGCATACTCAGCTCCCGCCGCACACTGGGATCATAGTGCAGCTTTATATAGATATGCTTCCCAGCTACTTTCCTTACTGAGGATTTGGCAACAGTGCTGTAGCTATGTGCTAGCAGCAAGTTAGCAGTTAGAGAACGTCTGTGTGAATGTTTACTGCATGTGTTCTCTGCTCGTTAATAGAGCGATTGAAGTGCAACGTGGGCCTGTCCACAGCGGCAGTAGAGTAGTATTCTACACTGGTCTCTAGGTGTCAGTAATGTTTCATTGGCGAGACAATAGCTACTGCAGGAGCTGTCCGTGCTAACGTGTGAGTCTGTCTATATTATGTATTTATTCTATTTATTTGTCTAAGATGGCTTATTCTCTTTTATTGCATCTACTATATTGGGTAATAGGAGTGTGAAGACTATAGGGATGTTATTTCAAGTTTATAGGGCTCTATAAGGTTTTCTATGTTCTAACTAGTATATTTATTCATATTTAACCCCCCCCCTTGAAATGACTTATCATGGTCAGTTCTGGAACCAATTACCTGACTGTGCATCTATTAGAGGCCAACCGATATGGATGTTTTGGTGGGCCTATGAAAGCTTACTTGTCTTGCATGAGGCATTGCAAAATATGGAGAGACCGGTTCAAGTTTCAATAACAAGACTACTGCACTGCTTAGTTGTCACTGTCCGTTTCATAGTGGCAGATACTTTCATGTTAAAGCAGGAGTGGGCAGACTTTTTGACTCGCATGCCACACTGGGTTAAAACATTTGACCAACGGGCAGTGTATACATAAGTGGTCGTTAAAGAGCAGTTGATGGCAAGTTAAATCATCACATAAATCAACTACTGCGGATATGTGGATTATAAACCACAGCTAAATGGTAAACATATCGTGGAACTTAAAACTGTTACTTAAAAGTGCCCGCAAGGCATGCTGGGCAGTCCAGCTGCAACAACAATATGAAGTATGAAAAATAAAATGTTGGATATCAAAAGCATGTTTTAACGTCCCTCCTCGTTTACTTCTCTGACGACCCCAACATATTTTGCAATCGGGCAAAAATGCGACAAAACACAGCAAAATGTCGGTAGAGCGAGTACCACAAGCTACCCAGCAGGACAGTATGGGTGTAAATTTGGCAGGGGTGTTTTGCGTAGATATTTATCTGTATGCACACACGGTGCGGTAGGTAGGTTACGTTGTTCGTCACTTGCATCTGTTTTCTGCATGACTCAAGCGTGCCAGAATAGTGCCGCAAGTCATGTTATTAGGTACAACTTGGATGACAAAGGTTAAAAAAAAAAGGAATTTGGAAACGGCGGGTGGGACAGATTAAATTGCTTAATGGGCCTGATGTGGCCGGTGGGCCGCAATTTGGCCGCCCCTGTGTTGAAGGATATCATCTTTACCCTCGATGATGATATCGGCATACAAGCGGCTGGTTCCGGGCATGCAGCCAGACTTGATCTGTGTTTATCCACTTCCTCATTTTTCACTTTCAAAGTCTTTGACGCGTCGCCGTCACGCTTGGGAGACCCGATGGAGGGAAAAATGATAACTACCGCCTGTACTCACAAGTGACCATTTTCTTTGAAGGATCCTGTCAGACTGGCTGGAAGTGAAGCTTGGTGGCGGTCAGGGGTCAAAGCCTGCGGAGGAACAACAGGATGGTACACTGCAGACCCTCTTCCTGTCGAACACCATCAAGGAGCACGCGCAGCACACCCACAAAGTTCACATCAGCGTCAAAGTTAGTCCGCAGGCCAAGATGTTCCAACAAACCGCTTTTGTTCATGTAGAAATAAAGCTAGTAGATGGGATGTTTCATGGACACGTCTGTCTTTCTCGTCTTCCAGCTTTCGAGAGGTCCCCTGACTGAAGACTGCTTGTCTGAAATGGAGGAGTGCTTGGATCTGCAGGGCACAGCGGCCCTGATCATGTTGCTTCCCACAACACCCGCCTCAGAGCCCCCCCAAGGTGACGAGCGGGACGTCACCGTGCTGTCAGCTCTGCTTCAGCTGAAGCAGCTGCAGCAAGCTAGCGCCTGGCACTGCCCGCTGCCTCTGGTCATTCTGGTTCCTGGCACCTGCAGCGCTGAGATGCTTGAAGAAGGTAAATAAATGACATTCATTTACGAACATCATATGGCAAAATGAACCGCGTTGGGGTTGGTGATATTAGGTACCAATTAGTTGTAGATGAGCGTCATCGTCATTATTTACGATGCAGCAGGGGCGTTGCGAGGTTGCGGGGCTCGTCTGCACCCTTTATCACCAAGCAGTTCTATTTACGCTCGTTGAAATTTGCCAAAGGACCGACTTTGGTCACCGGTTTTGCTTTGTAACACATCCCATACATGGACGAGATCTTTGTGTTGACAATTTAGCGACGTGCTCTCTACGCTTAGCGAGTTTCCACCCGCCGCGCGCACCTTCGCCTGGACACACTGTAAATACCGCCGTGCAATGCCAGTTTGATGCCTGTCTGAAAGCGGCATAAACCCCTCCACAGTGCAGCCCAACCGTCGCAGCCACAGAACGTACTCCATACTCCTCCATCACTCGGCAAAAACACGCACGGGTGTCCAAAGTATGGCCCAGGGGCCAACTATGTAACGTTGCTCATTACAGAAATAAAATGAGGAGAAAATAGAGCAAAGGCATATTTTAACGATAAAATGCTGAAATGTCAAAACTAATAAACATAAAGATTTGCAACTATCACCAATTCCACAACCTTACAGAATAGAAGATGACCTATTTTAGAAGTTTAAGGATAATATTATACATGATACGTTATCATAACAGTGATTGATTTGGTCTCAAAAAGTGTTATTTAATCATTTTTAAAAGCTACACGCTGTTTTGTGACTTGGGTTAAAAAAAAAAAAAACTTTTTGTTCTTTGTACCTAAAATTAAAACTTGTGTAAAAGTCTTGTTCCCGCCCTTGCGGACCCAATCGTCGTCTAATCCCTCACCACTTTTGCACTTAGAATTTTGCAGCTTCGCTCAATCAGGTTTTTTTGAAAAATCCATGAATATGGCCTGTCATCAGTCAAAAGTATGCAAATGTTGCCTAAATGAAGCATTTGCAAGCCTACAAATGGCAAAGGAACTAAAATAGAAATATAAGGTATTCGGAAGACACGGTCAAAGGCATGCCATGTAATTGACACTATTGTAAGTTCTGTTAAAAAAACTGGATGTTAGCATGTGAGCACAGACCCGAGCGAGCTGCTGATCCTGTGCTGATGTTGACGAACCAAAAGGGTGATGGTGTTTGACTGCAAGCTGTGTTGTCATCTTGTGCTTGGCATCCAACAGAACTGAAGCTGCCAACCCTTGTGAAGGATGGCTTCATTTCAGAATACACATTACTGTTCATACCAGAAACCACAAATGATGCACAGGGATCCAAACAGGTAACGTGTGTTCTGCACAGGTCACAGTCACACCAGACAGTGACTGCATTTTAGGACGCCTTGTAACATTCATGCCTTTTAAACATTTTTTTTTAGCTAAACTGCGCCATGCGTTGGCTGTTGTTCCGCACCCCGCCAACCGTCCCGCTCTCCTGCCAGACACTGATGCATCTGGTAGAGGTTACCTTGAGTCAGGAGTTCAGTCGCAGGGTTTCCGCCCACTGCCAGGAGCGGGCGGCTGCCGGGCTCCTTCCTCAGGACCCCGCCCCCGTCGTCCAGCTGTACAACGCCGTCATCCGCCACATCGCGGACAAAGTGTCGTCCCAGGAGCTCTCCGGCATCTCGTGGCCTCCCGCAGAGTTCTGCCTGCCTGACAACAGAGAGTTTGTCCCCCATCTGGGCTGGAACAGCGGCCCGCACCTGGCCTGGTTACGCAAGACCATCCTCAGCCTGCAGCTGCCGCGGTGGAAGCAACCCTCTACCACAGGTAAATGATTTACAGCAGATATCAGACATGCACTTATTCCACTATAGCCATTCTTGTTTTTCTCCAGACACGTGGTCAGAGCTGTGCTCGGGCATCTATTCCTACGCTGCTCACATCCCAGTGACACACAGCAACCATCCCCTTATCATGTCCCGCCTGGAAAACCTACTAGAGCGTGTCAGGCGGAAAGGGCAGCACCGAAGAAGTGCTTCCAAGCAGAGCTTTGGCATCTGGGAAGACGACCACGACGCCCTGTGCCCTGCGTACAGTCAGATCCCTTGGGTTGACGCGCTGTTCATCTGCATTGACCACAAGCTGAAGGACTGGGAGATCCCCGGACCTCCTGCCTGTGAAGGTAGACGTGTTTGTTGCAGTTTCTACTGCAAATATTATACAATCTTAACGTGGCGTATTTGTCTTGAATCAAGATGCTCTGACAGAGGATGGGGAGATTCTAGTTTACTATCTCAGCGAGTCGTTAAAGGGCTTCCAGCCACCTGAAGAGTGGATAAAGGCTGTCAGACTGACCCCCCGGGGCAAACACCATGACAAAGGGTGATGACGCTGATGCATTTTAACATCCTAATTACACAACACTGCTGTTTGAAATACCACATATCCACACAGGTATCATATCATTATAGTTGCACATCACTTACAGACACAGTCTACAAGGTAGAAGTGTATTAGGAAGTATTCCATAAGAGTGTGTCAAAGACATCTAAAGTACAGCCTGTGGCTGTTTTTAATTGGCCCGTGCCACATTTCAAAAATATAATTTAACAACAAAACCTAAATTTAAAAAAACAGCAGTAGCAAAATTTGAGAAATCAGCAGTAACTTTACATGAATAAAGCCAAAATATGTGAAAAAAATATTTTGAGGAAAAAGTCAATTTTATGGGAAAAATGTAATATAGGAAAACATATTTTTAGTAGCATCAAGTTGAAGTCTTACAGACAAAAAATGTTATTTTTTAAAGTCGTATTATTAATTTTTTGGGAAAATTGGGTTGTGGGATAAAGTTAGAATATTACAAGAATAAAGTAAAAAGATGGGAATAAAGACAATAAAACGAGAGGACTATTTCAGGGCTGTGACGAAACAGGAGTTCCAGTCTATGAACTTGCGAGGAGATGAGAACGTTTTTATTTAGTCAAAACAATGCATTGATATTATTGTCAACATTATTTTGAAAAAATTAACTGCTAATGTTGTGATGTCATGATTAAATATATTAAATATTTGTATCATAACATTACATTATTGTCATTTTAACCAAAAAAATGGAGTTCCGCATCCTACCCTGCAGTGTAGACATGGCCAAATATTCTGTATGACTGACAAGCGGCCTCTGTTCACGTCTTTGTTTGATGGAACAAACACGCCCCTCTTCCTGAGCCCTCTTCCTGCCCGTTTAGAGGCGAGAGAAGAGGGAAAATGTCCGACAAAACTGTCATTTTCTGTTATCCATCCATCTTCTATGCTGCCTGACCCATTTTCATTTTATGGCGTTATTAATTATTGCCCCCATGTCTATTCATGATTGAATCTCGCAAAATTTTCCGAGAAAAACAATGTAATTTTTAGTAGTAAAGAGTTGAAATATGAAATGTAAATGTAAAATATTATTAATAATTATATAATTATTATAATTATTATTAATGTAATATTATGAGAAAGAAACTAAACAAAATTTCGTTTTAATTTTAGGAAAATGAGTTTGGGGGAAAGTTATATTATGGGGATAAAGTCAACGTTATGGAACTAAAATCGTACAAGAAGAAGAAATTTAGTACAGGAAGAAAACTGAAATATTTTGAACATTTATAAGAAACCCCAGCACAAAATGGGACAAGACCAAAGTTCATACTCTTAGCTTTTTCACCAATATTTTTTAAATATATACAGTACAAAACTTCTTAGCATATCTGCATGTGTTGCTGTACAAAATATCATTCTATGTGTGCGCCTAACTGCGTCACGACAAGCTTGTCGCAAAAAGCCAAGGAACTAATCCTTCGGTCGGAGCAATCATACTGAAATCAGTGACCTCATCTCCTATTTGCCCCCACACCTGTAGATCAAATCCAGCTGCCTGCGCCACGCCCGACAGCTTGTCCTTCCGACAGAGGTTGTTCACCAGTCTGGCGGAGCCACTAGAGGCCCAGACGGCACCATTGGCTGCCGCTCGCGCGCCCACTAGAGTAGAGGCGCTGGCCCACAAAGTGCTGCAGACATTAGAGCAGGAGAAGGCCGAAAGCAACAGGTAGAGCTGTTGCACATGAGAAATGTCTGGTATACTTACAGACATGTGACATGTATGCGACTCTTTTAGAAGTACACAGCAGCTTCGACAATGGCTAGATGGTGATGCCTTCCACGACTGGTCCACACCTCTTCTCCTTCCATCCTCCATTCTGCTCTCCAGGCCCACTCTTCTGAAGCAAGCACACCCGGCTAAGCGTCGACACGCCGCTTTCACACAGGTATGACAGTTACAATACATTTGTTCTCACTTAGGGGTGTAACGGTTCACATGGATGTACTGGACGGTTTCGGTTGTTTATGTTCGGTTCGGTCCACTTGCGTACCTTTTCGGTTATATTTGATGCTATTCTCTCATTACATTGATTGCTTTGATTGCTAGAGTGATGTAAGCGCTCCATGCGAAACAAAAGTCCCAGCCGAGTCTCCGCATGGACTCCTCTGACTGACGGGGAGGAACGCTAGTCGCTCAATCATAGCAAATGCCAGCCAGTTTTACCTTACTAATTTATAATTTTCTATTTATTTTTTTATTTTTATTTTTTTTTATTTTTTTTAAATTTATTTTAAAATATATATAGTTTGCTTTTTTTTTATTTTTACAAATAAAATTTTTCTGCCTTTTTGTACTAAAAAGTACGTGAAGCGAGCACATCAAGAAACTGAACCGAACCACAGTTTAGTGTACCGTTACACCTCATTGTTATTTAGGATCACGGCTATCAGCTACTCTAACTACAGCATGAAAGATGATGAAAAAGCAAGGAAAAGAACTTAAATATGTTTCCAGGAAGCTTTTGTGCCAGAGGTGGAGGGCGAGTGGTCCAAGAGAAGCGCTTCGTTATCCCTGGCGGAGCGACTGAAGCGCCTGCAGCAGCAGGTCGCTGCAAGCCAAGAAGAAGAGTTAGCCTGCAAACTGAAACTGAGCACAATGATGAGCATTGTTGAAGACTGAATGAGTGACTCGTTCTATTTTATTACCTGTTGGGGTCTGGCTGACTTTTTACAGCGACAAACAAACAATGTTGGGAGTGTTAGGAATGGAACATTTTCCCCTTTAAATTGGGAGTTTTGTCGTTTTTAAACAAACAATAAAATAATGGAAGCAACAAGAAAACTCCCAACACAAATTGTCTGCTAATAATTCATGTTGGGAATGTTAGGCATGACATTTTCCACCCGGTTTTAGATAAGATATCGTGTTTGTGCTTATCTACCACCGAGACGCGACACGGTCACAAGACCTTTCACTTGGAACAAACACACTGTCCTCGTAAGTTCAAACTAATATCCCAACTACAAAAAAATAGAAGTGTACACCCACTGAACCACCTCTTTGACAAAAGCCGTCTCTTCAGAGATTGACTGGCCTTTGCTAGGCCATGACTGGCAGCTAATCGCCCTCGCCAGCGCTGACATTGCATATGCTGGTACTCGCTCCTGTTAAGATCAATTGTAAAACTATAAACGGTCACAGCTGATAGAATTTTTAAGAAACTACATAAAAATACAATACTGGTAATTATAAGTTATGTTGAATGTAATTAATTACAACTTCAACTGTGACCGTCACCGACTGAAATGTGGCACGTTATTATACTACCGCCCACTTCCTTGTTCTACACCAATCACACGCAAGGTGTAATCATGGATGTTGGAAGTCCAAACATGAAAAGGCAACATAACAGGTGGTTTATTTTGTACTTTTACAGTATGGTAAGCTCTCAATGGCGCACGTCAGGTGTTTGGAGGTTTTTCCAGAAAAGGAACACAATTGCTTTTCCTGGTGACGACGGCATTAAAAAAAATGAAGATGAAACCAGTTTCTTTTAGAGAAAGTCACTGGTAACAACTACTTTTTAAAAATAGTTTGCCCAATATAGGTGGCACACGTTTATCAGTTAATTGGTTCCAAACCCGACCAAAAGTGAAATTTCACGAAGCAAGAGTCCTTATTTTTAAATTGAACATTTTCATATTTGCAGCACGGAAAACCTGTTTATGACCTAACTATGGTTAACATGATTAGAGCCCTCTAGACACCCAATAGCTGTAGTTGACATAGCCGATATATTACTGACAACTAGTGACCAGTGTGGAATACTACATACCTGAATGTGTCTTCTCGATGCTTTAGACAGGGAGTGCAGAATTATTAGGCAAGATGTATTTTTGACGAGTTATTTTGTTATTGAACAATCATGTTCTCAATGAAGCCATAAAACTCATTGATATCAAAGCTGAATATTTTTGGAAGTAGTTTTTAGTTTTTAGTTTTGTTTTTAGTGCGGGTGACTATTACTGTGCATAATTATTAGGCAACTTAACAAAAAACAAATATATACCCATTTCAATGATTTATTTTCACCAGTGAAACCAATATAACATCTCAACATTCACACATACACATTTCTGACATTCAAAAACAAATCAGTGAGCAATAAAGCCACCTTTCTTTGCAAGGACACCCAAAAGCCTGCCATCCAAGGATTCTGTCAGTGTTCACCATCAACATTGCGTGCAGCAGCAACCACAGCCTCCCAGACGCTGTTCAGAAAGGGTTCCCTCCTCGTAAATCTCACATTTGATGATGGACCACAGGTTCTCCATGAGGTTCAGATCCGGTGAACAAGGAGGCCATGTCATTAGTTTTTCTTCTTTTAGACCCTTTCTTGCCAGCCACGCTGTGGAGTACTTGGACGCATGTGATGGAGCATTGTCCTGCATGAAGATCATGTTCTTCTTGAAGGAGGCAGACTTCTTCCTGTACCACTGCTTGAAGAAGGGGCATTCCAGAAACTGGCAGTAGGACTGGGAGTTGAGCTTGATTCCATCCTCAACCCGAAAAGGCCCCACGAGCTCATCTTTGAAGATACCAGCCCAAACCAGTACTCCACCTCCACCTTGCTGGCGTCTGGGTCGGACGGGAGCTCTCTGCCCTCTACCGATCCAACCACGAGCCCGTCCATCAGACCCACCGAGACTCGCTCTCATTTCATCGGTCCATAAAACCTTAGAAAAATCTGTCTTCAGATATTTCTTGTCCCAGTCTTGACGTTTCAGCTTGTGTGTCTTGTTCAGTGGTGGTGGTTTTTCGGCCTTTCTTACCTCGGCCATGTCTGAGTATTGCACACCTTGTGCTTTTGGGCACTCCAGTGATGTTGCAGCTCTGAAATATGGTAAAACTGGTGGCAGCTGCACGCTTGACTTTTTCTCGGTTCATGGGCAGTTATTTTGCCAAAGGAAAGGAAGTTGCCAAATAATAATGCACGCCTGATACAGGGTGTTGGTGTCATTAGACCACACCCCTTCTCATTACAAAGATGCCCATCACCTAATATGCTTAATAGGTAGTACAGGCTTTCCAGTCTGTACAGCTTGGAGTAAGACAACATGCATAAAGGGGATGATGTGGTCAAAATACTCGTTTGCCTAATAATTCTGCACTTGTTTGTTTTGTCGTTTTCAAGTTCAGGCCCAAGTAAAAAAGCTACATTTTATTTAAACGTGTGTATATATATATATATATTACTAATATTAGGACGTTGTCAACCAGGAAACAGCCATGATTTATTATAGTATGAAAGACATTGGGTAAGAGTGAAGCTGCAAACTGCGATGTGGCGAAGGACGACTGTCAGCGTGAACAAATTCATTAGCACTACCGCCGCAAGTCAGCACATGCCTTTCCCCGCTGTAGTTTTTAAAAGCATATTCTGCAATCCAGTCACTTTTAAGTCCTTATTAGTGACGTGCGATACATTGCGATTTCCTCCCACATTCCAAAAACATGCATGTTAGCTTCATTGGAGACTCTAAATTGTCCATCGGTATGGATGGGAGTGTGAATGTTTGCCCTGCGATTGACTGGCGACCAGTCCAGGGTGCACCCCACCTCCCACCCAAAGCTAGCTGGGATAGGCTCCAGCATCCCCGCTACCCTAATGAGGATAAGCGGTATAGAAACTGAATGGATGGATGACGTCTATTCATGTAATATTACAACTTTTTTCTCAATATTATGACCTTTTTCCACGGACATTCCCGTTTCATTGCTCTCAGGCAATGCCTGTAAAATCAAGTTACAACTTTTATTCTCTTAAATTTACAACTTGATTTTCGTAAAATTGTCTTGTAAATGCAAAACTTTATTCTTGAAATGTCATATTATTTTAATACTCCGTCGTAACAGGCATTGCCCAAGACAGCTATAAAGATGTAGAGACTTGTGACCTTTGGCCTTGGTCAAAGGTAATATTACAATTTTGTTATTAGTACAATTTTAATTTTATTCTCATAAAATTATGACTTTTAATCTCAAAATCTGACTTTTTTTTCCCACATGGCCCTAATACTCTGTTGTAAAAACTGAAGACCAAAAAGGTACAATGTGTAAAGAAAACACCCCGGACTGGTCACCAGTCAATGGCAGGGCAGACAAAACCATTCACACTCACATTCATAGCTACTGACGACCTGAAAATGTAACTTGTTAAAAGATACTGCATGTATGAAAATGTATTTACCTAACACTAGTTTCTTTAAAAGTTGCAAACCTTTGAATCACAAAAAGGGTTGCCTTCAAACACACCACATAGTGTAAGTTGAATTCCCCTTTTGTGTATGTCTTTTATGGGATTTCCGAGCATACTTAAATGCATCCAAATTGCACTTCCGAGGTTAACCACTTAAATGTTTTTCTCTGTATTTGTTTACTTAGGACACTCGTACATGCATCATTAAGACATTGTGATTTTCAGAGTGTCCATGAATGCATCTCAAACGAGGAAGTGGGGTTCTAAGGACTAGAGACGTGTGTGCGATTTGGAGAAACCTACAGGATATAGTATTGGAATTGCACTGCTGTTGATGTGTTCAGGTCAGAATAAAGATATATGAAAGAGCGTCCTGACAAAGCGCAGTGGCTTGACAAGATGCCTTAATTATGCCTATAAATGCCTTCTACTGTAAACATGACTTGATTTCACAGAACATTTTAACACATCATTGTATAAGTTAGTTGCTGCCATTGACGTGCTACGCTACTTTTGACAGTCCTAATAATAAAGCTTTACCTGTATAGGTCATTTTTAGATGTTTTATGGAGTGAATACATATATATCTAAAATATCACAAACATCGTGCATGTAAGAATTATCTTTGCAAAGCGTGTGTGTGTACCTACCTAACAGTATTTATCAGATTGACTAGTAAAGCCAATGAAACAAAAAGACAAGTAATAAATGATTTTATTAAGACTCAAAGAAAATAAAATGTGATTCACAACTCCGATTCAAAGGTCTGGCAGAATTTAAGAGTCCCTCACCACCACCATCGTTGTCCACCAACATTACCTTTCACTTTTCTTTTTCAACTCATAGAACTTCTTCATCCGACGGATGGGTTCCAAGCACAAAGAACCCCTGTAGATCCATCCTTTATGTTGACTTTCCTAGAGATGGCAACATCAAAATGACTGCTGTGGCTGAAAACACAGTTTTTCTAATTGTGACCCACCTTATCATGGGTTGTAAATGTAACATCATTTTTGCCTTTCATACGTGGAGAAACATATTGGTTAGGTATGTGGGTTTTTTCCAGATCATCAATCTTGTACATTTGATTTCTTTTTCATCATTGTGCTTTCTTTAGAGCATACACTATTTAACAAAGCCCAAAACCCTAATACAGTTATCCATATCAAATCAATAAATATGAATATGATTATACTGACCACAAAGACGACCTGCATCAGGCTACAGTCGATCCGCAGGATGGTACAGCTCTGCTGAACTCCATTTAAGTCCACTTCAAGACTTTGGCCAACCTTGTATTGGGTTTGGGGAGGGCAAGGCCAGACCTTTAAATAAAATTTGATGAACTCCCTGTGGGCAGCATCGGCAATATCGTCCACTGGATCCGGTACTGTCACACACAAACAAGCAGTAATAAGAATATGATATATATTATCATATAATAACACCAATAAAAATGGAAAATAATATATATACAGTCATGAAAATATGAAACTGCAGTTGACAATTACCTACGGTGCCTTGCTAAAGTATTCGCACCCCCTGCCTCGGAGGTTTCAGCCTTTTATTGCTCTTATCAATAAAATCATGAACAATGTACAGCAACCCCTCGTTAATCACAGTTAATTTGCATAGTGGAGCACAGAAAACCTGTTTAAATCCTTCTAGATACCATTTTTTAACATTATTAGAGCCCTTTAGAGATGAAATAACACCCCTATAGTCACTTTTATACTGGTTTACCCAAAACAGCAGACATAAATAAAAGAAAAGAAAATAAGACATAAACAAGACTTGTGCTCGTTGCTATAAGCGTGTTCTGGATGTGTGGAGAGGAAGTGACGTCAGGAGTTCACAGTTGAGACTTAGCCTGACAAATCTTTACAAAAAGTAAATATACAAAAAAACAGCAAAACTTACAAGGTATGCACACCAGGTGAATATGAAATAAGCCAACATAGATCGGCATCTGATCATCAATAAACACGAGAAATCTAAGAAGAAGAAAAAACATATTGGGGCAGAATTTGTGATAATGAATTTGTGATAAGGATTCAAGCACATTGTGTACAAGACACACCTCTGGTGGTTCTTTTTGCTGGGGAATTCTGCCAGAATGCCAGGTCGAAAGTGATCTTCATCCTTGCCGCCCACCACCACGCGAGCGCCAATATACAAGTAGTCCACCGTGTGAGTGCTACCAACGGCCAGGTGGTGTGCAGGGACCAGGCACTAGCCTTTCTTGTCCAATTTGACTTTGTATTTGACCACATTGTCTGCTGTGGCAAAAATAAGAAGCACACTTGACTTGTAACTTGTATGTTATGTACCAGAATATTACAATACAGATGCAGCAATTCATCCATTATTCAAATAATCAACTGTAGTTTATTTAATAATGTAAATATCCTCTGATTTCAACCTCTTGAATGTGAATATTTCCTTAGTCTTGCATGAAAGCTCTACCAAATTACTATTCTGATGTGTGGAGAAGCAAACCACTAACTTTTAACGTTTAGTTCATAAATGCTTCGGGGCCTAGACTAATCTGCTAAGAAAATAATTGGCAGTTGCAGCCTTCATTTGCCAAAAACAACAACATATGTGCATGTAAGCATCGTTGTTGTTCTTTACATTGCTTCTTAATGTGGCTATGGTCTCATCAATGTAACATTACTGACGCCTAGCCCACAGTGTACTTCATTTGCTACGCTTACTACATGCTTATGCAGCAACACTCACAAGTATCTCTTATTTTTGTCTTAAATTACATTTTTTCTCTTATTATCCCTTCTATTTTGAGTAAAGGGAGTGTAAAGTTGACTGTGGGGGTGTTTTATCTACGGTTGTCTAATAATGGCAAAACAAATTCAGAAGGTTTTAAACATGTTCTTACAGTATTAAAAGATTCCATATATAAATAAGGAATTCTTTACTTTGCACAAATTAATCCATCACAGTCGGGTCTGGAACCAAATAACAATTAGCAATAAACGAGGGATTACAGTAGAACTATGACGAACACGCGCACAGCTAAACGCAGCAAACTATTGCAACTGCTCCTCGACAGACACGTTTGATAACAAAGACTGCGTACTTTTTCTAGGGTGAGTCAATTAGCAAAGAGTACTCACTATAGGACCACACTGTCACCACTTATTTACATTTTACAAAATCACAACATGAATTCCTTCTCACCCGTTTGGACAATTTTCCTCACTTTCCCACGTTGCCAGCACAAACCCTTCTTCCTGGCCAAAACCTTCATCTTCTCTGTGATCTCAATTTGCAGTACTTTGGCGGGAGTCGTCGATGACATCTTTGTGGACTGGTTACAGGATGATATGGCCACCGCTGCTGCAACTGTAAGTGCGTCATTTCCCGAAGTTATTGATGGTCTTCCTGCGGTGGTTCTCTGCAAAATGTACTGAATTTTTGTGTGTAATCGTGCTTACTGTTTTACACCGTCAAACTGATGGCTGTGATGGCAGTCATTCAAACCACAAAGTAGTGACCAAAAATCTAATGGATGGTTGTTTTTGGACATCAAAAAAACCTGGTATGTGTCTGTCAATCAAGCTATTTTGTGAAAAAAACAACTAACTCGATGTGTGAAGGGATAACTACCGTGGAACATTGGAAACTGAATCAATTTTTCCACATCAGAAAGAATGTTCATCCAATTTGGCTGCAGACACCAAAAATATCAACACAAATCAAATGTTATAAATAATTATTGGTTTAAATGGAGAAAACGCTACAAAACATTCAAATGACAAATGAAATGGATAAACGGACATTTAAAAGAGGGAGTCACAGTCTTTGTTTCATATCAAACTTTTTCCAGTGAGGGCTACATACTGAAAAATGCAAGGATGCAAGGGTCAATTTAATATTTTTTTATAGTCAGCTTTGTACATTAGGGGCATGAGGGACAGTATTCGAGTTTTTTTTTCTACAACTCTTTCAACTTTCTTCTTGTAAATTTTCTTCCCATGATTGTGACTTTATTTCCTTTTACTAATTACTTTTGCCAAACAAATTTTTCAAAAATTACAACATTTTGCTTTTCTTCATTATGTTGTAATGTTTTTCTCATTAATGTCCAATTTTTTCTCTTCATATTTTCACTTTATTATTGTAAAATTAATGATTTTTCAAAATGTGCTTTTCTTGTGAAATTATACAGTTAGTCAAAATAATAGCAGTCCAATGTGACTAACCAGATGAATTATTGTTATTAGTATATTTGTATGGCCACATGGCAAACAAGTTACCAGTAGGTGTAGTAGATTCCCAGAAAACAAGACCAAGCATTCATGATATACACGTTCTTAAGGCTGTGCAATTGGGCAATGAGTTGAAAAGGGTGTGTTCAAAAAAAACAACAGCATCTGCCATTGACTTTACAAACTTCTTGGTTTCTAAGATTTATCGATCTTGAGAATTGCTTAGTTGTATGACCAGTTTTTTAAAACTGCGTCACATCTGTGTGGCATGCAGTCAACCAACTGGTGGCACCTTTCAGTTGTTATTCCACCTAAAGATTCGTTAACAACATTGCACAATTCATCAAACATTTCTTGGTTTTGCTGTAGAAACAATTTTTTCAGTCCCCCTACAAGTTTTCGATTGGGTTAAGGTCCAGGGATTGGGTTGGCTACTCCATAACATTAATGTTGTTGGTTTGGAACCAAGATTTTGCTCACTTACTAGTGTGTTTGAGGTCATTGCCTTGTTTTCAAGAGCATGTTCTCTTCAGCATTAGCAACATGACCTCTTCAAGTATTTTGATGTATATGAAATGATCCCTGGTATGCGATAAATAGGCCCAAAACCATAGTAGGAGAAACATGCCCATATCATGAAGCTTGCACCATGCTTCACTGTTTTCACTGTGTACTGTGGCTGGATTTCAGAGTTTGGGGGTCGTCTCACAAACTGTCTGCGGCCCTTGGACCCAAATTTACTCTTTTCAGCCCACAAAATGTTCCTCCATTTCTTGGGCACGTTGATGTGTTCTATGCCAAATTTTAACCTCTTGCGCACATGCCATCTTTTTAACAGAGGGCCTTTGCAGGGGATTCTTGTAAATAGATTAGCTTCACACAAACTACTTCTGTCACAGTACTTACAGGTAACTCCAGACTGTCCTTGATCGTCCTAGAGCTGATCATTGGCTGAGCCTTTGAGATTCTGGTTATTCTTCCATCCATTTTGATAGTCTTCCGTTTCCTGCCACATGTCTCTGGTTTTGCGCTCCATTTTAAGGCATTAATATCATTTTAGCTGAACAGCCAAAAATCCTTTGCATTTTTACCCTATCCAATCAACTTTTAAATTAAAGTACACTTCTTCTGAACAATGTCTTGAACCACCCATTTTACTCAGGCTTTCAAAGAGAAATCATGTGAGAAATCAAGTGCTGGTTTCATCCTTAAATAGGGGCCACCTATTGGACCCTATCACACCTGTTTTTTTACAAAAACGATCACTGATTGATTGCCATACTGTTATATTTTGAACACCCCTTTCAACTAATTGCCCAACTGCACGGCCTAAAGAGCATACATATCATGAATGCTGGGTCTTGGTTTTTTTCTGAGGATCTACTGCACCTACTGGAAACTTGTTTGCTATGCAGCAATAAACATTTACTAATAACAGTACGTAATCTGACCACATTGCACTGCTATTATTTTGAACACTACTGTATGGCTGGAATGTGCCGCAGGCCAATTAAAAAAAAAAAAAAACAGCTGTGTGCCGCACTTTGGACACCCCTGATATCAGATAATATAAAGATAGGCAGTAGAAAACAAACAGCTACGGTATGACAGAAAACAACAAAAAATACACCTACTGGTGCCTGGTTTTACAAATCCCGCAAAAGGGACATGGAGAAAAAAAAAATTGGCTGGTTGAAAAAAAAAAAAAAAAAGACCCTCCCATCTCACTACGCTCTCCTGTTTGGGAACACTTTGTCTTTTAAAATGACGGATGGACAAAGGCAAGCGGATAAATCCAAAGTTGTGTGTCAACATTGTTTCAACGCAGATCGGGTTTGCTGCAGGTAACACGTCATGTTCGCCCACACAACGGTATCATCTGGCAGTGAATGTTACATCTACAAGAAAGAAAAGCAGCTTAGTGCAAACATCGATAGCTTCAGCTCACTACCTTTGTTGCTAGTGAGCGGGTTTTCTCCACTGCTGGAGATATTGTCACTGCAACCACTCTACACCGGGCTTTCTGCACAAAATGTGGATTATTATGTTGTTTTGTTTTTTTAGTTAAAAGATTACAGTTTTAATTTACTAATTTTATACATATTTATATATTTTTAAAAATTTGAAAAGTCAGTCCTAGTCATTTGAAATATTACCAAAATGAGACGCTTTTATTTAGTTAAAAATATATATATTCATTCATTCTATGCCGCTTCCCCTCATTAGGGTCATGGGTGTTAAAAATATATATAGTTTTTTAAATAAAAGCATTTGAAGTCATTTTTCTGCATTTTTTGTACCGAAAGTTACACAAACCGAGCACTTCAAAACACTGAACCTAATCGAAATTACATTTCAGTGTACCATTACACCTCTAATTGCAAGGGAACGCAAAACTGATGTGTGATGGAACGCAAAATGTATTACTTCCGTGTAGTATGCATATACCAGAAGTCTAAAAGTTGACTATTGGAAAGCTAACAAGCTCAACAGTCACAAAGATTGTGGTTACTCAGATTACGCCACGTCAGACGAAGGACTATAAATGCAGGGGTGTCCAAAATGCATTGTAGTGGCCATTTGCTGTGGGTAGCTTGTTTTTTTTTTGGTCCATGGCACTTTGTAGAAATAGTTTTGCCGAAAATGGGAGAAAAGGCTAAAGTGTTATTTCTAAGAATTACTAATAACACAAACAATTTTCTTTTATCCTTTTTACACAGTTGGGGTGGAGGTGATGGTGGTGGAGTACTCATAAAATGTCTTTAAGGTTGGACGGATGTGAGAAAATGTACACGGTTGGCCCAGCCTCACTATGGCGTCAATACAAGTGCAGAAATCCACACGGCATAAAAAGCTAAATCAACGTGCTCTGAATAACCACTCCCTGCTGATTTTGCAAGATAGTCATAACTATGGGGTGCCAATAGTACCAGTATAAGATGTCTCACAGCAATTCAATAGTTGTGACCTATTGGGATTTTGCGTTACCTTACCATTTTCCACTGGCTCTCTTCTTTCCCTTGTCTTGCTTGCAGTCTCATTTTCAGCTGATTGTCTAGTTTCCTTTGTTTTACTAGCCGTGTCATTTGCTCCTGGTGTTCTTGTTTCCTTTGTCTTGATTGCCATGTCATTTTCTGCTTGTTTTCTTTTTTCTCTCGTCTTACTTGCGGTCTTATTTTCTGCCAGTGGTCTTTTCTCTTTTGTCTTGCAAGCTGTGTCATCTTCTCCTAGGCTGCTAGTTTCCCTTGTTCTACTTGCGGTCTCATTTTCCGCTAGTTTTCCTGCCTCCCTTGTCTGGCCTGCTGTGTCACTTTCAGCTGTTATTGGAGTTTTCTTTGTTTTACCTGCAGTGTTATTTTCTGCAAGTTTTCTTGTTTCTCTTGTCTTGCTTGATGTGTCATTTTCTGCTTGTTTATTTTTCTCCCCTGCCTTGCTTGCTGTGTCTTGTCTTGCCTGTTTTCGTGTTTCCCTTGCCCTACTTGTGTCATTTTCTGCTTTTCTTTTCACTTTTGTCTTTCTTGGTGTGTCATGTCCTGCCTGTTTTCTTGTTGCCTTCCTTATCGTGTCATTTTCTGCTTGTTTTCTTGTTGCCTTCCTTGTTGTGTCATTTTCTGCTTGTTTTCTTGTTGCCTTCCTTGTTGTGTCATTTTCTGCTTGTTTTCTTGTTGCCTTCCTTGTTGTGTCATTTTCTGCTTGTTTTCTTGTTGCCTTCCTTGTTGTGTCATTTTCTGCTTGTTTTCTCGTTGCCTTCCTTGTTGTGTCATTTTCTGCTTGTTTTCTCGTTGCCTTCCTTGTTGTGTCATTTTCTGCCAGTTTTCTTTTCGCTCTTGCCTTGCTTGCTGTGTCATTTTCTGCCCGTTTTCTTTTCTCCCTTGCCTTGCTTGCTGTGTCATTTTCCGTGGGTTCGCTTGCTTCCATTGTTTTGCCTGATGTGTCATTTTCTGCTAGTCTTCTTTTTTCCTTACCCTGGCTTGCGGCATTATTTTCTGCTTGTTTTCTTGTTTTTTTTGTCATGCTTGTTGTGTCATTTTCTGCTATTTTTTTCTCCCTTCTCTTGCATGCTGTGTCATTTTCTGCTGGTTCACTTGCTTCCCTTGTCTTACTTGCTGTGTCCGTTTCTGCTAGTTTTGTTGTTTCCTTTGTTTTACTTGCCGTGTCATTTTCTGCTAGTGTTCTTGTTTCCCTTGTCTCGCTTGCTGGGTCATTTTCTGCTGGGTTTTTTTCTTTTGTCTTGTTCAAAATATCTTTCTCTATTTGGTTGGTTTCAGGTGATATATTTGAATCCACCGCGTTTGTGTTAGCTGGTGGTGTTTCGCCCATGAATCGTCTTCTCTTGCTTGAGGACGGCTCCATAGAAAGATCTGCGAGGGCGTCGGATTCCATAGTGGATAAAAAGGGCCTTAAGTAGTCTTCCTTAAAGCTGTGATCATCAGGACATTGAGGCAAAGCCCGTACTTTGGATTCGGTTGTTGTGGTCAAGACCACTTTGGATTGAGTCGTTAAAGAGGTCTTGCCGTCACTATTGTCAAAGTTGCCATTTGAAAAAATGTTGGAACTCGTTGATAGACTACTAGGGATGCGAGTCTCAGAATCACACGAGGAAGAATGGATTTCTGAAATAGGGAAAAAGTACAACTTCAGCATACAAATAAGCAGGAATGACACTACATTTTTGACTGTGGAGACACAGTCAGGTGCAGGTATAACGTACGATTTCATGCTCATCAATTTTATCTACTCGTTTACCGTAGGTTATGACATTATCGTCATCAGAATCTGTGTCTATGTATTCCCACCCCAGCAAAGCATACTGTTCCTTCACAATGACTTCGCACTCAGCCACAGACCTGCAAGACAAAATCACAAAACAAAGTAAATATGTTTATATACAGCTTTAATTCTCCGGCCAACACAATCTTAATTCCCTTTAGAATCACTTAGTCACCTAATGTGGGTCAGACGTCACTTTTCAACTATGCTTCAACAGAATTATTTTAAAAAACAACAACTCATAAAACAGGCCAGGACAAAAATGATGGTACACCTAGAAAAGACTGAAAATAATGTGACCAAAGGGACATGTTGATCCATGTGTGTCCACTAATTAGCTGCAATCTTTTAATCAGTCAGAAGGCCTATATACAGGTCTACAAGTAGTTACTGTGCTGTTTGGTGACCAGTGTACCACACTCAACATGGACCAGAGGAAGCAAAAGAAAGAGTTGTCTCGGGAGATTAGAAAGAAATTATAGACAAGCATCTTAAAGGTAAAGGCTGTAAGACCATCTCCAAGCAGCCTGATGTTCCTGTGACTACAGTTGCACATTTTTTTCAGAAATTTAAGATCCATGGGACTGTAGCCAAAATTGATGACAAATCAAAGACACGGATACCACGAATGGTAATAAAAGAGATTCAAGGTGAACTTCAAAATCAAGGAACATCAAGTGTCAGATCGTCGATGTTTGAGCCAAAGTGGACTTCATAAAAGATGACCAAGGAGACACCATTGTTGAAAAAAATATTAACATCATCATTATAAAAAAGCAAAATTGGAATTTGCCGGGCCTGTTTCATGAGTTAATTTTGAGTTTCATGAGCTTTTCTTTCATTAACCCAACGATACCAACAATTTCGTCCTCGTGTGTATCTAATAACATATCTTATTAGAAAGAAAGAACAAGCTACCAACAATAGTGTTTTTTAGGAAAGTGCAAGTGCAACAGTAAGTGTTTCAACAGCGTGATGATTGTTTTATATTTAGTAAAGTTCTTTATTGCGTGTTTCATACTGAAAATGGCAGCACACGCTTTGTTCAAAAACAGGAGAACTGCACCTTGAAGATGGGGCCATGGGGCAGGGGCGCTGGGCCTAGTAGCTGAGAAGATCCACCAGTTCTGCATTGCTGACAGACTGGAAGGGCAGGGGTATTATGGCTCTGATGCAGCCGAGCCTCTATGTCCGTATCTATTTTACGGAGCGTGAATGATGCAAGCTCGGTTAGCTCAGTTCAGCAGAGCATGCTAGTGCAGCTGTGTGAGCGCACGATTCAGTGAGCATGAGTGCGTTTACACCGTGTTGTGTTTTACTACTTGTTTATGTAACCTAGCATTTTACAATGCCACTGACTCGCGCGAGTTCTGAGTGAAATAAGGACTGGAGGCACATTTATTCATGCAACCAGCTCGTCTTAACAGTCAAGACTCTCAACACAAAACACTTCCGGCCTTCAAAATAAGAGCGCCATTGGCTCCATTCTGCCTTTATTGTGTAAGAAAAATAAGGGTGTCATAAAAGATATGTTACAAATTGGAATTGCATCGGTGACATTTTTTCACATACAATACGGAATCCATAATAGTTTGCATTATTATTACATTGTATTCTTTCCAACCACATATTTACTTATACAATACCCTCTTAATCTAATATAAAACATTTTTGTTGCCAATATTTTCACTTTCACTTACTGTGGTCTTTAACTTCTCATTAGCTGATGAACAGACTATTTCGGTTTAACATTTGTGTGCAATAAATTGCTTACTCAAAATATTTTTTGTCTCACATTTCTTGGTTCTGCCTTTCGAAGCTCTACTTAGAACCTCCACACGATCCAACACTGCAAAATGTAAATCCAAAGTCACTCACTCGCAGAGTTTCAGGAGACGTTCCGCTTGTTTCTTCCTCCTTTCCAACAAACTCTGCAAAAAACTGCATTTCTCCTGCACGTCAGGCGAGATCAGGCCAATATTTTGCACTCGCTCTGCAATCCAACTCTGGAGCTCCTCTATGGTCATTTCCATATCATCCCCCTCCATGATCACTGCAACATGCCAGGTTCAATTGTGTCAGAAATAGACATTTTTTATGGGTTAATCAAGTACAGAGTTTTTTGCAATTCTCTGGTGCCAGGACGTGACCCCCCCCGCCCCGCGAAAAGTGAAAAAACAATATTGAACCAGTCCTCCTCCTGCGGGTATTTCTTTAAGTGCACTAAATTGCCAGAGGAAGGGGGCGTCATATAAAATCTCACACTACATTGGGTCGGACCGCTCCTGGGAACAGAGAACAGATCAAATTAGGCATCAGACAGGACAACAAGAGGTGACTTCAAGCAGACTGATTTATTAAAAAGCTTTGTAAGTGTTGAGCATTTCTCCAGTGCCTTTTGTCTGATTTGAGACTGATCATTTCATCACCAAAAGTCCAACTGAGCAATACATATCCCAAAATTCCTGCAATCCTGACCTATAGCAGCAATTTGTGGACTACAACGGCAGTGAGCTCACAGGTACATTGTTTGACGATATTCCACTGTGCTGATGTATTTTTTGTTATTACTCCTTCCCAACTGAATTTGTAATTACACGCCCCCCCCCCATCCCAGCTGGCTTTGGGCGGGAGGCGGGGTGCACCCTGGCCAGCCAATCACAGGGCAGACAAACATTCCCATTCATACCGATGGACAATTAACCTAACATATACGTTTTTGGAATGTGGGAGGAAACCACTAAACTCCACACTGGAGATTCGAACCCTGAACCTCCTGACTGTGAGGCCAATGTGCTACCCACTCGGCCAAAAATGGGGCAAGAGGGGTGGGGGGTGGAAGAGAGGGAAAAGGGAAAGAGAAAAGGAGAAAAAATGATGAAAATATACGCCATATAAAAACAATTTTCTACTCTGATAGTTTTTTAACAATGTTTACACTTTAGCACTTATTGCAAGGTGAATGATCTTGTAAACACGCCCCCTTTCGTCACGTGACCTTTTAGTCCCTGTTAGGATCTTGTTCAGAGCTCGGTCGAAACCCTTTGAACTTGTTCGTATCTCCTTTTCGGATTGTTCTGTGATGTGTTAGGCCCCCCAAAGCAGTCCGTGCGTCCCACTGGATACTTTAATCTATCTATCTGGTACTTTAAATACCAGATAGATAGGTACTTTCATAAATGTAGAATGCTATATACTTAAAAAAAGTTCTACTCGATAAATAGCTACTTCAAAGAACGCTAAATACGAGCTAGACACTTTAATTGACGTTATCTTTGTGAATGTCGCTCACGTTCACTTACCAGAAGACAAAATGGCCGTCCCTTTGAAAGGCCCTGAGGTGGACGACGACGTATTCACAGTACAACCGCCACCCAATCTTCAAGCACACCGGGCCCGCTTTTGACGTTCTCACAAAGGGGGGGTGGGGCAAAGAAAAAAAAAAGGGTTCCCGCAAAGTGGTGGGTCTTCTTCGTCGTATCCTTCAACTCGGGACGGGATACTCACTGCTGCCCCCTGTGTCCCTGGGACGGAAACGCAGGTACAACGGGCTCTCTCGAATGGCCCGTGCTGCCTTCAGGTGCAATGTACCCCGTTACGTAGGAGGCCGCCGCGCTGCCTTCAGGTGAACGAGCGATGGCATCTGCGAGTTTTAGGGCTGTCACAACGGTTACGTCTAAAGTCGGGGTCGGCGGCCTACTAGTCCGCATTTGTGAGCTGCATGCGCCGTCGTGCCGCTCGAAGGCTGTCCAAATTAGAAGGTCCGCATTCAGACTCCTTCCTGGACAATCATATCCCAAGATCCTTTGCGCGCTTCCCTCCAGTCCCTACAGATGGAACCATTACCGTGAAAAGCTGGGAAGGGGCTTCAGGATTGTTAGGAACAAGATGAAGTAATTGTGTTTGTGCACATCACTTACTCGTTTTCTTGGAAATTCTTTTGTTACTGTGTATTATGTACGTATGTGTATGTGTATGTACTTTGTTTATGTTTACAATTCTCTTCCTCCTTGCCTGGAGGAAATGCAGTCAACGGACAATAAAAACTAAACAGTATGTGCTATTGCGGATGATAATTGGGCAAACTAAATTGTGGTTTTAGTGTTTATCAAGTAAATTAATCATTTTTGTACTAAAAGAAAAAAATAATACATAATAATAATTTTTGCACTGAAAATTCTGCTCAAGACCTCACTCCCAACCTGGAGGGTGCAACCCACCGTTTTCTGACTGGGAACCATGGCCTCGGATTGGGAGGTGCTGAGTCTCATCCCATGGGCTGCACGGTGCTGGAGTGGGTACCACAGTGGCCTCACAGTCAGGAGGTTCACGGTTCGAATCTCCGTTGGGCATCTCTGTGTGGAGTTCTCCCCGTGCGTGTGTGGGTTTTCTCCGGGTACTCCGCTTTCCTCCCACATTCCAAAAACATGCATGTTAGCTTCATTGGCCGCTCTAAATTGTCCATTAGAGTGTGAATGTTTGTTTGTCTATATGTGCCCTGCCATTGACTGGCGACCGGTCAAGGGTGTACCCCGCCTCCCGCCCAAAGTCAGCTAGGATAGGCTCCAGCATCCCCGTGACCCTAATGAGGATAAGCGGTATAGAAAATGAATGAATGAATCTCATCCCAGAAGCTTCTCACTCAGCTGCAAACTGCCCGAGTATACGCTGAGGGTCACAGCCTGATGAGGCCCACATCGTTTGCCAGTAGCAGAGAGGAGCTCCTAAGGGCCCCAAACCACACCCTCTCGATGTCTTGGCTGCACCTGGAAATTCTGTCAATGGACTTTATGAACAGGATCATACCAAACAGGACATGACAAAGGGCAGCCTTGGCAGAGGCCAACATTCACCAGGAACAGCCTGGACGTCCTGCTGGCAATGCAAACCAGGCTCCCGCTCGGGCTGCACAAGGACCGAACGGCACCAATCCTGAACTCCCGCAGCAACCTCCACAGGACACCACGAGGCAGGCGGTCAAATGCCCTTTCCAAGTCCACAAAGCACATGTAGACCTGTTGGGCAAACTCCCTTGCATGGATGTAGTGCTGGTCCTGTGTGCCGCGACAAAAAACACATTGGACCTCTTTTAGCTGAGGTTTGAATAAAGTACCCTTCTCTCCAGCACGGTGGTTCATCTGCTGCGTTAACTGGAACGATTCAGGAATAGAATATTCTGCCTGACAGTTGATTTACTGAAGTACACTTCAATGTACTGCAAAAAAAAAAATCAATTAGGATAATCCATTTTTCCCAACAAGAGAGGAGAAATATGAACTTAGGAATAAACTAAACTTAAAACACAAATATGCAAGAACACTAAAAACCTTTAGTACTTGGGTATGTGGAATCAAACTATGGAAGGGATGAAGTAAAGAAGTAAAACAATGCTCTACAATGAAACATTACAAACAGTAGATGTTTACAAAATAAAAGGAAGAAGAGTCGTGAAATATTGTGTACATCCAAGGCCATATTACTTCATTCCTTGGAGAGTACATTTTCAATGCTGTGTTTGTTACTATCACCTTATACTTATACTAGAAACTTTTCATTCCTAGTGACAACATTGTCTGTACTACAACAATATTTTGTTATAAGTGTTTATATACCACTCCTCGCTATTATTATTTATTTTGGTAATCATTCATCAGGACTGCAATATAAGTTATTTTTCATGATAAGGACATTGACTACTATTCAACACACTGTCACATGACCTTACTTATGTATTTAAACTTAGTAAGTGCAGGAAGTGTACAAATGTATTGAAATAGGGGAGAGCCTACGGGGGTAGGATTAAATACGCTTTGCTTCTTCCTACTCCTTTTGGACATTTGGAACTGTCCATTGTATTAAGTGATGTCTTCCGATGTCATTTACATGCATGTTCAATCAAATTCAACCATTACCGTAGTGTATTTACAAGTACAATCATTTATAACAGGTTTAGAAATGGCTACGTTTCAGACATGAATGAAAATGCAGTGACTATTATTAAACACGCATTTCAAATACCTGAGCAGAACCGCATGGTGTTGATGTGGGGGTTCCATCAACAAAAACGTATTTTGTCTGTCACCGGGACTGTGGACTGGTGCATGTCTCCACTGTCCTCTGCATCATCCATGCAAGGATGATCTCCACTGCCGTGGTACCATACCCTTTAAAAAAATACTCTTTATCCATTGTTCTTTATTCAGCCAAACAGCGTCTCGTCTAACCGCAGAATATTTTCCCAGAGGTCATGGTGATCTTCAAGATGTTTTCTAGCAAAATTAATTTGAGCCTTAATGTTCTGTTTGCTTAGCAGTGGACCTCTGACATGCAAGGTGTTTTTGCCCAGTGTCTTTCTTATGGTGGAGTCATGAACACTGACGTTAACTGAGGAAAATGAGGCCTGCAGTTCTTTGGATGTTGATGTGGGGTCTTTTGTGACCTCTTGGGAGTCGTCACTGCGCTCTTGGGGTAAATTTGTTTGGCTGGCCACTCCTGGGAAGGTTTACCACTGTTCCATGTTTTTGCCATTTGTGGATAATGGCTCTCACTGTGGTTTGCTGGAGGCCCAAAGCTTCTAAATGGCTTTATAATCTTTTCCAAACCGATATCTAAATGTGAGGGGCACTCAATTTTTCACACAGGCCATGTTGTTCTTCCTCCTTCCTAAATTTATTTTTAAAACCTACATTTTGTGCTCAAATTGTGTTGTCACTGACCTAATATTTAGTTTGCTGATCGGAAAAATTTGCAAAAAAGTAGAAATCAGAGTTCTTGGATTACCGCCACGACAGGCACCGACCACCTTACGGCCGCAGCTCCGATCAGCCGCATCGACAATGGAAGCACAAACCATCTTCCACTCGGATTCAATGTCCGCTGCCTCCCTCGGAACATGGTCAAAGCTCTCCCGTAGGTGGAGGTTGAACCTCCTTCTGACAGGGGACTCTGCCAGACGTTTCCAGCAGACCCTCACAATGTGTTTGGGTCTGCCAGGTCTGACCGGAATCCTCCTTCACCATCGGAACCAACTCACCACCACGTGGTGATTGGGTTGACAGCTCCGCCCCTCTCCTCACCCGAGTGTCCAAAACATGTGGCCGCTAGTCCGACGACACAACCACAAAGTCAATCATCCAACTGCGGCCCAGGGTGTCCTGGTGCCAAGTGCACATGTGGACACCCTTATGCTTGAACATGGTGTTCGTTATAGACAATCCGTGACATCCAATAACAGAAGTCCAATAACAAGACACCGGTCGGGTTAAGATCAGGGGGGCCGTTCCTCCCAATCACACCCCTCCAGGTCTCACTGTTGTTGCCAACATGAGCGTTGAAGTCACCCAGCAGAACAAGGGAATCCCCCGAGGGAGCACTCTCTAGTATTTCCTTTAAGGACTCCAAAAAGGGCGGGTATTCTGAACTGCCGTTTGGCGCATAAACACAAACAACAGTCAGGACCCGTCCCCCCACCCGAAGGCGTAGGGAAACTACCCTCTCGTTTACCGGGTTAAACTCTAACGTGCAGGATGGAGCCGGGGGCAACAAGAATTGCCACCCCTGCCCGTTGCCTCTTATTGCCGGCAACACCAGAGTGGAATGAAGTCCAGCCCCTCTCAAGAGGACTGGTTCCACAGCCCTTGTTGTGCGTCGAGGTGAGTCCGACTATATGTAGCCGGAATTTCTCCACCTCACGCACCAGTTCAGGCTCCTTCCCCTCCAGAGAGGTGACATTCCACGTACCGAAAACTAGATTCTGATTCTCAACTAGATCTAGGATCGGACCGCCAAGGCCTCTGCTTCCGGCCGCCACCCAGCTCTCTTTGCACCCGACCCCTTTGGCCCCTCCCACGAGTTGTGAGCTAATGGGAGGGGGGACCCACGTTACCTTTTCAAGCTATGCCCGACCGGGCCCCATGGGTGTAGGGTCGGCCACCAGACGCTCGCCATCGTGCCCCGCCTCCGGGCCTGGCTCCAGAGGGGGGCCCCGGTGACCCGCGTCCGGGCGAGGGAAAACAAAGTCCATTGTTATTGTGCATCATTGGGGTCTATTGAGCCACTCTCTGTCTGGTCCCTCCCCTAGGACCTGTTTGTCATGGGTGACCCTACCAGGGTCATCACAGCCCCCGACAACTTAGCTCCTAGGATCATTGGGACACGCAAACTCCTCCACCACGATAAGGTGGTGGCTCAGGGAGGAGAAAGTGTTTCAGTTATGCTTATAGGTAACATGAATAGATGTTTAGCTCCTACAGGGAGCAAGTAAACAACGTGCGACTACCGTAAACCCTGGAGGATAAAAAAAAAACTCCACAAAAATAACAAGTAGTGAGCAAGTGTATAAATATACAGTATAACAAGGGTGTCTAGCAGGGGTGTAACGATTCGTTTTAATCTTCTTTTCCTTTGGGCTTATCCCTTCAGGGGTCGCCACAGCGAATCAATTGCCTCCATCTAACTCTGTCTTCTGTATCCTCTACTTTAAACGCCAACTACCTTCATGTCCTCTTTCACTACATCCATAAACCTCCTCTTTGCTCTTCCTCTAGACTCAGCATTCTTCTACCAACATATTCACTATCTCTCCTCTGGACATGTCCCAACCATCTCAGTCTGGCCTCTCTGACTTTATCTCCAAAACCTCTAACATGTGCTGTCCCTCTGATGTGCTCATTCCTGATCCTGTCCATCCTGGTCACACCCAAAGAGAACCTCGGCATCTTCATCTCTGCTACCTCCAGCTCTGCCTCCTGTCTTTT
Organism: Oostethus manadensis; assembly: GCA_024372805.1. Classification (NCBI taxonomy): domain Eukaryota; kingdom Metazoa; phylum Chordata; class Actinopteri; order Syngnathiformes; family Syngnathidae; genus Oostethus; species Oostethus manadensis. The sequence continues at coordinate 992,550 of QODF01000077.1, forward strand.
CCTCAGCGGGACTGTCTCTAAAACAAACAACATGGCTGGTCTCACCACAGTTTTGTACACCTTTCCTTTCATTTTAGCTGAAACTCTTCTATCACACCCGACACTTTTCTCCACCCATTCCAACCTGCCTGCACACGCTTCTTCACCTCTTTTCCACACTCTCCATTGCTCTGGACTGTCGACAGTATAAATTAATTATGGATATAAACAAACGAGTAAACAGCAATTCATGGCAAGAGCATTCACATTTTATTCGAATAAAGTCCAACCAAAACTTCAGGTGGAACGATGAATTCTCTCTGAAAAAACATGACCACCTTTGATTTGATATCTCATTCATTTATTTACCTGAAGTATTAAAAGGTTATTTGGCGCCACTATCAGATTAGAATGAAATTTCATGCGCAGATAGATATTAACGTGAATGAGTATCCTACATACTGTAACGTCTGCAAGGACGCCATTAAAACCACGAGGGGTTTTTTTCTCGTACAATTACGAGAAAAAGTCAAACATAATTTGTCATTGTGTCATACATGTCAGAGGGCAAATATAGCATACTGTAGTTCTTCGGGAGGAGGGAAACTCCTCTGCCTTCAGACAAGCTTTTATTTATAACGGTTCAGCAAAACAGAGCAGTAGAGCACAAACAGATGAGCATGGTTTGGCATCATCTCACCAGTGCTTTCTAGTACCCTCTCCCCCCTCCACATAAAGCCCTCCTTTTCATAGCCATCTCAGGTAATGCCTGTAACAAGGTCACGACCTTACGTATGTAATATTACAAGCTTTTTCTCGTAAACGCACGATGTTATTTTCATAAATGAATGACAAAATGTACAACTTTATTCTCAAAATCTGAACATTTTTAACATTTGATTTTAAGAGGCGTTCCCAGAGACAGCTATAAGCACAGGGGACTTGTGTGACCTTTGGCCTGGGTCAAAGGTAAAATAACGACTTTCAAACTCGTAATGACTTTTGTCTCGTGAAAATATGACTTTTAATCTCCAAATCTTTATTTTAAACCCTAATACGCCATCGTAAAATACACACTATCCTATGAAAATGTCCAAATTTAGGTCCACACAAACGCTTCCAACAGAGCGCGCATGGTCAGCATCACATGACGTCATCCGTGCACCCCAGTCAACAGGCATGACTAATCGACTTAGGCCAAATCAGATCTGTTACAAGGCTAACGTTTAATGTCTTTATCACTAAAATAGGTAAAAAACACATCCATATAAAACCTGCCGTGCAAAAATCCAATGCTTTCCTAGCATCGATTAAATCAACTGATAACCTTTCAAACAATCGTTAGATCGATATATGTCCTCTAGAATGGCGAACACAGATCATGGCAGTGGGATTTTAGGATTATGAATCGATACGTCGATGTACTGAATGAATCGTTACATCCCTAGTGTCTAGACTATCTCCACAGAGGGCCACATGCATCTTTGTTATGTAGGTGAAAACGTGCATCACCTGTATGCTCTTTTTTTCCCATTCCATTTTCTTTCGCTTATCCGAGCCCGGGTCGCGGAGGCGGCAGTCTCAGTGGGAATGTCCAGACTTCCCGGTCTCCGGCCACCTCTTCTAGTTTCACCTAGAATTCACCAAGGCGTTCCCAAGCCAGTTGTGAGACACAATCCCTCCAGCGTGTCCTAGGACTTCCCCAGGGCCTTCTCCCGGCTGGATATGCCCAGAACACTTCATCAGGGGGCCGCACGGTGGCTGAGTGGTTAGCACATTGGCCACACAGTCAGGAGATCTGGAAGACCTGGGTTCGAATCTCCGTTGGTCATCTCTGTGTGGAGTTTGCATGTTCTCCCCGTGCGTGTGTGGGTTTTCTCCGGGTACTCCGGTTTCCTCCCACATTCCAAAAACATGCATGTTAGCTTCATTGGCGACTCTAAATTGTCCATAGGTATGAATGTGAGTGTGAATGTTTGTTTGTCTATATGTGCCCTGCGATTGACTGGCGACCAGTCCAGGGTGTACCCCGCCTCTCGCCCAAAGTCTGCTGGGATAGGCTCCAGCATCCCCATGATCCTAATGAAGATAAGCGGTATAGAAAATGAATGAATGAATGAACTTCATCAGGGAGGCATCCGGACTAGATGCCCGAGCCACCTCAACTGGCTCCTTTCGATGTGAAGGAGCAGCGGCTCTACTCTGAGCTCCTCTTGGATGGCAAAGTTCCTCACCTTATCTTATCTCTTAGGGCGAGTCCAGCCACCCTACGAAGGAAACTCATTTCCGCCGCTTGTATCCGCGATCTCATTCTTTTGAGAATGGGAACATAGATCGATCGATAAATAAAGAGCTCTCTCTTCACCTTGACGGTCCGGTACAACGACCACATCACTGCAGACGCTGCACCAATACGTCTGTCGACCTCACGTGAACAAGACCCCAATCCACCCATTTCCGACTGGGAACCGTGGCCTCGAATTTGGAGGTGCTGAGTCTCTTTCCAGAAGCTTCACACTGCTCCAGTAAACGCTGAAGGTCACAGACTGAGGAGCCCATCAAGACCACATCATCTACAAATAGCAGAGAAGAGGTCCTAAGGCCACCAAACTGGACTCTCAATGCCTTGACTGCACCTAGAAATTCTGTCCATGAAGGTTATGAACAGAATCGGTGACCAAGGGCTGCCTTGGTGGAGGCCAACATTTACTGGAAAGTTGCTTGACTTACTGCTGGCGATGCAATCCAGGCTCCTGCTTTGATTGTACAAGGACCGAATGCCACGTAGTAGCGCACCACCAATCCCGTACTTCCTGAGCACCCCCCACAGGACACCACGAAGGACACGGTCGAATGCCTTTACCAAGTCCACAAAGCACAGAGCAAAGCAAACTTCCACATACCTTCCAGTGCCCTTCCAAGAGTGTAGAGGTGGTCCTCGCGTTCCGCGACGGGGTGAAAAAAAAACCATTGCATCTCCTGTAACTGATGTTCGTACCCTTCTATCAAGCACCCTGAAATAGGTATCCCATGTCCGGGATGTGTGTCCCTCCTTTTGATTTTTTCTCTATTTTTCTTTAAATTATTATAAACTGTCTTCATGACTCCTCCCTGAGCCACCACCTTATCGTGGTGGAAGACTTTGCGTGTCCCAATGATCCTAGGAGCTACGTTGTCAGGGTCTGTCATGCCACTGGTAGGGTCCCCCATGACAAACAGGTACTAGGGGAGGGACCAGACTAAGAGTGGCTCAAAAAGACCCTGATGATGGCTAAAAACAAGGAACTTTGTTTTTTCTCGGCCGGACGCAAGTAACCTGGCCCACCTCTAGAGCCTGGCCTGGAGGTGGGGCACGATGGCAAGCATCTGGTGGCCGGGCCTGCACCCATGGGTCCCCCCTTCCAGGAGCTCACCACTCGTGGGAGGGGCCAAAGAGGTCAGGTGCAAAGAGAACTGGGTGGCGGCTGGAGGCGGAGGCCTTTGTCGGCACGTGGAATGTCACCTCTCTGGAGGGAAAGGAGCCTGAGCTGGTGCGTGAGGTGGAGAAATTCCGGCTAGATATAGTCGGACTCACCTCGACGCAAAACAAGGGCTCTGGAACCAGTCCTCGCGAGAGGGGCTGGACTTCATTCCACTCTGGTGTTGCCGGCAATGAGAGGCGACGGGCAGGGGTGGCAATTCTTGTTGCCCCCCGGCTCCAAGCCGTTACGTTGGAGTTTAACCCGGTGACTGAGAGGGTAGTTTCCCTCCGCCTTCGGGTGGGGGGACGGGTTCTGACTATTGTTTGTGCTTATGCACCAAACAGTAGTTCAGAATACCTGCCCTTTTTGGAGTCCTTAGAGGAAGTACTAGAGAGAGCTCCCTCGGGGGATTCCCTTGTTCTGCTGGGTGACTTCAACACTCATGTTGGCAACGACGGTGAGACCTGGAGGGGTGTGATTGGGATGAACGGCCCCCCTGATCTTAACCCGAGCGGTGTTTTGTTATTGGACTTCTGTGGTCGTCACGGATTGTCTATAACGAACACCATGTTCAAGCATAATGTTGTCCACATGTGCACTTGGCACCAGAACACCCTGGGCCGCAGTTCGATGATTGACTTTGTGGTTGTGTCATCGGACTTGCGGCCACATGTTTTGAACACTCGGATGAAGAGAAGAGCGGAGCTGTCAACCGATCACCACGTGGTGGTGAGTTGGTTCCGAGGGTGAAGGAGAAAGCCGGTCAGACCTGGCAGACCCAAACGCATTGTGAGGGTCTGCTGGAAACGTCTGGCAGAGTCCCCTGTCAGAAGGAGTTTCACCTCCCACCCCCTGGACAGCTTTGACCATGTTCCGAGGGAGGCAGCGGACATTGAGTTCAAGCGGGCGATGTTTTGTGTCTCCATTGTCGATTCGGTCGATCGGAGCTGTGGCCGTAAGGTGGTCGGTGCATGTCGTGCCGGTAATCCCAGAACCCGTTGGTGGACACCAGTGGTGAGGGATGCTGTCAAGCTGAAGAAAGAGTCCTATCAGGTTGTTTTGGCCCATGGGACTTTGGAAGCAGCTGACAACTACCGGCAGGCCAAACGGTAGATACATAACTTAAAATCAAAAAGCTCATCAGGTGATTTCCTAGTCCACTAGTCCATCTAAAAGGAAAACAAACTGAAAAAAAAAATTTATTTTGCAAATAATGTATAACATTAATGGATATATGAACCAGATACATACAATGCCCTTCAAAAGGTACAAACAAAAACATTTAAGATATACATTTAATCCAGAAGCCTTCATCTGCTACTATGAAGTTTGTTGAAAAACACACTTATATTAGATGAAGATGCACTGTCTTTGTTTATTGTTGCAACAATGCTAGCATCTCTGGATTGGACGTGATCTGTTCACACTCTTGCAAGAAATATAGTTCAATCAAATTACACAGGAAGGGAACAAGCAAATGTGTACTGATATAATGTTTGGTCTCAGCCATGTTGAGTGAAATATACTTGAATAGCAGTGTGTGTACCATACCATGACATTGCATGTCAAATGTTTTTCTTGGAATCATTAAAAAGTTTGTAAACAAATGGGATGAAAAGTGGGCTTGGCATGTGTCAACCCATTGATCCTCATAAAACATTTCCCAGAAAAATATGCCACTAAAGCTGCACATAATGTAACACACATTGAATTTATTCCAACTCAAACATGGATCCTGTGATCAACCTCTGAAAGTCTAATGCAGCAAAATCAGATGTCGGGGTAGGCCAAAAGTAGGGTTACAGTTAACACAAACATTTTACATTTATTGGACATTTGAGCACTTGAGAGATTAAATAATCAATGTAAAATGCCTAATATGTAAATATAACGTATTTAAATAAATGTCTTATAAATGTAAAATGTCTAAAGTGTAAACTGTAAACTTTACAGTGGAACCCCGGATTTCGTGGAATTCTGTTTGTGATAAAAATTGCCAAAAATATGTCCTGTTATTGTACAGCCAGACAGTGTCCAAACAAAGCTCTTGTTTCTGTGAAGAATGGATAGTTGGTATTTTGGAGTTGGGACACTATAGACAGATTATAGCCATGGACTAAATCCTTTAATCATCCTTATTGTGCATTTCTGCGTCATTTCTTACACTTACTAAGCACTGTGTGCCCTGCACTGATGAGCTGTCTAAGTGCATTGTGTATTTTTGTGTGCTTTGTCTTAACTACCACTGCAAAATAACCCACAATGATGCTGAGGATGGATAAAAGTGCCAGAACTTTGATAAAATAGGTGAGAACCAACTAGAATTCAACGTATGTGTGGCTCTTCCATCACCTACAAGTCTTCAATAAAAGGAAAGTCATTTTAGATGTTCATTTATCCATTTTATTTGTCATTTTTGTTTATTTTTTTATTGTTTTCAGCAAATAAACGCATTATTACAGAAGCACGGTATTAACTGATTTTACATTATTTGTTTTTGCAGGGGAAATTGCAACGTTTAATTCGGCTTTTGTCCCACATTTTGGAACAAAGCCCGAGGTTCCACTGTACATGTCCACGCATATTATATATATGCATATATATATACACACACACACACACACACACACATATATATATATATATGCGAATATATATATATGCGCTCCTCCCAGAGTCACCACCTTATCGTGGTGGAGGAGTTTGCATGTCCCAATGATCCTAGGAGCTAAGTTGTCGGGGGCTGTCATGCCCCTGGTAGGGTCACCCATGACAAACAGGTCCTAGGGGAGGGACCAGACAAAGAGTGGCTCAAAAGACCCTAATGATGAATGATATAATTGGACTTCGTTTTCCCTCGCCCGGACGCGGGTCACCCGGGCCCCCTCTGGAGCCAGGGCCGGATGTGGGGCACTATAGCGAGCGTCTGGTGGCCGGGCCTGCACCCATGGGGCCCGGTCGGGCGTAGCTCGAAAAGGTAACGTGGGTCCCCCCTTCCATTAGCTCACAACTCGTGGGAGGGGCCAAAGGGGTCAGGTGCAAAAAGAGCTGGGTGGCGGCCGGAGGCAGAGGCCTTGGCGGTCCGATCGTCGGCTAGAGAAGCTAGTTGTCGGTACGTGGAATGTCACCTCTCTGGAGGGAAAGGAGCCTGAGCTGGTGCGTGAGGTGGAGAAATTCCGGCTAGATATAGTCGGACTCACCTCAACGCACGGCAAGGGCTCTGGAACCAGTCCTCTCTAGAGGGGCTGGACTTCATTCTACTCTGGTGTTGCCGGCAATTAGAGGCGACGAGCAGGGGTGGCAATTCTTGTTGCTTCCCGGCTCCAAGCCTGCACGTTGGGAGTTTAACCCGGTAAATGAGAGGGTAGTTTCCCTACGCCTTCGGGTGGGGGGACGGGTCCTGACTGTTGTTTGCGCTTATGCGCCAAACGGCAGTTCAGAATAACTGCCTTTTTTGGAGTCCTTAGAGGAAATACTAGAGAGTGCTCCCTCGGGGGATTCCCTTGTTCTGCTGGGTGACTTCAACGCTCATGTTGGCAGCGACAGTGAAACCTGGAGAGGTGTGATTGGGAGGAACGGCCCCCCTGATCTTAACCCGTCTTGGTATTGGACTTCTGTGCTCGTCACGGATTGTCTATAACGAACACCATGTTCAAGCATAAGGTTGTCCCCATGTGCACTTGGCACCAGAACACCCTGGGCCGCAGTTCGATGATTGACTTTGTGGTTGTGTTGTCGGACTTGCGACCACATGTTTTGGACACTCGGGTGAGGAGAGGGGCGGAGCTGTCAACTGATCACCACCTGGTGGTGAGTTGGTTCCGATGGTGGGGGAGGATGCCAGTCAGACCTGGCAGACCCAAACGCATTGTGAGGGTCTGATGGGAACGCCTGGCAGAGTCCCCTGTCAGAAGGAGTTTCAACTACCACCTACGGGAAAGCTTTGACCATGTTAAAAGGGAGGCAGCGGACATTGAATCCGAGTGGGCGATGTTTCGTGCCTCCATTGTCGATGCGGCCGATCGGAGCTGTGGCCGTAAGGTGGTCGGTGCCTGTCGTGGCGGGAATCCCAAAACCCGTTGGTGGACACCAGTGGCGAGGGATGCCGTCAAGCTGAAGAAAGAGTCCTTTCAGGCCGTCTTGGCCCATGGCACTCTGGAGGCAGCTGACAGGTACCGGAAGACCAAGCGGTTTGCAGCCCTGGCAGTCGCTGAGGCAAAAACCCGGACATGGGAGGAGTTCGGAGAGGCCATGGAAAACGACTTCCGGATGGCTTCCAAGAGATTTTGGACTACCATCCGCCGTCTCCGGCGAGACGGCGAGGTGGCTCTGGCATCTGGTTAGGATGCCTCCCGAACGCCTTCCTGGGGAGGCATTCAGGGCACGTCCAACCAGTAGGAGGCCTCAGGGAAGACCCAGGACACGTTGGAGAGACTATGTCTCTCAGCTGGCCTAGGAACGCCTCGGCATCCGCTGGGAAGAGCTGGACGAAGTGGCTGGGGAGAGGGACCTCTGGGCTTCCCTGCTTAGGTTGCTGCCCCCGCGACCCGACCTCGGATAAGCGGAAGAAAATGGATGGATGGAGATATATATATGCGTATATATACACACACACACACACACACACACACGATCAAAACCTTAAGACCAGTTGAAAAATTGCTAAAATTGAGCTTTTGCACATTTGGATCTTAATGAGGTTTTAAGTAGAGCTACAATATGCAAAAGCAAGAAGGGGGAGTGTGACAAAAAGCACTCTGCAAAAGTTTGTTACATGAAGATGTTGCAGCGGGCATCCCTCATGACTGAGGGTCCTCGTCTGTGTGGTAACAGCTGCGTTTCTCAACAGGACAACGCTGCAGTTCACAATGCTCGCTTGACGAAGGACTTCATCACGGAGAATAACATCATTCTTTTGGACCATCCTGCATGTTCCTCTGATATAGGGAACATTTGAGGATGGATGACAAGGGAAGTTTATAAAAAAGACCATCCGTTTCAGACAGTTGATGCCCTTCGAGAAGCCATCTTCACCACTTAGAGCAATGTTCCCACTAGCTTCCTGGAAACACTCGCATCAAGCATGCCCAAACCAATTGTTGAAGTGATTAAAAAGAATGGTGGAGGTACTCATTACTGAGTCCTACTGAGAACATTTTTGTTCTGGTTTGGAGAGGTTTATTTTGAGTGATGGTCTTAAACTTTTGACCAGCTGTTAAACAGCCTGTTTCAGTTTAATTGTTGTTTTCACTGAATTACTTTTTTAAAGTGCTTTTTGTCACACTCCCTCTTCTTGCTTTTGCATATTTTAGCTCCACTTAAAACCTCATTAAGATCCAAATGTGCAAAAGGTAAATTCTAGCAATTTTTCAACCGGTCTTAAGATTTTGATCGGGAGTCTGTGTGTATATATATGTGTGTGTGTGTGTATATATGTGTGTATATATATATATATATATATACGTATGTATGTGTATATACGTATGTATGTGTATATACGTATGTGTATATATATATAAATATATCTGTGTGTGTATATATATTTATATATACACACACACATATATGTATATACGTATGTGTATATATACGTATATGTATATATGTGTATATATATATATGTATATATATATATATACATATATATATATACACACACACACAGCGTTACACTTTTTACTACCTGCTGCACATATACTTGAGAACACTGTTTTGTACTCCCTAAAAAATGATTTTCTGGAACATATCTTGTGAGATTTACTGTTTATTCTCAACTAAAAATCTACCAATTATGCATTTAAAACACAACAAGTAAGTTGAACAAGTTTGGAAAATGTCTTCCTCTGTCATTCTCCGGCGGCCCCTGAAGTCCTCTGGCACCTCTCGGGGGAGGCCCGCAACACACTTTAAAAACCGACGATTTAGCACATTTGTACAATTGACTGGAAGGAAAGCTAGTAATATAAAAGTATACCAAGTATGGATAAAAGGGGATTATCCAGAGCGGTTTAAAGGCTTTGTCAATGGGGGATGCTCATTTAGTGTTCACCTGCGTCTGCTTCTCTTCGCCTCAGTTCCAAAAATCGCGGCATGTGTGCTAGCCGTATGGAGCCGCGGTGAATCCACTCTTTGTGTTTATCAAACTGAAGAAATGACAGCATAACAAACGTGTCATCCAAAACAATAGGGAGAGCGGAAAAACACAACGTCAGTGTAAGAAGGCAGAACTAACCTCAAAAAACACCATAATCAAGCTGGAGTCCACCATCTCCACCTTGCACTTGTGATGATCTCCATTGAACTCCACAGAGGCAATCTGGCCAGGCTTGTATTGGGTTAAATGAGGGTAAGGCCAATCCCTTAAGTATTGCTGCATAAAACGCTGGTGAGCGTCGTCTTGAATGTCGTCTACAGGATCAGGTACTGATGGGAGGCAGAAACGCATACGCTTGTCAAATAAAGTGGGTTTGTCTCCTACCGGGCTCTGCAACCAAACAATCGGGTTCCAACAGAATAGTGCTCTGCGTAGGAACTGGGTCTGCATGGATGCACTTGTACATGCAAATTCCCATAGCTGTCACTTTGGGACTTCAATAAACAGCAAACTAATCCATTGTGCCTCATTATCATTTATCAATCGGTGACAAACATTGAGTAAAATTATTGTCCATCCCCACTTTGTTGGAATATTGGAGGATGCATGCTGATACTGTTTGCTTGACATCAAAGTTTAGCGTTAATGCAGCCCCGCGCATCATGGGCACACACGCTACGCTGGTAAAAATAAGTGTAAAATGAAAACTTCTAAAAAATTACAACAGAAAAAACGACATTTGGGAAAAAAAAAAAAATACAACAGAATTTAGTTTTTTTTTTTTTTTTAAAAAAAGGAATTTCATAGGGATTTCACAATACAAGTGGCCCTCCCCTGGGGCGGTAATGCACCAAAGCAATGGATACCAACCGCCATTAAACTGACGAAGCAGCTGCACTGCCATTGGTTATCTCCCATCATCCTCTTCCTCCTAATGATGGTCAATCCCAGCACACCGAAAAGTTCCCGTTCATTGTTAAAAACTTTTTTTTTTTTTTTACATCATAGTGTTAAGTTTGTATGTAATGTTGTGTATTCATTTAAATGAGGTTACAGTACATAAACTTACGTATGATTTCTGCCATCTGTCAAAACTCAGTTTGCCGCCTCCTCCTCCGCCATCAAGCTCACCTCGCTCGACCCGAAAGGTAAAGTGTAATTTTTCATAATAACATTTATTATTTTTGATAGCTTTTTTTTTTTTAAACATTCACACACATTTAAATTATGTTGTCTTTAACAAACAATATTTCTTACGGGTGGGTACAATATTTACACTTTATAAGACTATTTACGAGGGGGCTGGAACGAATTACGCCATTTATATGTAAATGTTGTCTCATAATATACAAATTCAGAGACACAAAAGCCCCTCCGGAACAAATTAATTTTGTATATTGAGATTCCACTGTATTTTTAAACCGCTTCCCATCATGCACTGCAAGCAGTCCATTTAATTGCAATTATTCATTCAGCTTCCTGTGTCCACCTGACTCCCTTCCTAGGGCTCTCTGTTAAATAAATCATTGCAACTAGGCCGGTCACGATAATCGACAACTCTATTAATCAAACAAACAATAAAAAAAAGTGGATAATTTTGCTGGCTCAATAAATTGTCATGTGCGTGCATGCGTGTGTGCGGTTTCCTTGTGTATTTTTAACCACACAAGCTCGATGACAGGAGGGTTCACTCTGCATCTGTCCGTGCGCATTGGTGCTACAGTGGAATGAATAGAGAGAGTGACCCATCCTTTCCGATATTAATAATAATAATAATAATAATGAATTACACTTGTTATGCGCTTTTATCAAAGCCTCTCAAAGCGCTTACATTGAGGTCATCATTATTCATTCATCATTATTCATTACTTGGTGATGGTAAGCCACTATGTAGCCACAGCTGCCCTGGGGCAGACTGACGGAAAGCGATATCAAGCCTCTTTGTCCCAATACGTGGAGGTGGGGCTACTAGTGAGTGGACAGACAAGAGTGCAGAGCCCTATGACTGCTGTGTTAACAAAATAACGGATTTGGCCAAAAATATATATATATATTGTTAAATGCGGAATCTCGTGGAAACTGACATAATGTGAATGAAATGCTGTCATTGTAAGGGGAAGGAATGTTCGTGTGGGGAATTATTTCCCAGGTGGACGGCTCATTGTGGCGGAATCTCATTACAAACACTAAACATGTTGAACTGGAAATAAAACCCGGCAATAGTTGGCTGAACCTCCTTGTCTTGCAGACTGTTAGGATGCTGGTGCAAATGGGTTGGATGAGTATATTTTTACCACGTTGTGTTTTACCGCTTTGATGTGAGAAGCGTATTAAAATGCCCGATGACAACATGGGGGTTCGTAGTGGGAAAAAAACAGACGCAAGTCTATTTTCGCATCTAGCTCGCCGTGAAGAGACATTCTCACTCACAGAACATCCTTTCGACTTTCAAAATAAGAGCACCATTTGCCCCACGTCTTAACTTTGTAAACCAAATAAGCGTGTCAAAAAAATACCTTACATGTGCATCAGTGACAACTACATCTTTCCTAATCACAAGCACGGGCTTTACAGTTTGTCGTGTGCTTTTTATTGGCGTGTTTTTTCTTTGTAACAGAGATGGGGTTTATCTTTTGTTGTGATTTTTATTGTGTTTTTTAACACAATAAAAATTTGCAAAAAGTGCACTTTTTGCTGAAACAGAGTCAATTTTATTTGTATTGGGGTTTTTTTTGTTTGTTTAATTTATCCCTTGATATTTGTATTACAATGTTAAATACTCTTGCTTCAAACATGTATTGCTTTTGATACAATGTACTTGCATGCCATATAATGGAATAAAAAATGGTCTCAACACATGCCAATTATATTTACAATTTGTAGGACAATTATCACCCAGCAAAATTTGTTATCGTGACAGAACTAATTGCAACTGAATGAACAGCTTTGCTGGGAAGTAATGCACAATGGGAAGGTGTTAAAATAGTTAATGTTCATTATATTTGTTATTTCTCTGTTACCTGCCTGGGGACTACAAGTGGAAAAATGTACATCTCAAATTGGTTGCTTATGTGCATTGCATATGTGCATTCATACGCATTGTCCCTAATAAATAAAAAATATTGCCACATTACACAGGACTCTTTTGTCTAATATGATTTTCAATTCCAAAGTTTAACCTAACAACCTTTAGTTGCAAAAGAGAATTAAATGCTACAAATGTATTGCTACGGTTAAGTGAATACAAGCAAGGGTTTTAAATGCGCAAAGTGTGGAGAGAGGAAACAAACCCTCAAACTTACATGGTCTGCACACCAGGTGAAATAATGTTAAGCCAATGTAGATGGGCTTGTGGCTGTCCAGGAACACCAAAAACCTGCAAAATTAAATCAAATGTTTGAATTTTCTTAAGTGTGGCCTTAATAAATAATTTCATTAGAAAATTTACTTCAACCACAAACCAACGTCAACAAACTGCCGTAGGTTAAAAAAAAAGATCAAAAGTTACAAGTAAACGTGCAAGCAATGGCTAGGGCGAAAGGCGTTTCCACTGTGCAAGGATGTGTAAATCACTTCTCACATAAATGCACCCTTTAATTTCTTGTCCCGAATAGACTTTTGGGCACACCTGAGGCGGTTCTTCCTGCAGGGGAGCTCCGCCAGAATACCAGCTCTGTACAGAGTGGCGTCATCTTGGCTCTTGACCACCACACGAGCGCCAACGTACAGCTGCTCCAGCCTTGGCATGGTGTCAAAAGCCATGTGGTGTCCCGAGACCAGACTCTTCCCTTTCTCTTCAAAAATAACTTTGTACTTCACTCGTCCGTCTTCTGCAAAGATCACAAACCCCAATGACTGACACGATATGTATTTTGGATAATTATTTTTCAAAATGTAATATAAAAGTCTGTATTTCAAAGATACATTTTTCCCAAATATTTTAAGATAAACCTAAAAAAAATGTCCTCATACAAATCCAACGGTAACAAAACATCCAGTCACTCTTTTCCCATTGCAATTAATTTTATTGATTTGAAAAGTCTCTTCCTACCCTTGGTCACAATCTCCGCAACCTTCCCTCGTTGCCATCTCAAGTTCTTCTTCCTGGCCAGCACAACCATGTCCACTTTGATCTCCTCCTCAGGCAGATCAGGACGGACCTTAACGGTCTCATGCGGAGTGTAGGCAAACACTGATGAATCAATTATAGGGGTGTGTTCTGTGAAAATATACAGGGAGAGCAGAATGTGAATACATGACGACTAAGAAGTTCAAACAATAAAGTACATACAATATTGTACAAAAGTCTTAAGCTGAGTTTACGCATTGTGTCGCTACAGTGGTGTGCAATTTTGCGGGCCACTGAGTAGATTGGTGCTGTGACGTGTGTGTAAACCATTAATATAAAAAGCGGGATTCATCCATGACAAGAACACCTCTTTAAAGTTCCAGTGGGGCTACTTCAATGTACTTCCAAAATCTCTCAAACACCCTTGAAGATGGCCTATGGTAGGGAAATTCACAACCAAAACATTCAACTCACCACCAACAGCAGGGCCATATGATCTCCGCGTTAAAGGAATTGCAGACGGAATTGCCGAATCCCTTCCCCTTATCACGTTTGTTTTCAGAATCAGCTTTATTCGCCATATGTGTTGCCACAATAGCAATTTGACTCCGGTCAATATCACTCTGTTACAACAATAATAATAACTGTACATAGTGGACAACACTACTATACATATTTACATGGGGTGTATATAATTGTAATTATATACATTATATACTGAATAATTATGGTATTTGCAATGTTGCAATACAATTTACAGTGTAATGTCCAAAGAGTATGTAGTGCAAATTTGTAGTGCAAATGAACATAGGATGTAGTGCAAAGGCTCATGGTACAAAATAGCAGGGTTGGGTTTGACAGCCAGGGGAACAAACTGGTATTGAGCCAGGTTGTTCTGGCGAACAGTGCTCTGTATCGCCTACTGGAGGGGAGGAATTGAAACAGTTTGTGGGTGGGGTTTGAGCGGTCCACAGAGATGTTGCCTGCCCTCTTCTTGGCTCTGGACCTGCACAGTTCCTCTAAAGAGGGCAGGCTGCTGTCAATGAATTTCTCTGTAGACCTGATTGTCCGTTGAAGTCTGCTCTTGGTAGCGGCGCCGAACCAAACTGTAATGGAGGAGCACTGTGGTTGAATACGACTTATGAGTGGGAGTAAATAATGTCGTCATCCTCCTCCCTCCTTTTCTGGTCAATTTAGTGTGAGTGCAATGTGTGCACATTGTATGGCTCGAAATAAAGAATCAATGTAGTACTCTACACAAGTCAATAGGTGTCAGTAATGTTAATACAATTTTTGCCGAGACACACAAGCACCAGACTTGGTTACTGAACAACAAGCTTTTATTGCGTGTTTTAATTATCTCACAACAAACACAGCAAAAACACAGCAACTGTTGTGGAAGTAACCCACGCCAAGCAAAAATTCAATTCTGAAACCCCAACGTCACTTCCTGTTAGTCCCTTACCTCCAAGCCCTGGAATACATTTACAGCAACACACGCAAGCATGGGTCATATTTATGTTTATTTTATGTTATAATTAAAGCCAATATATCATGCCGATTATAACATATCACCAATCAATCAATATCGGTGAATTTGTAACTGCTATATTAAGGTTTATGTTGCTTTGAGATGCTGCCGCTTCGTTCCCATGTCTTTCTCGGTCCATGCTGCTCCCTGCCCTCCCAGAGCAACTCTGCCGTCTCACTCACTCCACTGCACCAGAGAAGTACCAAGCGGCGAAACAAATTTTTTTTTTTTTTAAACCTTTGTAAAACAATTTAACGCTACACTACACTTGAGTGCCACATTGTCCAGATTCGTCAAGGAAAACATTTCATTTTTTTCCCACTGGATTGAGAGAACTTATTTAGTGGCATTGTGAGATAAAGATAGATGCAACTCTTAACATGACCACCATTATCTAATATTAGACTATTATACAGTGCTCTAAATTGAAATCAAGATACAATACATTAACGGGGCCTCACCTTGGAGCCAGGCCTGGGGGAGGGGCTCGCAGGCGAGCGCCTGGTGGCCATTCCTTCACCTGTGGGGCCTGGCCGAGCCCAGCCAGAAGAAGCAGCACCGGAGCTCCCCCCCCCGCAGACCCACCACCCGCATGGGCAAGCAGAAGCGTTCGTTCCATGCGATTTGGGCAGTGGTCGAGCGCGGGTGTCCGGCAAACCTGGTCTTTGGCGGCCAAATGGGACATGGAATGTCATTTCTCTGGTGGGGGAAGGAGCCCGAGCTTGTTGAAGAGGCTGAGACATTCCGACTAGTTTTAGTTGGACTCACCTCAACCCACAGTTTGGGCTCTGGAACCAAATTCCTTGAGAGGGGCTGGACCTTGTTCTACTGTGGAGTTGCTGCGGGGGAGAGGCGGCGAGCTGGGGTGGGCTTATTAATATCCCCCCGGCTTGGTGCCTCCGTACTGGAGTCATCCACAATTATTGAGAGGGTTATTTCCCAAAGCCTTCAGGCTGGGGAAAGGGTCCTGACTGTGGTTTGAGCGTACGCGCCGAACGAAGGTTTAGAGTACCAAGCCTTCTTGGAGTCTATCAGAGGGGTGCTGGAGAGCACCCCAGCTGGTGACTCCATAGTTCTACTGGGAGACTTCAACGCCCATGTGGGCAATGACAGTGTGACTTGGAAAGGCGTGGTTGGGAAGAACGGTCTCCCTGATCTGAACCCGTGTGGTGTGTTGATGCTGGACTTCTGTGCGAACCACAGTTTGTCCATAACAAACACCATGCAGAGCTTCACAAGCAAGGTGGTTGGTGCCAGTCGTGGCGGAAAGACCCGAACCCGATGGTGGACACCAGGGGTTAGGGCTGCTGTCAAGCTGAACAAGAAGTCGTATCAAGCATAGATGGCTTGCGGGACTCCCGAAGCAGCTGACTGGTACCAGCAGGCAGGCCAAGCGACATGCGCTTCGGTGATACTCTTTACAGTCCGGACGGGGGCTTGCTGACCTCGACTGAGGTTATAGTTGGTCAGTGGAAGGAATACTTTGAGGCCCTTCATAAATCTCCCACTGACATACCTTCCGTAGAGGAAGCAGAGTCTGACGACACGTACGTGGACAGTTTTATCACCGTGGCTGAGGTATTTGGGGTTGTTAAAACACTCCCCAATGGCAAGGCTCCCCCTTGCCATTGGGATAGGCTCCAGCATACCAGCGGCCCTAATGAGGATAAGCGGCATAGAAAATGAATGAATGGCCCCGTGTCGAGGGAGCCCACGGTGGTGCCGCTCGCTGCATTGGAGGGGGGGGGGGGCACATCCAGGTGCATATGTGAAAATGTAGGTGTGTGGGTGTATGCGTGTTGGCATGTGTGAGTGAGGGAACAAGGTTTGGTGTGGGTACTGGGGCTGAGGTGTGTGAGGACTGGGGGTGCGGGGGTAAACCCATGGGCCCTCTACGGGCGCCTGCCTCTGGCGTTGGTAAAAGCGATGGCCCGCGGCAGTTGTTTCTGGGGCGACCTGGAGCTCCCGGGGTGTTGAATATGGCCCCCGCTTTTGAGGAGTGGGTGGCTTCTGGGGGCGGACGTCCTGCTTGCCCGAAGCTGGCCGGCCCCGGCGGGTGTTCCGGCGGTTGGCGCCCGGGCCCCCCCCTGTGGCCCTTGCTCGGCTGCCGAGTGGCGTCCGGCCGGGTCTCCCATGTACCTTTTCTTTTCTCATTGTTTTTCTTTTATGTTTATCATTATTAGTACATGTGTATGTATGTACTGCATGGATATGTCTATGTGCGCAGTATGTGTATGTATATGTGTACAAATATGTGTATATATACATATATTAATATGTATATACATATGTGTTTGTGTGCATGTCTATATACTATGTGTGTGTATGTTATTATTATTAGTATTATTTTCTTTTCCTGTATTTTTGCTCATTTTGCTCTGTGACTGTTGTGGTTGTTGCTGAAATTGTGATTATCACGGTTGTTTATAATATGGTTGAAATATGTTTGTGAGGTTCTTCTGCACCCTTTCTTATATCCCCCACCCCACCCGTCCCTTTTTAGGTCAGGTCCGGCATAGAAATGTGGCGCAACAAAATTCATAATAAACGCAGTCAAATGTCAAGGGAGACTCATTTGGATTATGAAGTCTCCCTTGGCAAAGCAATTTTGCTCAGCACTAAAAGGCAGCTTGACTCCCATTCAGCTGTTATGATGCTGGACAAGACAAAAAAAAGAAAAAGAAAAAAAAAAAAAAAAGA
>QODF01000077.1:1018784-1029330 GCA_024372805.1 Oostethus manadensis
TTGCAGCTTCTGCTTTCTCCTGCTTGTCCATACGTCCTGTTAGATCCTGCAAAAAAGTACAATTTTGAAAGTGATTCTGGAGTACTTTTTGTCCTGGTATGCAAATGAAGTATCAATGTGCAATTAGTTTTTTCCTCAAAGGGGTTATGGAGACTAAAATGTAGAGCAATTGGCACCAAACACTCATTGATTCTCAATCCCACTGACATGCCTTCCATAGAGGAAGCAGAGTCTGAGGATACGTACGTGGACAGTTCTATCACCGTGGCTGAGGTAATTGGGGTAGTCAAATCACTCCCCAGTGGCAAGGCTCCGGGGGTAGACGAGTTCCGCTCAGAATTTCTCAAGGCTCTGGATGTTGGAGGACTGTGTTGGTTGACACGCCTCTACAACATTGCATGGAAGTCAGGAACAGTACCTCTGGACTGGCAGACCGGGGTGGTGGTCCCCATTTTTAAAAAGGGTGACCGGAGGGTGTGTTCCAACTATAGGGGGATCACACTCCTCAGCCTTCCTGGGAAAGTCTACTCCAGGGTGCTGGAGAGAAGGGTACGACCGTTAGTCGAACCTCGGTTAGAGGAGCTGCAATGTGGTTTTCGTCCCGGTCGCGGAACACTGGACCAGCTCTACACCCTTGCAAGGGTACTCGAGGGTATGTGGGAGTTTGCCCAACCAGTCTACATGTGCTTTGTGGACCTGGAAAAGGCATTCGACCGTGTCCCTCGTGGTGTCCTGTGGGGGGTGCTCCGGGAGTACGGGATTGATGGTCCGCTTCTACGTGCCATTCGGTCCTTGTACAATCGAAGCAGGAGCCTGGTTCGCATTGCCAGCAGTAAGTCGAGCTTGTTTCCGGTGAACGTTGGCCTCCGCCAAGGCTGCCCTTTGTCACCGATTCTGTTCATAATCTTCATGGACAGAATTTCTAGGCGCAGTCAAGGTGTTGAGGGAGTCCAGCTTGGTGACCTTAGGATCTCGTCTCTGCTATTTGCAGACGATGTGGTCCTTATGGCCTCATCAGGCTGTGACCTTCAGCGTTTACTGGAGCGGTTTGCAGCTGAGTGTGAAGCTTCTGGGATGAGACTCAGCACCTCCAAATCCGAGGCCATGGTTCTCAGTCGGAAACGGGTGGACTGTACCCTCCGGGTTGGGAGTGAGGTCTTGCCTCAGGTGGAGGAGTTCAAGTATCTCGGGTTCTTGTTCACGAGTGAGGGAAGGTTGGAGCGTGAGATCGACAGACGGATCGGTGCAGCATCTGCAGTAATGCGGTCGCTGTACCGGACCGTCGTGGTGAAGAGAGAGCTGAGCCGGAAGGCAAAGCTCTCTGTTTACCGATCGATCTACGTTCCCACCCTCACCTATGGTCATGAGTTATGGGTCATGACCGAAAGAATGAGATCGCGGATACAAGCGGCGGAAATGAGTTTCCTTCGTAGGGTGGCTGGACTCACCCTAAGAGATAGGGTGAGGAGCTCGGCCATCCGGGAGGAGCTCAGAGTAGAGCCGCTGCTCCTTCACATCGAGAGGAGCCAGTTGAGGTGGCTCGGGCATCTAGTCCGGATGCCTCCCGGGCGCCTCCCCGGTGAGGTGTTTTGGGCATGCCCGGTCGGGAGAAGGCCCCCGGGAAGACCTAGGACACGCTGGAGGGACTATGTCTCACAGCTGGCCTGGGAACGCCTTGGTGTCCTCCCGATGGAGCTGAAAGAAGTCGCTGGGGACCGGGAAGTCTGGACTTCCCTACTGAAGCTGCTGCCCCCGCGACCCGGACCCGGATAAGCGGAGGAAAATGGATGGATGGACCTCAATGTTCTTCTGATTGAATGAACATTTCCCACTTGGGGGTGCAACGATTCCTTTAATAAGTACCTCGACTACAAAAATAATGGAGGATTTTGTTTTCTTCCTCAAAGATTCGCTTACCTCACCGACGCAGAGGACAAAGAAAGAAGCGGATGTTTGAAGGCGCGGGAAGATTGAAGAGGTGGGAGAAGGCGACAAAGCCACAAATGAGAAGGAAAGCAAGTAAAAAACAGTCAGAAAAGGTTTAAAAACGTTTATGTTGCATCGTCTCCCCCCGGATGTAGCGGAGGATCCGCTATTTAAAATTAACGTTGCTCAAATCAGTGGGATTTAGGTTGATGTACCTCACTAACGTTACCTGTGTGAAGGGCAAGCTTACGGTTATTACTTATGTCTGCTGTTGAGCGTGTGGTAGCTTAATACGATAGTAACGTGACTTCATACAGGATTTATTTCATCTGCAAAAACACAGCGCTGTGAGTGTTCCACTACAGAAGGTGTCTTCATTTTACTTTAAACATTGTAAAAAGTCAATATCATTCATTCATTCATTCATGTTCTATGCCGCTTATCCTCATTAGGGCCGCGGGGATGCTGGAGCCTATCCCAGCTGGCTTTGGGCAGGAGCCGGGGTACACCCTGGACCGGTCGCCAGTCAATCGCAGGGCACATATAGACAAACATTGACACTCACATTCATACCTATGGACAATTTAGAGCGGCCAAATGGATAAATGAATCTACATTATGTTGTCCATCAGACCCAAGAAAAGGCTGTATACCGTGTTGCTCATCCGAAAACGTAGACCAAGTGGTCTTTCACTATGGAGTCAACTGTTTCCTTTTCTCCCGTGTATTTATAGTTGCTCTTTTAAACTGTTTTTCCCGATGACATTTTCAGTAGAATACTCCGTTACTAAAATATCCAATAGCGGCAGCTTGATTTCCCACAGACATCTTGCAGAAAGAGGACATTGTGGGGGGGGCGTAAAAAAGGGGAGCGACTTTCAATTGTCTCAGATTTTCATTTCCTGGTGCCACACTACTTACATCCGTTTAGTACTCAATGCAACCATTGAGTTTAGTAATGACCGTAATAAGGACTAATTTGGTCCACCTTGGTCTTCTGGCATGTCTTGGCTTTTGTGCTTACATCTGCTTGTCAGCAACCTTCCTGGAACAACCATGATTGTTGGACTTGAGTGCCTCCAGGCCTTAAAACCGCAGCATTCCAAAGCTTGTGCTCCACCATAAGGTCCCATTACATCATCATGGAATGAACTGGCCTGCTCAGTTTTGACTACCCCTCTGAGAATATCCACCTTGAGGTCGAGGGCGCCATCTAGATGGAACCAACATGCGCGTGGCAACTTCTCCAACTGAACAAGCTGGGAGAACTTCACCCAGCAAAACGTCCGGTTTTTTCCTCACGCAATAATGTGGACCTCCGGGAGGCCACTGAACCTGTGAGACGTAAAGGTGATCAGAAGTTGCCTTGTCATGGTCCAAACACCCTGGAAGCAGCGGCGATGGATCTGAGACTTGCAACAAAATGGTGAAATGTGTTGTGTGTACGTTTCGTTGACTAAACGTGCGCTAGAATACGTTCATCTTTTGTTCAGAACCAGGTGCTTCTAACAAGTAACTGACACCACGTCCTTCTCATTCATGGCTGCAGAGTCACAGCGTTTTAGTGAAGCCTCACACAGTCGGACGCCGAGGGTTTCTTGACTTTGATGGGAGCACGTAGAGTGGGTTCTTCCGCTGCACAAAACCGGACAGTCCTTGGATAAATGCTGGGCTTTGTCCTGCCCATCGGACACCGAGCCTCTCTGGGACTCTATGGGCCGGTGGGGTGGCCCGGACAGTCGGCCTCTGCAAGATGATCGGATGATTTGTCCGAGGCTGAATACTTTTTGATTGACGGTGAAATGAGCGAATCAGAGATCTCAAAGTATAAACATCCACCCGAGCATTTTTTGAACTGGTCCGTAGCCTTTGGACCAGGAACGGAGGGTAGAATTGACATATAAATAAATACATTTATGATGTAGGCCGGACAAAATGACCTTCCCCTCCTTGAATAACCAACAGCCGCCAGTGGTGTCCTAGGTCTTCCCCCAGGCCTCCTACTGGTCGGATATGCCGTGAACACCTCCCCAAGGAACGAGATGTCCAAATGGGGAGAAGCAGCGGTTCTACTCTGAGCTTCTCCACGATGACGGTGTTTCTCCCCTTATCTCTAAGGGAGATCCCAGCCATGGCCGGCTTGTTCCCGCAATCTTGTATCGGTTACAACCCAAAGAGCTCCTCCACTTGGGGCAGCATCTAATTCCCAACACATGGATGGCACTCCACCCTGTTCTGGAAGAGAACCACGGACTCAGTCATGGAGGGCTGATTCTCATCCCAGCCGTTTCCCACCCAGCTGTAAACCGTACCAGTGAGACTTGAAAATCCCAACCCAATGAAGCGGTAGTGAAAAATGAAGGGGTTCACTTTGATATTTTGTAAAGCAACACTTTGTATATCGATATGCTACAAAGTTATACTGTACATATATATATATTTTTAAACCTGTTTCTCAGGTGTTGCATCGTATCAACAGTCCATGCCCGCCTTTTTTGGCTGTTTTTTCTAAATATTTCAACTGCCTTCTTAATTAATCTTTGTACATTTTCTTTTCAAAATATTATGACTTTATTTTCATAATATATTCATAATATTATATTTTCATATTATTTGGACTTTGCTTTCGTAATATGCTAACTTTTACCCAACCTCATTTTCCCCCCAAATTACATTTATATAGCTTTATTTGTTTTACAACAACAACAAAAAACATTTTTTATTTAATATTTCTATTCTATACTGGTAAAATGTATACTAAAACTAAATGTTTTGACCATATTCTCGGAAAATGACTTTTTTTTTGTTTTCGTCGTTTATTTTTATTATTATTTCAACGTACTAGTTGGAAATCTTCTTCTGTTAACTGCCAGAATATTTTTTGTATTTTTCGTTTTGTTTTGTGTGTTTCTCATACTTTTATGACTTTTTAAAAAATAATGTTTTTTTTTGTATTTGAACTTTGTGCGATTAAAATGACCAATGAATAGTTAAAATAATTGTACGTTTTTATTATTATAAATAAGTTACTTTAAAAAAGTAGTACAAAATTAGATTACTGCTTTTTTTTCTCTTCATATTTTGACTTGATTTTGGAGGCTGAAAATGGCCCGTGGGCTGCGCCTTGGACACCCTTGACCCCTGATTGATGAACTCAAGGTGTGTCACCAACTCATATAAGGAAGACAACATCAACTGAAGCATTTTTCCAGACCCACTTTTGGTGCTTTCGACACTAAAGCGAGTAAATCCGAATGCATGCACGATGTCTGACAGCCTCGGTCTCATTCCCTTTCATAAACTCGGGTGCAGACCACGTCCCCCGCTGTCATCGTCTGGAAACGGAAAGGGAAAGAGTTGAACCCAAAGCACCACAGTCGGCATTTGAAGGTGTCATTATATACCAGTATCAGTTCTCCATCGTTGGTCACTTCTCGGGTCCATGCGGTTTTTGGTCCCTCGCCTTTCTGCAAAGTCTGCACGCAGCTGATCTTACGCGCTGATTCCCAAGTCGGAAAACTCTTCATAAAAGAAAGAAATCAGGAAAGTGATTTAGGTTCCTTGACAACACAAGGTCTGCATTGCAGTTTACCGCGTGTTTCCCGTCAGCGACTACATCAGTGGTATCCAAAGTGCAGACCGGGAGCCACATGTGGACCGCAGCACATTGCAAAAATACAATTAAGACGTTTAAAGGGAGTGACTGTAGCCTTTACGGGGTGCCGATATTTGAGCACGCTGCAACAGTTGCACACCCCTCAGCTACATCCCTAACCTCCCCAGTATGAAATTGAAACCCCGGCAATATCCCAGTTGCACTATAATGACTTCCATGTGCTTCGTCTCTCTCTGCGGGCTTTGCTGCCTGTGGTATGCGTGCGTCCATGATGCTGAATGTTAAATACCGTGCAGGGGGATCCATCTACTGTGGTCTCATTGAAAGACTGACCCACGGTAAAAGAGACGTGGGTGGTGCGGACGCTGGTGGACGTTTTGATGGACAGACTGGCGCCCCGCTGTGCGATTTCCACTGCAGGACTGGAGGCCGCCGCCACAGCAATTTTCCTCACGAACACATTCACACCTTTGCACAAAGGAACAAAGACATGACGTCAAATTGGTAGCTTTTGCATCCAAATAAAAAAAAAACTAAAGTAATGCAAATCCCTCTCCCTTTCTATTACTGAAACATTGAGTGAAAGATGAAGCGATGCAAGTGCCTTCGATAATCTAAGACGTTGTAGAAGTTTCAAGAAAAAACGGAATCTCAGTTTTGTAGAAAAGAAGAAACAGAATCCTCTCAGTGTCACCTTTGCTCTTTCCCACCCGTTTTTGCAGTGTTTTTTTTATATTCCAAATACACGATTTCAACTTTCTTCTAAAAGAATCTTCATGAATTTTGTTATTGTGTTATTACTTACTCTCATAATATATTGATCTTATTCCCATAATAATCCCCCATTCTCCAAAAATTATAACTTTTGTTTTTACTAAAACAACTTTATTTTTTCTCGTATTAAAGCGTTAATTCTGGTACAATTATGTTCGTTAGGTTACAACTTTATTCTCCATAATTTTGACTTTATTCTTGTAAAATTACTGCTGATTTTTTCATTTTGGCTACTGTTGTTTTTTTTAGTTTTCTTATTAAATGCTATTTTTACAATGTGCCATGGGCCAATTAAAAAACAGCCATAGGATGCAAACGCAGAATGCACTACAAGATGACGTAGCTCAGTAGGTAGACTGGTTGTTTCCAATGGTTGCTGGTTCGATCCTTGATCTGGCTGTAATCATTCAAAAACAAATGGACAAATTAAATGGTAAAAAAAATCTGTTTACATTTTCCTTTACGGTTACTTAGGGTAACTTAGGCCCAGGTGGTGGATTGGTTGTCTGCCCGTCGGTTGCTGGTTTGATCCTCTGTCCTTGTGTAACTGTTCAATATATTTCAACAATTATTAGCATTTTCTGTGACATTTTCCCACATTGAAAATAACTGGTCAATTTCAAGGTCAAATACGTCTTAAATTTGACATGTAACACACGACGTGTATTCTTTGCACCTCGGCATGACTCGGGTCGTAGAGCGGTCGTCTCCCAATCCAGTTATTGCTGGTACATGCTGTACTGTGCGTTACTGTACAATACATTTCAAACTTTCACTGAAAAAGGTCCTTCCCAACAGTGTCCGTGCTTGCTGCAGCTCGTGTAGGGAAGAAGCACACATGTGCTGCATTAGCTTGGGGTCGGTGAGACCCCGGTCATGCGGGGTCGTCTGAGTCTTAGCTGCTGACTGCTAGTGGGACCCACATCAGGGCTTAGTTCCGTTTACGCTGGCTCTAATTACATTCGCGTGAGGGACACGCTGCTTCGGACGAGTCCAATCTAGCATGCCTGCACAGCTTGTTTGTCTTCGGGTTTTTTAATGGATGACACTGGTATCACTTGTGCAGCCCTAGCCCTTTTCAAAACAGGAGAATTTAATTTATCATGACTTGTCATTTAATAAGAACAGGAATTTTGGTGCCAAATGCACCAAATGATCCCAAAAAATGATGTCATAGTCATATGGAGCAGTTTTGGAGCAACAGCGCCTCTCGCTCCAAGGGCAGCTGGGATAGGCTCCAGCATACGACCCTAATGATTAAAATAGTATAAAAGTGGTGCCAAATTTAAAATGTCAACACTTTTTTTTAGCTGTCCTATTTTGAACATTAGCTCCCTTTACGAATATTTAGCACTTTTTTCTCACATTTAACTCATTTTTCCACATTTCAGGTCGAAATTAAATTGTCAATCTAAATGGTCAATCTAAAGGTGAATTCTAAATCTACATTTAAATCTCAATATAAATGATAAAAATAAATGTTATATCTAAATATAAATAACTAGTAAATTTAAATATATATGTTAATTTATTTTTTAAACATATATATTTAAAAGTACATTTAAACATATATTAATTTATTTTTTACATATATATTTAAAAGTTTAAAAGTAAATTTAAATATATATGTTAATTTATTTTTAACATATATTTTTAAATTTACTAGTTATTTATATTTAGATATAACATTTATTTTTATCATTTATATTGATAATTAAATGTAGATTTAGCATTCACCGTGTGTGTGTGGGTTTTCTCCGGGTCCTTCGCTTTCCTCCCACATTCCAAAAACATGCATGTTAGCTTCATTGGCCGCTCTAAATTGTCCATCGGTGTGAATGTTTGATTGTCTATATGTGCCCTGCCATTGACTGGCGACCAGTCCAGGGTGTACCCCGCCTCTCGCCCAAAGTCTGCTGGGATAGGCTCCAGCATCCCCATGACCCTAATGAGGATAAGCGGTATAGAAAATGGATGGATGGATTGAAGCTCGTCACAGAAAAGTATGACCAGGGTATGAGTAATAATTGTCCATTCGAAGTACACTACAGTAGTAGCGTCGCCCCATGAAGTATTATTACAATGATACACTCTGAGCTCAGATTGGAATTTTAAACCGGGATTTCTACTCACCCAGAGCTTTTAAAAGTTCCTCAAAATTTTCCGATGACTTCATTTTCCATTTCCCAGAGAAGTCCGGGATTTGGGTCTCCGTTTGGGTCTCCATCTCGCCGCTCCGTTTCTGTGTGCGTGTGCGTTGGTGTGAGTCTGTCTGCAAAGTTTACTCCTCCTCTACTTGCTTTTGCTCCTCTTTTCATTGGCTGACTGCTCGCGGGATGTAAAACAAGCTGCACCCTCCATCCATCAGCGAGGTGAGACATTTGGATAGCAGATGGGGGCTGGGGGGGATGGGGAGGGGGCTGCTAAGTGCGTCGCCGGTTCAAATACTAAATACGCAAAAATGCTAAAAAGTGCTACGAAGACTAGATGGTGCTATAATGTGACTAAATCGAAACAGGACATCTTTCTGTCTTTGGGACCATGTAAATGCATGTCGGTATTGTAAATAGTCCAATAAAACACTCCAAATTCATCCATCCATCCATTTTTATCCTTATTTAGGTTGGGGGGTATGCTGGAGCCTATCCCAGCTGGGTTTGGGCGAGAGGCGGGGGTACAACCTGTAATGGTCGCCAGCCAATCACAGGGCACGTATAGACAAACCATTTACATGGGAGTAAAGCAAAACCCACACAGAGTAGCGGAGATTCGAACCCAGGTCTTCCAGATCTCCTGACTGTGTGGCCAACATGCTAACTCCAAATTCTAATAATTATAATGATCCTTTTCTTTTTGGTTACAGTCCGGCATTATCTTAAACCGGGAGGAATGATAAAAACAAAAATGATTAATTTGCTCGGACCGTCTGACGCCTCAGAAGGGGGAAGCGGTCCCCGGTCCACACCCACCCAACACCAGACATCATTTGAACATTGTTTTTTGGGCTAAATCTGGTGGGTCTGGCATTGTCTTGAGTTAGCCCAGAAAGAGGCATTGAAAATTGGGCTGAGTTTGGTCTGACTGATTTGGTCCAAATGTAGCCCAAACATGGACGCTTTTTGACCAAATTTAGAGAGGAAATGGACCATCTTTTTACCTTTCACTTTTCAACCAAATCTAAATGTCTTTTCAGTGTCTCTAATTTTGGGTTGGTGGGCACTGTTACAGTGGGGACGGAAGCCAAGTGGGTCGGTGGACGGAATACTTTCAGGGCCTTCTCTTTCCCGTTGACGTACCGTCCACAGAGGAAGCCGAGAACACGAATGCTGACATTTCCATCCCTGTGGCTGAGCTATCTGAGGTAATGAAAACACTCGGACAGCTCTAGGGGGGATCGCACGTCTCAGCCTCCCTGGGAAAGTCTACTCCAGGGTATGGGTACTGGTACCGTTAGTCGAATCTCGGCTACAGGAGGTGCAATGTGGTTTTTGTTCCGGTTGTGGAGTGTTCAGTTCTACACCCTTGCAAGGTTACTGGAGCGTACGTGGGAGTTTGTCCTTTGTAGACTCGGAAAAGACAATGTGGTCCTGATGGCCTCAGGTGGTATCTGTGATAAGACTCAGCACCTCCAAATCCGAGGCCATGGTTCCCAGTCGGAAAAGGATGCATTGCGCCCCCCGGGTTGGGAACGAGGTCTAAGCCCAGGTGGAGGAGTTCAAGTACTGTATCTCCTGGTCTTGCACAGCGTCTGCAATAAATGCAGTCACGGTACCGGACCCGTGGTGGTGAAGAGAGACTGATTAGGGAAGCAGAAATTGAATGCTGCAACCGTGGGGGGAAACATGGTGCTGCTTTATGGGATACATGTCCACGTCTTAAAAAGATCGACATAGTAGACACTATGTCAGTTTTGTTGCCTGTATTTGTGAGAAGGTCAAGGTGGCACTGCAACAAAAGAGGAAAAGTGATCAAATTAAAACAGTAGTAGGTGCGGCAGAAGAATGTTTAGGGATTAAAGAAGCCAGGGCAGAAACCATGAGATGTTAAACCCCGTTATCCATGATGGGGTGTCTCAGGTTGATCAAAATAATAATGGTATTTTATATACTGCAGTGGAATGCCCAAGCTTAATTTCAAACAGGCAAGAGTTTAAGAGTGTCAGAGTTGCGTGTAATTCCACCGCTGCCGCCTACAAGTTTGGAATGCTTTCCCAAAGCATTTATCCGTTGT
>QODF01000077.1:1029770-1118474 GCA_024372805.1 Oostethus manadensis
TAAATTATATATAGTTAAGAGTTTACAAAAAGCAATTCATGCGGTAGAGGCATGGGCTGGGAAACAAAAACAGTATTTTTTTCATGTAAAAACTAGGGGAAGAAATGAAGTGCACTATGTATGGTGAAGTGCTAGAAAAGGTTAATTGTGTCAGGTTTTTCCGAATGAGGTTCGATTCCAAACTCACATGGCAAATACATAATATACATAACGGAGGCAGTGGGTGGAACGAAGCAAACCATTAAGAGCAATAATATGTACACACTCACTGGCCGCTTTGGAAAACATTCAATCAGGTTGCAGGAGTGAAGGAAATGACCTTGTGTGAGATAACAGTTACGGTTTTTAGGATTCAAAGTGCGGGGACTCGTGGTAAATTGGTGCGGGTTCCAGCTCATGTGGGAGCTGTGGGAAATGAGTTGGCAGATACAAACAACATTGGTTCAGTGTAGCGTTGGCAGATCAGAGGCCAAGTATATAAAAAAATCATGGACATATGGCAAGAGAGATGGAGAGAGAATGGTTTTATATATATTTTATTTATATTAAAATATCCTAAGTAAACAGTCAGAGCAGAAGGTAATAAAATATGAGTGGAATTTCAAAAGGCTTAGTAATATAATTTGATAGAATATATATATATGTGTTTTTTTTAGAAGCATATTGTATAATATGAACATAGCCTGTAAGCCATAGCGACCATTCCCAACCGGAGGGTGGCGGTAGTGCACCATTGCAATCCGCCGCTAAACTACAAGGAGGAAGAAGAAGAAGAAGAAGAAAAAGCAGTAGAAGAAGAAAAAGAGGGAGAACCGTGTTTGCGCACGCGCACTATTTCCAATGGCGAGACATCTACGCTTCGTGGCTCGGACTGTGATGGTGCAGAACGGCGACGTCGATGTGGCGTACAAACAGCTGAACAAGTAAAACGTTATTCGCTGACACGTTCTCGGTATACTTACGTCGGCTCGGGCGACGGTGCTAAGCTAACGTTTGCTACGGCGGCCCTCGGCGCGTGCAATGTCACGCGGATGCGCGGACGTGTCCTCTCGTGTGCCTCACTGGGAGATTCAAGTCCAAATGACCGTTTTTCTTTTTCAAAATTACTCTAAATGTACATATATACACATATATATAGTATAGTATATACTATTACTATGTATATATACTATTACTATATATATAGTAATAGTATATATATATATATACATATATATATAGTAATAGTATATATATATAGTATATTATATATTGCTATATACTATTACTAGTAATTACTTCTATTTACTATTATAGTAAATATATATAGTATAGTATATACTATTACTATATATATACCAATACTATTTATATATAGTAATAGTATATACATATATATAGTAATAGTATATACATATATATAGTAATAGTATATACATATATATATATAGTATAGTATATACTATTACTATATGTATAGTATATTATATATTGCTATATACTATTACTAGTACTTACTACTATTTACTATTATAGTAAACATATATATATAGTAATAGTATATATATACTATATATAGTAATAGTATATACTATACTATATATATGTATATGTATATATACATATGTATGTATATATACATATAGTAATAGTATATATACATATATATACTAATAGCATATATATGTGTATATGTATATATATATACTATTACTATACTATTACTATATGTATATATATACATATAGTAATAGTATATATGTATATATATAAACCGCAAATGCTAGCGTTGAGTGTGAAATAAGTTATTGACACTGAGTGCCCACGCGGGGCATTTTAATATAATGATAAAATTGGCTGACAAAACACAAAAACGGTCCAAAACCACAAATCCTGTCATTGTAAACGTTTTGCCGTGTGTCTGCAGTGACGGGAGAAGGTCAATAAGTGAACCGTGTTTTTGCTTGTATTTGTGTGTACGTCAAATATTAAATCCTAGTGATTGCTATTCCGATTCCGTCTGTATTTGAGTGTGCTCCTTTGCACTTTTGTGAAACAAGTGGTTATTGTTGCTTTTGTACCAGCTTGAAAGTACCCAGAATCAAATCTATTCTGTCTTCTTCTGGAGTTGACGGAACATTTCCATATATTTCAGGGTCCTGACCCAAGATGGGATCATTGAGACGGTGAAGCGCAAGCGGTACTACGAGAAGCCCTGCAGGGAGCGACAACGGAAGAACTATGAGAACTGCAAGCGTATCTACAACACTGAAATGGCCAGGAAAATTGCCTTTATCTCCCAGACAAACAGAACTGATCCCTGGCTTGGAATGTGATAAAAGGATGGTTGGAGCCGCCAAGTTGGAAAAAATGAAGCTCAAGGGGAAGGATGGAAGAAAAACTATTTTTCATCATCATCTTTATCATCTCACAAATGCTTCTTCTTTTTGGCACATACTCTGGTATGAAACGCTGCTGTGCTTAAACTTGGCAAAGTAGATATTTTGCATTCTGCTCCTTTATGGAAGTATGCAAGCTTATTTGTTGCTCTAAGTATGACATGTACATTTCATTGATCGGGGCTCATAAAGGTTGTGGGGATCTTCACTGAAATTCCAAACATTTTGTCAATGAAGTCATTGTCATCAAAATGATGTATCGCATTACACTCTCCGGTATAGTCAAATATTTGACTGTGGATAAGTGGGCAATACCACCAGTTAAACACTATTGGGTGCTCTGTAAAAGCCTGGCTTGCTGAGTTATCGCCTATTTTTAACCTCTGCATCTCTACCATATCCCACAGACTTTATCAGAATTTACTGAGTAAATCTGTTTGTCTGTATATGTGTTGACCAGTAGCAGATCAAGAAAAAATGGACTTGCCGCGGCAACAAGGTCTTGGTAGGGTGGCATGGGATGTCATCTATGCATTATGTGAAAATGTCCTCAACAAAGGAGGCATGAAAAACACCAATCCTAAGGGGCTCGGGGGAGAGGCATCCCCTGATGTTTTTAAACAGCAGGTTTAGTTCCCCGTAGAAGTTTGCTACAGTCAACCTCAGATGTTAACCTGTATTACAGTGAGTGTGTCCAGGCACTAGGACCAAGCGGAAAACAGCCGCTGAAGCTTTTTCCCCCGAGTCTCAACGATTGGCTCAGCCCTTTTCCTTTGTATGATTGGCCAAATCCGCTGTCACTCCATGAGCCACTGGGCCTGCGTTATTAGCGTTTGGTTAGACTGCTGGAGTGTGTTGGTCTTCCACGTTAAATTGTTAACATACACGGCGTTTTTTCCCTCCCTATGTCACATCAGCTGGACGGATTTTAATATTCACGTTTCATTTTCTTTTGAGTCTGTAGCAGTGTGCACGTGCCAAGTGCAGCCGGGTGTCCCACCCACTTCTGAATTCAAATGTCGTCCATGCCAAGTGAAAAATTCTGATTCTACTTAATATGTGTGATATTGGAACGGGATAGATTACCCGCGTCATTTATCGAAGCCAGTAATTTCAATAACATGTTTTAGCTAATAAATTGACTTTTTTTACGGAGTCCCTAAAGGGACAAAAAGGGCTAACATTTACACTGCCGTGTAGCCTGCATATACTTCCGTGTTTACAGCGGAAACAAAAGAGAGGTGGACCTGAAATACAGAGATATTAAAACAGTGTTTATCAGTAAACACGGGTTCGGTGTGAGTGACAGACACCTAAAAAGCTTCTGCCGCGAACGAGGGCTCTGTCGTCGTACAGCGTATTCGGATTCGGCTGTTCTAGTGATTTCATCAGGAACCAACTGCAATACTGCGGACAAACACGGAAGTATATGCGGGCTACACGGAAGTGAATACGTTTTGCTTTCCCTCGCAAAAGTTTGCCTTTTTTTTTTTTTACCCGTCAACGTTTTCCCTGCGCGTCCCTTCGGGGCCTCCGTAGTGCGCAGCATTTTATAGTAGCAGGTGGCGCCAGAAAACTACACTGCAAAGTTCTGTCTCGAGCTGAGCCAATGCACGGAGACTTGAAAATTGAAAAAACAAAAACAGTCTTTTTTTTTCATGTAAAAACTAGAGGAAGAAATGAAGTGCACTATGTATGGTGAAGTGCTAGAAAAGGTTAATTGTGTCAGGTTTTTCCGAATGAGGTTCGAGTCCAAACTCACATGGCAAATACATATAGGAAAAATAGTACGTTTAAAAAAGGTATTAATATAAGGAGATATTTAGGCAGCAAGGAATGGGGAGCTGATATGTTGGATTGATAAGAGCAGTAGTTGGTTGATTATGGGGGTCAGCAGCAGAAATTCATCAGAAGAGACTTGATGGTATTCAGGGTATGGCATTAGGACTTTGTTCAGGGGCCATGAGAACCACCCCCGTGTGTGCATTGCAGGTTGAGGTTGGTGAGCTACCTCCTCTGACTTAAGAAGGCTTCAGATCACATTATCACATTACATACATCTGACGGGGCATGGGAGCAGCTAAACAGCAAGAGAGACCAGTTTGGTAGAAGTGTGCAGGGAAAAGTGGAGGACGTAGGTGTTGCAAGTCTTTGCAGCACGCTTCTATGCTCTCTATTTTGTTGCATGTAGTAGGTCTGTCTGTGGAATACATTCAATATTATTTTAGGATGGCAGGCTGGAGTATCTGCCTGTAAATAGGTCACCGAAAGGGGGTCCGCCGTCTGTGTTCTGGTCAGTTGTTGAGCTGTTTTGAAGATATTAGTGTGTATTTTCTTTTATGTGATCAAAATACTCCCGAAAGGGGTGCACGTGCCGTTTACGTCACAGACATAAAAGATCGTTTATAAGCAAGGGAGGACTACACGGGTGTAACGTTGCGAGCAATAGCGCCTAATAGTACCTATTTACATAGTAGTTTATGACATCGAATACAAAACATGACATTAATGTGTACTGTAGTCTACTTTGATTGTATTGCGGCTTTTACGAACGTTGAACGAGAGTTTAAAACACGAACTTTCCAGGTTTGGTTGCCATCTTGAATGTTGACCTGGCCCCGAGACGGATATCCGCCTTTGACGTGTTACAGTTACTCTTTTCCGACTAGAAACTCCTGTTAGTTTGACTTTCCAGTAGTACTGCGACGCAGTCTTCTTATCGCAGCACGCTACATTTAATTCATTAAACACACACCCACCCCCTTTTACTGCCACGCAGAAGATTCCGAATTCACCTGAAACACGGAACGTTGCGTGGTCAACATTTACGGTTTTGTAACACGACAATGGCCGCCAATCGCCACCGAGTCTGTGCCACGGTGAGCTAGCGGGCTAAGCTAGTGCTAGCCATAGCTTACTTTCTGGTGTGTTACTGCGAGGTCGCAACCCAAGGCGAGGATTTGAAGACATGGCAGCGGGTCGAGGGAGCGACTCGGGCTCCTCGTTTGAGGCTGCGCTGGACAGAAAGTTACTCAGCGTGACCAACACAATGGATTCCATCCAAGGACTGTCAACGTGGTGTATCGACTACAAGAAGTACCACGGCGTGATAGTGAGACAGTGGAGCAGGTGCTTGAAGAAATGTAAGTGGCACTAACTCGTCTCTCTCGGGAAGTTGACAGCCAATCTCTTCCTCCGAGTTGTTCAGCCCTGCGGGGTTTGGAGGCCACAAGCCAACGTTCGCGCACTAGTTCGGTCTCCAGAGCAACGCCGTGTTTACTTTCCAACTCCGAACCCCCCACCTCAGCTGCAGTGGCACCCCCGCGAAAACAAGGCAGCCGCTCACGTGCGCGGTAATACTATGATACCTGTTCCCGGGAGCGACCTTAAGTCTCTGTTTCTGTGCAAGGAGTGTCGTCTCGACTCACGTAGAAGTGTACTAAAAGCTGCTACTACAAGGCGAAGGTGCATTGTGTCCTATATGTCCTTTGTGGCCCGCTTTTTAGTAGTCCTGATTCTCGCAAAGTGGAAAAAGAACCCATTTTCCCCCATATAAATACGACAAAGGGCCGCACGGTGGCTGAGTGGTTAGCACATTGGCCTCACAGTCAGGAGGTTCAGGGTTCGAATCTCCTTTGGGCATCTCCGTGTGGAGTTTGCATGTTCTCCCCGTGCGTGCGTGGGTTTGCTCCGGGTACTCCGGTTTCCTCCCACATGCCAAAAACATGCATGTTAGCTTCGTTGGCCGCTCTAAATTGTCCATTAGAGTGTGAGTGTTTGTTTGTCTATATGTGCCCTGCGATTGGCCGGCGACCGGTCCAGGGTGTACCCCGCCTCCCGCCCAAAGCCAGCTGGGATAGGCTCCGGCATCCCCGCCGCCCTAATGGGGATAAGCGGCATAGAAAATGGATGAATGAATGAAATACGAGAAAGAAAACGATGAGTTCAAAATCCAGTGTAACCCATTATGTACACACGCCCCCCCGGACTAGCTGACCGACCTCGACACAAGCGGTTGTCGACTTAACCGGAATCGGAATAGAAACCGTTGCTTGCGCACAAAGTTATGACTTTTGCCAGAAGCATCAGGTGAATGGGTGATAAAGGCTTTTCAAACCAACAGTTTGTTGACGTTGTTGGTCACTGCGTTAGAATCGGTGTCCTCCTTTTGTGTATATTTATATTTTGACTCTTATGTTTTCATATATTTTGTACTCTTTCGAAACAGCTGCGGTGCAAATTTAGTTGTACGCCTTTTACTACAATGACAGTGAAGCTTTCTTCCTGTGACTAACAATATTGAAATGGGGCTGCATTTTGTCGGTTAGTGCTAGACAGTAGTCGGACCAGCCAGGAGGAAGGTCGACTACATTCTGTGCAGGAGATGTAAACTGAAAGGAATTGGTGATTGTCAAGCGAGTAGATGGCTGAAGTTGAAATGTACGCAGCTATATTTGTTTTGCAGTGGAATATGCAAATATTTCCGGTATGTTAGACAGCGCTGCGCATGTCAAAACAAATGCATTCCGATCAAACAAATGTAAACGCATGTCTCAATGTGCTTAAAGGGAAACGCATAGAGTATGTAGGATGACTCTTGTTCTGCAAAAGAGTTAAAAAAACAAGGACAGAACGGAGCACTAAATGTTGGAAGTTGAGGAACGTGAGCTGCTGGGAGGACTTAAGGAAGACGGTGACACATCAGGTGGTAGTGTGGATTGATTGGGCAAACATGGCAGAACATGGCAAAAGTGATTAGGGAAACGGGGAAGACTGTGCTAAACGTGTCAGGAGAGATGAGGAGATGTGGCGGTCCAAGAATGTATACCTGGAAAAAGGTTAGCAAAGAAAAATTGGGATAGCAATAGGGAAGGTGGCAGGACTACATGAATGTGAGATTTGGAATGAAGAATACGGTTGCAGGGGGGGGGATTAGAGGCGTTTGATAGGTTGCACAAAAAATGTTAGGAATGGAATATTTTTCACTCTGTTTTAGAGTAGTAATAATTAAGTAATAATTGCTCTTTAACACATAACAAAGATAACGCGGACACTCTGAATCTTACACACACACATGCACACACACAGTTTTCTTATGAGCCCCCTAGCCTAGAAGGAAAAGATGGAACTCAATTTAATTTTGTAGACCGCTTGGGCCTTGTTAAA
This sequence comes from Oostethus manadensis, assembly GCA_024372805.1. Taxonomy (NCBI): domain Eukaryota; kingdom Metazoa; phylum Chordata; class Actinopteri; order Syngnathiformes; family Syngnathidae; genus Oostethus; species Oostethus manadensis. Next base: position 1,037,315 of record QODF01000077.1, read on the forward strand.
CCTTGGCTGGTGGGCTGACCATTCTCTCCAGCGCTGGCATTGCAGTCGTTGTATCTACTCCTTTTAATGTTAAATTGTAAACCTTACTTGAGATGTTTAGCAATATTTCACAAATGGTAGAACAAAATAATCTGGGTGAACTGAACTGGCCGGTCCGAAGAAGACCAAGATAGTAATGAAGAAGAAAAGACCTGTGCAGATTGGCAAAGCAGAGAGACCATGACGGGAAGGATGTGCAGCAGGTTTGGGTGATCAAGGACAGAGATGGGAAGGCAGTTGGGCATGACGACAGACCCATGGGGGATTATGGATTATTCACTAATGTCTTGGATAATGAAAGAATGCCTGAGGAAAGGAGGGACTGTATTGGTGCCAATCTTTCGGAACAAGGGTGATGTTCAGAACTGTGACAACTACAGGGGCATAACACTTATGAGCCACACAAAAAAGATCTGGGAAAGAGTAGGGAAAGCAAGGCTAAGGAAAATGGTAGAAATTAGGTAGCAGAAGTATGGGGTCATGTCTCGAAAGTCCTCATGGAAGTAGAGTGAAGGACAGAAGGAGTTACATTGTGTCCTTGCACGTGTACGATAGAGTAATGTAAATGCGGACTGGGGTGACAGAGAAATATGTTAGTCGTACAGGACATGTATGAGGGAAGCAGGACAGCAGCAAGGTATGCTGTAGGTGACACAGATAGGTTCCAGGTTGAGGTTGGACTGCATCAAGCATTGGCTCCTAGACTCATCAAGGGCCCCATGACGTGGCTGAAATTGGCCAATAGAAACGGAATCTGCTGTTAAACGGGGAATTTCATGGAAAATTACGTGAATGAAATAAGGGTTGATTAATTATTCACACAATAAATGGAAATTCACTCATTCATTCATTTCCTATGTCGCTTATCCTCATTAGGGTGGCAGGGATGCTGGAGCCTATCCCAGCTGGCTTTGGGCGAGAGGCGGGGTACACCAGCCAATCGCAGGGCACATATAGACAAACAAACATTCATACTCAGATTCATACCGATGGACAATTTAGAGCGGCCAATGAAGCTAACATGCATGTTTTTGGAATGTGGGAGGAAACCGGAGTACCCGGAGAACGCACGGGGAGAACATGAAAACTCCACACAGAGATGCCCTTCGGAGATTCGAACCCTGAACCTCCTGACTGTGAGGCCATTGTGCTACCCACTCGACCACCGTGCAGCTAAATGAAAATGAATTTGATAATTAAATAATAATACTTAATATGTGCATGTGGTGGGAAGTGTGTCGTGTGTGTTGAGAATGTCTGTTGTCAGTCAAGACGAGCCGGGAGCCAAGAACAGACATGCCTGTTGTCCTATTTTCACGTGAAATGCGGTCCGGCGGCACGGTGTAAACGCACTTATACAGCACACGCACAGCTAGACTAACATGCTCTGCTAAACTAAGCTAACACCGCTAGCTTCCATTCACGCTGCTCTGGGCAGCTTTTGCCAGTGTTTGAGGTTGCCATTTTGAGATGTGTAGGAGGGGGCGGGTTAGTGTTTGTGATGAGATTTTGACACAATTGAGTTGTTTGTTGGGGGGAATACTTCTCCACACAAATGTTCCTCCTCCTCACGAAGACAGCATTTCAGTGACAAAATGTCAATTTCTGCGAAATTCTGCATTTAACAGTAGATTTGTTTTGTTTTTTGGCCAATTCTGTGATTTTATTAATGTGGAAATCAAGGGGCCAAAGTAAACTAATTTTAATTTTCAATCATGAAGTTCTAAAATGGCTAATTATGATTTGATTAGATTCAATTCAATTCAAATGCACTTTATTATTCAACGCACACGTCTTTGTTCATCATATGTTATAATATGCGCGCAAGGCCGCTAGGGCAGGGACTAAATTGGTGGGGATTTCAAATTGATCTCATGTTCTATGAATCAATATTGCAAAATGTAAATCGCATTTTTTTTTGTAATCGTTATGCGGATTCTAAGTACTTAGGGTCAGCCGTTTGGCGAAACGAGGGCCAGGAGTTCTTTGTGACAAAAGAGTATCAGAAAAAGAGAAAGTATGAAGCCAGACCACCAATAAAAACTCAAATGATGTGTTCTAATGAAGGGCTGTCAAAACAGCGGTAATTCATTAACGTAATTATTCATTCATTCATTCATTTTCTATACCGCTTATCCTCATTAGGGTCGAGGGGACGCTGGAGCCTATCCCAGCTGACTTTGGGTGAGAGGCGGGGTACACCCTGGACTGGTCGCCAGTCAATCGCAGGGCACGTATAGACAAACAAACATTCACACTCACGTTCATACCGATGGACAATTTAGAGCGGCCAATGAAGCTAACATGCATGTTTTTGGAATGTGGGAGGAAACCGGAGTATCCTTAAAAAACCCACGCATGCACGGGGAGAACATGCAAACTCCACACGGAGATGCTCAACAGAGATTCGAACCCTGATCCTCCTGACCGTGAGGCCAACGTGCTAACCACTCGACCACCGTGCTTAACGTAATTAATTACGTTTATTTTTTGCAAATATGCACCATGGCACGCTATGACGACAGATGGAGGCCGAGTGTAGTTCCCTACAGTCACACACAGTCGGAGGCGCTTTCATAACTTTATTCAGACCTGAACACATCGACAGCAGTGTAATTCCACTAGCATATATGTATGGCCAAACCACAAACCCGTCTCGAAAAGCCCTGCAACGACACTACCTCAGTGTCACTAAACTATCGGGAAATGCATTCAGGGACACTCTGAACATCACAACAACCTCTTTATAATGCAAGTATGTGTGGTCTAAATAAACCGAAATACAATAAGTGGCTATTCCTTTCACTCACTGTTTAACTCTTAATGCGGAAGTACAATTTGCCGCATTTTAAAATGCTTGGAAATCTCTGAAAATACACTCAAAACGTGAATTCAACTTAACCCTTTAGGCATCACAATTTTTGTTTAATTTTGACGTTACTATTTCAAAAGGCTGCAGCTGGAAAATGGTTAGCGATAAAGTCATACTGGAAATTAAAAATATCAGTATGACCCAGAGTTTGTGATCGGAGTAAATTTAGTCTTCTTAAGTGCATATTGTGACGGCCCCGGGCTCAGAATTTGGTCAGATCCTTGTCTGCACGAGACCAGCTCATCAAAATGTCTGATCCATTTGTGATACTCTTCCTCAATAGTATTACATCCAGGTCATGGTATTGTCAGGTTATATCTATGCATTAGCTGTGCTGTTTTTGCTGAGCAATCTCCCACGCATACCACCGTAATATGCCACTTTTCCCGTGCTTTTTTTTTTTTTTTTTTCCCCGTTTTGACAATGCACCATGTCACACCATGGTAATTAAGCAAAGCATTGGCACAAATATATGCTGCTTGTGGACTGACTGGCTGCCGCATGTACACGGTGGTTCAAAGTCCATAAACTCCTACACTTTGCATAAAACCATATTGGCAAAAATGGCTTGTTAAATTTAGCAATAAAAAAAAAAATCGCAATCTTGCCACTTTGGCATTTAAAGATAAAAGTTCACATGGTGTCTGACTGCAACCCCTCGCTGCCCATAGTAAAGGTTAGCGATTAAAGTGTCATTCAAATTTTCTGCTACTAAGGAAGTCCATTCCATTCCATTTTCCTCCGCTTATCCGGGTCCGGGTCGCGGGGGCAGCAGTCTCAGTAGGGAAGTCCAGACTTCCTGGTCCCCAGCGACCTCTTCCAGGACACCAAGGCGTTCCCAGGCCAGCTGTGAGACATAGTCCCTCCAGCGTGTCCTAGGTCTTACCCGGGGCCTTCCGGGAGGCATCCGGACTAGATGCCCGAGCCACCTCAACTGGCTCCTCTCGATGTGAAGGAGCAGCGGCTCTACTCTGAGCTCCTCTCGGATGGCCGAGCTCCTCACCTCATCTCTTAGGGTGAGTCCAGCCACCCTACGGAAGAAACTCGTATCCGCAATCCGCGGATATCCGCGAAATGTGATTTGGGCAGTGGTTGAGGGCGGGTGTCCGGGCAACCTGATCTTCGGCTGCCAAATCTGGTTCTTGGGACTATGGAAGTCGTTCTAGGTAAATAGATTTTCAGATGTGGGCCATCTTTGAGCTTATTTTTTTATTTCAAGTTCATTTGAAGCTGTTAATACATAAAAATACACTGTATATACAACCCTGTCCTGTTTTTTTTAGCTTTCTTTCAGTCAAATTCAGTAAAAAGGCATATTTCAGCCATATTTGCCAATGGTGATTAATCATGATCGATTAATTTGGAAACTGTTTAATGAGATTAAAATGTTTAATCATTTGACATCCCTAGTTTTAACATACTGATTATAACAAGGGCTGCAATTTTCTGCCAGAACTGCCGTTATACTCCCGTATTTTCACGTTGGACCACACTTCTCCCTTTCACTTTGTATTGGAGAAACCAAGATTCAAATTTTTTTTACTTTGTTTACATTTGGTTGGGTTAGAAATAAAAAGAAAACTCTGATGCGATTGATTGCGACTAGAGCTCCAAAAAAACAATGATTTTCTTAGTTGATTAATCTGAAGCTTGTTTTCTTGATGTTTCGCGTCTTGGTAAGGCCAGGGTGGAATGCAATAAGGTAGCATCTCCACCAAGAAAGCGATCACAGAATAAAAATTGTTCAGGTTAACTACAAGAGAGATGCAACATTGCAACCAAGAGCTATGGGTGGTTATGCTTCTTTGAGACTGTATAGGAGGACAACGTTTTTCCCCTTTCCACCAGGCGATGGCTCAAGCCGGGACAAGGTGTGTTGAGTTTGGGTGCAGGCCGGTAGGCATCCCATTATTGTTAGCCTGAACAGAGGGGCTTGTCAGCTTCTTGGCAGAGCTAACGCTTTACACCACAGGCTACGTTCACACTGCATGTCAGTTCAGATTTGTTTTGCTCATATCTGAATTTTATCTCAATTCCAGTTTTCTTTTTCTTTTTCAAATGCAACGCAGACCTCCTTCGCCGTGTTTGTGCGCAAGTGTTAATTACCTCAGTAGCCCAAAATGGAGCCAAAGAAAGTTGCGGGTGTCAGCATTTGGGTGAATATGGTGAAAGAAACTACTGAATTCAAGAAATAACTTAAGGCAAAACACAAAGATGGTGTTGAAGAGGAAGGTGTTGATCATGTTACCTCAGCGTGTCTTTACGGACAGTCAAGTCTTGATTGAAGGTAAAAGTAACCTTAAATGCTCATTTAACTTTTTCGTTCATCATGTACACTGCCTGGCCAAAAAAGTAATTTAACTAAGCAAGTAGGTATGAGGTTGCTGCAGTTGGTCAGGTCTCGGTTCAGCAACACTATGTGCTCAAAGAATGAGGTCAGCTGACTACCTGAATATACTGATTGAGCAGGGTATCCCATCAATGGATTTTTTCTTCCTTGATGGCGCGGGCATATTCCAAGATGATAATGCCAGGATTCATCGGGCTGAAATTGTAAAAGAGTGGTTCAAGGAGCATGAGCCATGATTTTCACACATGGAGTCCAGACCTTAATCCCATTGAGAATCTTTGGGATGTGCTGCAGAAGGCTTTGCGCATCGGTCAGACTCTACCGTCATCAATGCAATATCTTGGTGAAAAATTAATGCAACACTGGATGGAAATAAATCTTGTGACATTGCAGAAGCTTATCGAGACAATGCTGCAGCGAATGCGTGCCGTAATCAAAGCTGAAGGTGGGCCGACGAAATATTACAGTGTATGACCTTTTTTTTGGTCAGGCGGTGAATATGCATGGAGCATTGCAAATGTTAAACTACAAATGTAAAACTATAAAAACGTGTTAAACATTTTGGAGAGTCAGCCACTAATAACATCACAGACAGGCCACATGGCTGACTTCCTGTTCGGATTTCCATTATGTTAGCAAACAAAGCATGCTAAGAAGGTTTTGTAATGAAAGGACATCAAGAACACAGTTGGACTCAGCCGGTGTATTAATAACATGAAAAGACGATCACCATGTTGTGTGCTAGCCAGAGTATGTATAAAAGGCAACATTTTGGCATACCTTTTTTAATTTTAGCTGAAAAACATGCTAACTGGGGCGAGCGCTAACCGAGGTTCCACTGTACGTGTTAATGAATCACTTATTGCAGGAGGGGAAATCACAGTTATTTATTGCAAAGTTCATTTTTTCCCATTGCAATTCCATTGCAATAAACACCTGTAGAGATTGCATTCCATCGTAATTCCGTCACAATGTTTGGGGAAAATCGGGCATTTTCAGGCTGAAACAATCTAAAAAAAAAAAAAACGCCTTTAAAAAAACATTGTGCCCCTAGGTGGCGGTAGTTACTTTGATTATGATTGATACCATGTGGCTGTTGGTCATTCAAGGCGGGGAAGCTCAGCGTCCGACTGTGCAAAAGTGTGGGGATGAATGAGAAGGAAGTGGTGTTTGTTACCTGTGATAAGTAGCTGATTCTGAACAAAAGATGAAGGTATTCTGGCGTATATTTAGACAATGAAATATACCCAAAGCACTATATATTTCACCTCTTTTTTGGAGAAATTTTAGGGGGGGGGGCTGCGCTTTCCTTGCAGTCTTAGAGCCAACACCACTGGACATGGCATCTGTAAAGCCAATTCCGGTGTTGGAATTTAAAAGACAAAGTTGCTTGTGCAGTGTTGGACAACATTATATTGTTTTGGACGCATAAGGTTGTAGGACAATGTCGACGTCACATGGTCTGTTCAAACGAGGCACAGCTTTATGCATATCATTAACTGAAAGAACAGCGTGCTTGCATATCTCTTTGCACAGGAAGATTGTAACTTTTATAGAATTGGCTTTTTTATTTTATAAGGTAAGTTTAATGGGTACATCAACTAATGAAACTGTAGAATCGGATTAATTTTTTTCCACGGTTACTGATTCGCTTTGCTTTTAAAAGGTGTTGTTTGTGAATTGTACCGTAACCCGTGTGTCTAGATGCATGTTGAATCGTCTCATCACAAATAGAATCAGATATCTTCTCGTGAGCGTATAATGTCCCATGTGTAGTACAAATTGCAGTTGAGTAGATTGCATTTTCATTTCCATGAGTTTACTGTAAATGCTTGTACACCACCTGAAATATTTGTTTTTGATGTGATGAAATAAATATTGAATACACACAGGCAATTTGACAGGACACCAGTTTAGTTTTGCGTGTACACTCTTTGATCAGTTGGTCACCCCTTCCGTTTCTTTCTTCAAAAAACACCGGAACTGAATTTTTCTGTTCATATTTGAATTACAATAGACAATTCAATAACAAGATATGTCTGTATTTTGTCACCAATAAGTAACCAACAACAATTACAGCAGCAGATGGCATATAGACAGTCTTTTCAGCCTCTTGTTACTCTAAATAAAGTTGACTACAAATTTAATTTAAAGTGTAAAAATATATTTACTTGAAAAATGAACTCTGCCATGAATAGCTGTGATTTTCCCCTCCTGCAATAAGTGATTCATTAACACGTACAGTGGAACCTCGGTTAGCGCTCGCCCCAGTTAGCATGTTTTTCAGCTAAAATTTAAAAAGGTATGCCAAAATTTTGCCTTACATACAGTGAGGGGAAAAAACTATTTGAACCTCAGCTGATTTTGTAAGTTTGCCCATTTTAGATGTAATCTTCGTAAATGCAGTGTAGTCAATAAATGCATTAATAATCATTTACTGCATAGTTGGTCCAAACAAGTTATTATTACCTGTTTAAACCAATCTATAAGATCAGTCGTAGCGCAAGCATTTTGACACACTACAGGAGCATTTATTTGGTACCATTACCACATGAGACAAAGCAGAGGTTGTCTACGGTGGAGGTTTAAAAAAAAAAAAAAACTTTAAAAATGCCTGATGGGCCAGGCATCTTAACCAGGCCCATCAGGCATTTCCAAAGTTATTTTTTTTTAAAACCTCCACCGTAGAAACCTCCACCACAGAAACCATAGCAAGTTTGTAGCACGTTTGAGTCACCAAAATAGTCAATCCGTGGTTTTTATAAACAAGCAATCCAAAAAAACACAACATGTCAACACACATGACGCACACTGCATCATGTGTGCATGCAAATAAAAATCTACTCAGAATACATATGCCAAAACACCCATATATTCTTGCTGCAAGGCATACTGGGTAGCTTGTGGTACTCCCAACATTTTGCAATGTCTCATTTTTGCTTGATTGCAAAATATGTTCAGGGGGTTGTCAGAGAAGTAAACAAGTTCGTATTGCTGTTGCAGCTGGACTCCCAACATGCCTTGCGGGCGTTTGGAAATACCGGTTTTAAGAGTTATGTTATGTACTGTTATGTTTAGCACTCAGTTGATGTTCATCACGTAGTACTAGTAGCAGTGGATTTATTTGATGCGCTAACTTGCTGCGGATGTGAGTTTTTGTTTGAGCGAGTGTCATTCTATTTGATGACCACATATACATTGGCGGCCCCTTTGCCAAACTTTTGAACCCATCGTGGCCCGCCAGTCAAAAAATTTGCCCACCCCATGCTACAGGAAAAACAGTGCTGCTTATTGCCATTTGGACCTACTCCGACTGTCTCGCACATTTTGACGTGATTGTCTTTCCTCCCAACAGCTGACACTTCACACAAGCTCAACCTTTTTTACCTCGCCAATGATGTCATTCAGAACTGTAAAAGGAAAAATGCTCTGGTCTACCGTACTGCATTTGCTGATGTTCTCCCCGAGGCGTTCATGCTGATAAAGTAAGTATGCACTTTTGTTGAGGGGCTGCTACTATGCCGTCATCTTGCTGTCATGATGTGTCATCTTGCAGTAAGTTATTCCTTTGGGCAATGTTTTGCTTGACAGTCTGGGAAATTAATGATTAATTAATCATCACAAACTAGGGATGTCCGATTTTGGCATTTTGGTGGGGGGTTTGGGGGCAAGGTTTTTGTCATGGGACCCAGAATTCCACTCAGCTACTAGGCGTCGTCCACCGCTGTGAAAGGCTGCTCATTTCATCCGATGAATTAAATTCCTTTTCTGGTTATTAGCATAGCCTTGTGACTGTCACACACATACGCGTGAGTGTATAGATGTAAAAGCAAAATATTAGCATGAACTTGGCTTCGCTTTTATGTATTTTTCCTCAACCTAATATTGCAGAATTTTGTTTTGTTTCTCGTAATATTATGACTTAAAAAATAGTATATATTTCTTTTATATTTCAACTGCATGCTCTGAAAATGATTATTATCCCTCATGATATAACCAGTTTATTATTGTGAGACAAAAAATTAAATTGAGACATTTTTTCTCCTTAGAGTACAACTTTTTACTTAATGTTTTTACTTTATTTTGTAACATTTTCCAACTATTTCAACTTTCTCATAATTTTAACTATTCTCATCTTGGTCATTGTAAATTGTACTTTGTGTTGGCTAGGTTTAATGCTATGGGTTTATTGTATATTGATAATATGATTATAGTAGTCTTTTTCTTTGTATACTGCTGCTGCTGCTGCTGTAACATCTACATTTGTGTTACCTTTGTGGGATAAAAAAATAACAATTTAATGTAATCTAACATCTCGTAACATTTTATCCAACCTTATTTTCCAGAAACGACTTTCCAAAAGCGTTACAACAAAACACAAATTTCTCTTGGAGATGAATAAAGTATCCGTCTTTCTATCTACTAAAATTATGTTATTTTCCGCGTAATATTACAACATTGTTTCCCTAAAACTACAACTTTTTATTGTTAGATTGCAACTTTTTTTTCTCCATCTTTTTCCTTCTTGCTTTTGATTGGGTAATTGGGTAAAATGTATGTCGAGTAAAGCTATTTATTCAACGATTAATGGTAGGGGTGTAACAGTTCACATGGATGTGTTGAACCGTTTCGGTTTTGCACGTTTGGTTCGGTCCACTCCCATACCGTTATATTTGATGCCATTTTTCTCATAAAATTGATTATTAGAGTGATCTATGCGGTCTGCGTGGAACAAAAGTCCTGGCCGACTTTCCACATGGACACGTCCAAGTGTCGGACACTACTGACTGAGGGGGAGAGAGTTAGTAGCTCAATCATAGCAAATGCCAGCCAGAGGGCTGAGCTGGAAGACCCTCCCATCTCACTACGGTCTCCTGTTGGGGAACACTTTGGCTTCCCTGTTAATTACGGATGGACAAAGGCAAGTGGATAAATCCAAAGTCGTGTGTCGACATTGTTCCACAGAGATCGGGGTTTCTGCAGAGAACACGTCTAACTTGTTAGCGCGCTTAAAACTGGCAGTGAATGTTACAAGAAAGAAAACCTATTGTTGTTGTGGTCAAAACGTTTGCTAGATGTGCTCTCTCTGGGAAGGGAGGGCACTGATGTGATAATACGTTTATTTTTTCCCAATATTTTCACACTGGTCAATGACCATTGACAGACTGGCGACCCCTGCAGTAAAGGTGGGGTAACGCTGCTTCAGACCACCACTAGCTAACACTTAATCAACAGCACCTTTTGCTGGTTCCAATTCACAAAGTCGATTCTTAATGAATTATTCATAAGTTATGTCCATCCCTAATTGATATGCACATGATAAACTCCAGCCATCTGATGCTTTATAAGATGACAAGCCTGTATGAGTCAAGTCCGCATGTATGATGTCAGCATGTTGATGCAGTCAACAGTTCAAAGTTCTCAATCGCAATCGTATGGATGTGAATATTTTATTAACCTCCAAGAGGAAATTATGTTTAAGCAGCTCTCCAAAAATGTCATAATAAACTGAATCCACAGAATAAAACAATCAAGGCCAGACAGGAGAGATAAATAACTAAAAAATACTTAACGGTTCACTTCCATTTGGTAGTGCAATAATACACAATAATAAATAATATCAATAATATGTAATACGTAGTAATAATAGGGTGCAACGATTCCTCGAATAAAACAAAAAATAATCTTACATAATAAGCTTACATCACCCGCGAGAAGGAACGAAAGAGAGGAAAGCAAAATGTCAAAAACAGCCAGAAAATGTGGTTAAAAAGCAAGGTGAACACCATGGCGTGTACCTGTTGCAACGTACATTCCACAACAGCACATCTTTTATGTTCCATCATCTCCTCCCAAATGGAGCAGAAGATCCTAACGTAGCGCATACCAGTGAGATGAAGGTTAATGTACCTTACTAACATGAATTTCACCGTGTGGAGGGCCAGCTTTCCGTTAATTACAACTACTGTTGAACATGACTTCACACAGGCTTCATTTCATCTGCAAAAAAGAAGAACCATCCATCTTCTGTGCCGCTTGTCCTCATTAAGCTGGTGGGGGTATGCTGGAGTCTATCCCAGCTGTATCCCACCAGTCAGTAGTCACTCTCTACTGTGTAATTGAACAAGGAAGTGCGTGTCTCACTCAGTTGAGAATCATGTGTTCACTACGCATCTTCAATTTATTTGGAACACTGCAAAAACTCAATACCTTTATGAAGAATATTTGTTCTTACTTCTCGGCAGCCTGTCTTAAGTTTAGAAAAATTAGAATATTCCCGAAAATTTGTTGTATTTCTGCAATTTGACATATTATATAATTGAATATTTTGCAAATCAATATATTTCAAGTTTTTTTTCTTTGGATTTTGCTGATTTTTCTGAGTTTGTGTTTTTTTTTAATAAGCTGAAAATCTTAATCAGCAAAGTTACGACAAGGAACTGCTTGAGATACAGTGCATGTACATTTGCGTGCAATGGCTCAACAAACATCTTTTATGTGAAATTGCCAAAATAAAACAACTTTTACTTGATATTCAAATTTTTCGAGCAGTACTGTGTAAGTGCACAGCCATCGACATTGCGTAATATGTCATTTTGTTAGTAATTAGTTACTAATTATTATTAGTAATTAGTTACTATTTGGTAAAGTCATTACCATTTCTCTTCGTTTCCAGTAAATAGAAAAAATACACATTGTTCCTAAGTGAATTTAAGAAATAAAACGGTTGATTATCTAAACAAATTAAACAAAACAAAAAATCGGTAATAAAGAATCGCGCCCCTCAACCCCGTCATAATGAAATGAAAACCACTGATTTAGTGAAAGGAAACATGAGATTTTTATTTTTTTTTTATTTTTTACCATCCACTCCTCCTCCTGTTATGTTGAAAAGCCGCATGGTGTCATGGAGGAATGATGTGATCAGTCTTTCAATGGAGCAGGACAGTGATGTTGCTGTGCACTGGATGATGCTGGATGTCCACGATGGAAAGGAGCGACTTTTAAAGGGATCAGATTCCACATGATTGACAGAATCATATTCTTCCCAGCCACCTTCTTTCACTTATTTCAGCCTTTCAATAAATGTGTGACAAATCCCTCCGCTGTTATTTGTTTTCACTCAGACATGAAGGTGACGCCAAGGTGGTGAAATCCGTGGAGAGGATACTGTCCATTTGGCAGGAGAGAAGTGTGTACTCTGATTCACTGATCACTGAACTCAGGAGTAGCTTAGTCAAAGAGGAGTCCCCACCGGTGACACCAGTGGAGCAAAAAAGTGAGCAATATTTATTTTTCTCACCACACACACGGTAGGGCTGGTCGATAGGGTCTAATACTCATATGCACTTTGTCGATGCGCAATATCTATGCCTTTTTTTCTATGGAGTTTGAAGGTGTTCAAATTCAAAAGTCAAAACAAAGGTGACATAAAACACACGACAGTTTAATACAGGGGTCTCAAACTGCAGGTTTTCTTTCCAGCCGCTCACTGGAGCAGGGGATTTTAATGATCAACACCTCCTTCAGTTTGAGGAAAGGAGCTCATCAATTAAAGCACCTGCTTTAGTGGCCGGCTGGAAAAAGAAAACCTGCAGTGTCTCGGCACGCCACTTTAATAGGAATGTCTGCAGTAAATTGAAAGTTGAATACAGTCCTTCCTTGTTTGTTGCAGTTAATCGGTTCTCGACCCGGCTGTGATCATTTAATTTAAATTAATGTAATATTTTTGTGGTTGGAGCATAGAAAACTTGTTTACGACCTTCTAAATGCGTTTTTTGACATTATTAGAGACCTTTAGATGTGAGATAACACCCCACAGGCAATTTACAGTGAAATTACCCAAAATAGTAGACATTTTAACAGAAAATAAGACATGTAGGACAAAAATTAAACAGTAGACTGGGGTGTCGTATTGTCCGATATCAATCAAATACCACCACACGCTTGATGAAGTGATAGTACTCAAACAGATAACAATCGTAGGTATGAAAAAATGTATGGTTTTATCAACAATAGGCATAATGTAGCCATAAAGCGTTACAACCTTTTTCTTTCCAACCAATGACTTTTTGCCATCCTGAGGAAGTTTCTCACATTTAGCAAATGTTTTAGGAAATCCTTCCTTCAAATGCGCGATGGGATTGGCCGTGTTAAACTTCCCCGGATCTGTGCCACCACAGGAAACTTGTGCATGACAAGTGCTGCACTCAGCTGCTACGTCTTTTTTGCACTTTAAACCATCACAGTTGACTGTCACTCACACTAAACACGCTAGCAGCGTTGTTGTTGGGATCATGTGGGTTCCGCATGCTGACTCGAAGAGCTATGGCGCTGAGTCGGGAGTGGACTGTTTATATCAGAGCGCCAATATTCAGAATTTCCGATGTCGGCTGATACAATCTGAAGATGTTGTTTTTGGCTGATATCAGTATTGGATCAGGACACTCCTAATATAGACTAAAACACACACACATACTCCTAGACTACAGTTTTGCATTTGATATGTGTACTATGTTATGTTTGTGTATGTGTTTATGTATGTTTACTATGTTCTTACACACAACCACCAACCTAGAAATATTGCAACTTGATCAATGATGATGATGATGCCATGGCAGATACTTGCCTCTGTGTTTAAAACATGCCCAAGTATCTTATGTCTTCTAAATGCATAATTTCATTCATTTATTAATTTTCTATACCGCTTATCCTCATTAGGGTCGGGCGGGTATGCTGTAGCCTATCCCAGCTGACTTGTGGCGATAGGCCGGGTACAGCCCGGACTGGTCGCCAGTCAATCGCAGTGCATAATTTCAGTATTTGTATTTTAGTTCATTTAGCCATTTTATGCTGGAAAATGCTACATTTAGTACAACAATAAGTACAATTTGCTTAGTTATGCATTGTTTTAATACTAATAATAGGTTGTATTCAACCACGAAACAGCGATCATTAATTAATAATGAATTTTAGAAAAGCCACGATGAAGCAAGGAACGACCATATCCAAATTTAGGTGTCTGATCGAAAGTAGAAAAATGAAAATGGAACCCCTGAGCAGTTTTCCAGGAAAACCAAATCTTATAAACACAACACTGACTTATACTGATACAAATGGTATGTTCCCATATCTGTCAGAAAATTTCATAATATATTGTAAAAAGTGAATATAGTATCCATTCCAAAACTAGTGTCTTCAGCTTTTTATTTGTGTCAATTATAAACCATGTTGTATCATTTTATGTGGGGTCTGATTTTTTGTTTTATTTATTCAAAGATCCAGTTGAGTCAAAGGCAGAGCTTCGGTCCAAAATTGTTGCAGAATTTGTGGTAAGAAGGCTTTATGAGTCTTTATCCATCAAATCTACACTAGATCCCTAACTAAACCGAACACATACTTACTGTAGACTATTGCTGCTTTGACTGAAGTGCTGAGTGAGTGACTATTGTCTGTGCTTCCTCAAGCCCCAGGCACTGATAGAGCAACTTTCCCAGTACAAGAGGTCTCTGGAGGAGGTGGACATGAGAGAAAAACAAGTGGCAGCTATGAGGGTTGATATCTGCAGTTCTGATGCGCTCAAGAAACTAAAAGGTCCCAAAACGATACACCTCTCATCTGAGCTGTACAAACACAAGAGTGTTTTTCAAATGTTTGCTTTTGTTATCAGTCTTCTAAACTATTGTTTCCTCTGCTAACTTGCAGATAAGGCAGGAGGAAAGAAGTTCTCCAGGGACTTTGAAGAAGGGAGCACACAGCTACAAGAGTTTGTTAAATTCTTTGACAGACAAAACAAAACAGGGGCTCCACTCCTGGAAGCCTTGAGCAATGCAAATATCTTCTATGAGATGCAGTACAAAGAAGTCAAGATCGTTGCAAATGTAAGCGAAATTGTATGCTATTGTTTTTACAAATCTTTATGCTAAACACTGTACAGTATTGCGCAGGATTTGTACATTAATCCCTACCACTGTGCTTCGTTCTACCATGATTTTTCCAAATATATTTGAACATGGTTGAATACGGCCAAAAATAATGCGTATTTATCCAGATTTTGGATTTTTTTGGTTTTAAATTAAGCAAAAAAAAAATCAAGCATTATATGAAGTAAAAGGCAACGGTGATATACAGTACAATAGATGCATTCAAAGACATTGTGATGATATGTAGTATTTGTACACCGGTTGATAGGTGACAGTAATGTTACTGTAATGGTTGGTGAGACACAAGCACCAAACCGGATCGCCGGAACAACAGGCTTTTATTGCAGGTTTGGATGACCTCTGAGTGGGCACAATAATCCCTAACACGGGCTACTGTTGCAGCCGCAATCCACGCCAAGATAAAACTCAACCCTAGACCCCTGACGTCACTGCCTGTCTGCCATACCCGAACACAATCCATCATAGGAAACAGAAGTAGTTTACTCCATGGTCAAAATGTCACACGCACCAAACCTTAATTACTGTGCAGGCTTCAGGATTATTTTTGAACACTCTTAACTGTCATAGAAGTGTTTATATGACTGCCTAATCGCACTTAAATAAAGTGTGAGGAAGGAATTCGCCCTAACAGTCAGACTTGATGTATCACAGAAGAACTGTCTCAACCAACTCAAAGTTTGAAAACAAGTTAGTTGGCGTTGACAGTAAAACACTAAAACGTAAACACTTTGATGACAAATGGTGCAGTGGGAATCTACTACTTGTTCTAAGAAGGTGAGTCCATTAACTCCCAGCTCTTTCTCTCAAGGCATACCAGACATTTGCCAACAGAGTGTCCCACTTGAAGCGCAAACTGGACAACCTAAAGGCCACCTTACCAGACCTGGATGAGTCACCTATTCCATCACCCTCTGCTGACGCACCATCTCCAACAGGCTCAGAGTCACCTTTCCATGACCTAGAGCTGACCAAGCCCCATCCAGGTGTTGATGGCTTTGTAATGGATGAGGAAGCAGAGCCTCCAGCCCCGAGTCCTCTGTCGTCAATTGGAGAATCCCCCAAACGCGAGTCCAATCTTGGGGAAAATGATAACCGTGAAGTGGAGGACATGGAGCTCTCGGACGAAGAAATAGTCAGTGGAGGTATCATAGGTGAGTAGTAGCATGGAATTTTTTTTACATGAGATAAATGTTGAACAATTCAGAACCAAAAGGTTGGGTTTTGGTCATAACTGGTGCGTATGATGACATCCTGAAACTACACATATAGGTCACCTTCTGGATTGGTCACAGCGCCACCCAGTAGCAAAAGGAAATGACAAAATTCATAATTATATGAATCTCTATATTATATTGGTAGCTTTAGTCATGTGGTGGTAGCATAGTGGTCTGGGGCTGCATGAGTACTGGGTAGCTGGGGTTCACTGAGATAACCAGGAATCCCAGTCCCTTTGATACTTGGCTGCATGGCAGTTTTCCAACATGATACCGACCCTAAACACATCTCCAGCATGACTAGGACCTGGCAGAGAAAGGTGAAGGTGATGACCTGAAGCCAGTTGAGCACCTGTGGAGCTTCCTCAAGCGGCAACGTGACTAATCACCCACCGGTTTCGTGATGTCATCATGGAGGAGTGTGCAAATGGTTTCCAATTCTGGTGAATTCCATGTCCAAGAGGATTAAGGCTGTGCACAATTAGGACATGTTCACTGTGAGGTTGTCGATTTATTGACCAAACAAAGTAATTTTATACTGCTACACAAGTTGTACACTGACTATTCTCAGTCATATTCACACTTTATTTGTATAGTATCGTCCCAGGACAATATCTGTGAGGGAAGTACTCATTCTAACGACATTGGTTCTAGAATTGTCAAGCTGCATAATACAAAGTTAGATCCGCAAAGATTAACCCTAACTGTGCTGAAAACAAGCCTTTGTTTACTACTTTTAAGTGCAGTTCACATTGACGATTGTTTTTCCTCCCTACAGTTGAGGAGCACATCAAGGGGCCCAGAACCTCGGATCCAATCCAGCCACCCATTGTGGACACTAAAAACACAGAGCAATTTGTAGCAACAGCACGACCTGCCAAACATGGTGCTGCATCTGTACCATCCCCTACAGATAGTGTGGAAAGTGTTGACCTGGGTAAAATTGGCTCCATCCTCAACAGTTTAAGTTCCGCTATGAAAAACACAGGTGAGGATCCTGGAGATACAGCTGAACTTTAAGCTCTGGTGTAAGACAGTACAGTAGGTCTCTGCATAGTCACCATTCTGCATTTGCGGCCACAGTAATTTGCAGATGTTTGATCAAAACATATATTTTTTTAATGTGTGGAGAAACAAGCCAGTTTATGCTTTTATTCTCCATAAGGAGGCCTTTTATCGGTAGAAAACCCAAGTTTGAGTTGCACACAAAGTCATCCAGGGCAAGCTACTTGCTCGGGGAGATCAGCCTGATACTTACACTCTCACTAGCAACAAGTCGAAAAAAATTACAATCACACGAGCCGAAAAGAGAATATACCAAAGCCCAGATTGACATGACTGGAGGCCAATAATAGTGCAATGCAGTTGAAACAATTAGCTCTAAACACCTGAATGTGCATGGTGTGTTGAATAAAGGCATGAAATAGTACAACAATACAATCAAACAGTGGCGAATACTTTGAATCTTTTGAGTCAGACATAGCGTATGTAGCCGATGAAAATAGCGCTTCTAACACTACACAAAATCAGTCTGCTTGAACATATACAATATTTGTATGTTTTCATCGCTTGGCTGTGCTGCTTTTCCATGAGGAAGTAGCCCGTCTGTTGGTAGAAAGTACTGCTAGTATATGCCATTCATATTTTCCACCTGAAGATGGCACTGTTGGGAAACTTGTAATTTCCTGCACGTATCCATAAAGGAGCAGTGGTGGTAGTAGAAGTAGTGGTTAGCGTACGGAAATGTTTAGTCAAACTTTTGTCCTGGTTTACGTGCATGCAATACGCACAGTTAGCATACAATGCGGCACGTGTCCTGTCAGCTGTGTCGCCCTTATACGATTTTTTATACGACCTTTTTATACTTTTACATGCATGAAACAATTCGAAATGCATATACAAGATGAATAAGAAATGAAACAAACACGGAAAGTTACTTTTACCTTCATTGAAGACGTAATTCATGATGGAGGTGTTCCCAAAGACCTGATTTGGCAGCGAAACACAACGTGGACACCATTTTCCTGTTTTGAATTCCTTTAATAAGTTCATTTCAATTGTTTTTTTCAACATCTTTATCAAAATGCTGGCTCAATAACGGGCTATTGAGGTGGGAAAGACGACCAAATTCACGGTGGTGTCCGTGTGGTGTCGCATTGCACATTGTGTCTTTGGGAACAGTCACATCAAGAATCACGTCTTCAATGAAGGTGACGCTTATCCCTTTTCTTTGTTATTTATATGTAAACTATAATAAAATAAAATAAAACTATAATTATAGCGCTATAAAACTGTGCTTTGACACACCTGGCGTACTGTGTTGGTCAAAACGTTATCACTTCCTGTAAATCTAGGATAAGTTTCATTCCTCTTCCGGTATGAGACATTGTAATTTGTTTTGCTGGTTGTTAGTGTCTTGCACTTACTGTACAAACCAGCAGGCTTATCGTCCCAAATGCCTACCAAACTCATGATGCAACCCAAAATAACGTGGAACCCATCATGTAAATGTACCGCACAGGCAATCGGGAGTTTGAAGTAGAATCTTGCACACAGATACCCATGCAAAACCAAAGTACTAATGAAGACACATCCTAGGTTGGGGGCGTGGTGCAGTTACTTTGTGTGTTCCGTGTGTTGTTTTGTTTTGCTTGACACCAATCTTTGGTTTTGTGTCAAATGTCAAGCAAATTCATTCATTCAAATAGAGAGTACTTCCTCAAGCAAATGGATGTTTAGAGTCGATGGACCACACTTAGGCTGAATTAATTTACTTTGCAAATGTGAATTTAAAAAAACTGCTGAATTTTAAGGGAAAGCATGTTGATCAATTTCCAAGGGCAATTTTTATCTACAGAGATTTATAATCTGTGCGTCCATCTTTTGTAATGTAGGACCATCAGTGGAGAGCCCCTCTGTTGCAAGTGCTTACTCATCAGTAGGGACCATACCCACTGCCTCTCAGGATGCCGGTTCTCTGGTTGACATCCTGGCAAAGGTGGATGTGAGTCCTGCAGATATCCTTAGTGCTCTGTCTAAGGTGCAGACCCAAGGTGGTCTTGAGGGTGAGTCCTATATTTTCTTAAATTGTATTAGCAGCAGTGGCATTATTCTGCATGCAGTTCTGGTCTGAAGTTTACATCATTCTTTTGTCATGGCAATGAAGGTCATTTCAATTTTTGACCCTCTGTGGTCTAAATGATGCATGCTATTTCTAGGGTGCAACGATAATAAAACATACGTCTTCAATGATTTTTAAAACATGAACTATGTGGACAAGCTTGAATTTGCTTAGAGATGTCTCTAAGAGTGAAAAATACATCCTGCTTCATGTAAATACTGTATATACCCCCACTTATACTTGATTCAATTTTCACCTGCACCAGACATTTCTGAAGCCACCAGCAAGCTTGTGGCATACATCTGCCTGGATATTTGCACACTTTTAGTTCTTTCTTGCACTGTAGCCGCTATGTCACAGGTGTCAAATGCATGGCCCGGGGGCCAGACCTGGAACCCCTCATCACTTTATGTGGCCCGAAAATAGAGTATGCCAATAAATGACATCATCTTTCCTGCCGAGAATAAAACTTTGGTGAAAAAGTTGTACTGCATGCAACTGCATGTTTAAGCATTTTAATATTATCTGATCAAGATATGTCGAGCACTGTATTTTGTTATCAAAAATAAATATTGAACATCCGGTTGTCACCTTGATTTACAATTTCAAAGCAAATTGTCTAACAATTGGTTGCTAAAAATATAGAATAATCAAATGCATGGGGGAAGGTGTGTAATAATAATATGAGCTGAGTCTACAGTCATATTCTAGTTTTCCACTACACGTAACTGATCGTGGCAGTGCGACATTACTGAGTAAGTCGTCACGCGTTAAAAAGCGACTGTGTGTTGACGTGCAAATAAATGGCCAACTGAATTACAGCAATCTGATGTGGATTTATTCAGACGCCATTACAATACCTTTAGGGTAGCACTCATCATTTTTTGACATTGTTATACATCAATTTGTTCTGAGAATGTTTGAGTTTGACAAACGCTCTTCAATGCAATGGTAATTTATTGACGGTCCCTAGTAACAACCAGTGGTTAGAGCAGTGCAGGCTCCCGGCACCATGACAGAGGAGTCCGGGAGTCAGGGAGCCAGTTCAAGGCAGGCTTTAACTTGGTGGGTTGTTCTTGGACATCCTGATACACTTCCTCATGATGGGTTGACAGTGTCTTCTTTCAAACATTTGCAGAGTGGTGACCCTCTCTTTTCTTGTCACCCTGTGTCTGTTTCATCTGGTGGCAAATTAGCCGTTGAGCTTGTGCTGTCATGTTCCTCACACAGTAGTCCAGCCTTTCAAAACATGCTGATGGTGGATTTATTTTTACACTGCTCCATGCTGTCAAGCACCACTGGCAGACTTTTGGCATTAATTAATTTGTAGATACTTCGGAAATGTTTTTCATGTCGTGATTATGGAGTGCTGTGTGTAGAATTTTGAGGGAAAAATGTATTCCATTTTGGGATATGGTAATGACAAAACAATGTGGGGGAAAATGAAGCACGGTGAATACTTTCTGGATACACTGTAAACTTCTGACCAGAACTGTATTTGTACATATTATGTGTATAACCATACTCATATTTAAGCATGATTCTGTGTCCTTCACTTTCTTCAATCAGGCATCACTTCTCTTCTGAGCAGCCCTGCTGCAAATGTCCCTGCAGAATCCTCCAAGACAGGCAAGGCTCCTCCCTCTTCCTCGTTCACTTCAGCAGCTCCCACTCAGAGCTCCACTGCCTCCTCTGCTACACTTGTGCCCTCATCATCATCTAATGTCACTGTAATGCAGAGTACAGGCTCCCTGGCGCTTGCTGAGAACAAACCAATCTCTGCCCCGGTGCAGGGTGTCCACAGAGACATAGGTTTGACAGCAGAAATGGAAGCAAGAAAACCAGACAGTTTGGAATCCAAAATTCACAACTTCCTGCATGGCAATCCTGCTTTTAACAGCTTTGACCTTAGCTTCACGTTGAATCCACCCAATAGGGTGGATAACCTGAGCCCAGGTATGGGAACAGACACACAGGATGGGACTCCAGTGCGGGATGAGGGAGGAGGCACACCAACTCAAGATGAGGCCATGGACCTGCCAGTGGGGCCTGAAAGTGGGCTGCCAACTCCCAGAGCTGTCCAGAAAAACCTCCCACAGAACCCGGAAACCACCAAACTGCACTTGCAGCCAGGTGTAGCACAGAATGGGCAGTTGTACCAACCATACCCATATGGTAACCATGGTATGACAGAACCCGTTACGCAGTACCAGCCAATTTCCAATCAAGGTGGAGGTCCTGGAGCCCCAGGCAGCACAGTTGGTGCACAGACCATTGAGGGCTTTGAAGGCGGGGGCAACCGGGGTTGGTATGGCAAAACATACTCTGAAGGGGCCTTCCAGCAACCCACAGGTTACAATGTGACAATGCCTGCTAAAAAACAGTCATCAGGAGAGTTTGAGCTCCAAGCAGAACAAACTCAGGAACCTCAAGGGTTTGCCGCTCAGCAAGCTGTTTTCTTTGGAAGCCTCCTCCCTCCTGTCCCCAAGTTACCACCACCTCCAGTGGTCTTTGACCCCTCACCCGCCGGAACCAGCCATGCAACGACTCTCTCGGAGAAACAGGCCGCACCCCAAACAGACTTTGGGGAATTGTGTCAGAACATAAGTGTACCTGGGATGGTGGTCCAGGACCATACACCCAAGTCAATGTGTCATCAAGAGGAATCATTGTATGATCACCCCGAGGATCAGCACCTTCCCACAGACAGCATGCACTACCCAAAAGACCACAAACATTACCACGAGAACCTCCCGTACCCCGACCCTCACTTTCAGAACAGCCCTTACAGCCACCCAGATGCGCCTTTTTATCCGCAGGGCAGTACTCGACCTCTCCTTCCTAGAATCAGGGTGCGCCTGACTCCCCCTCACTCACCCTCACAGGATGCTTTATTCAACCAGGATTACCAGAGACAGAGCCCCCCTCGTCCTCACAATGTACCCAGACGGCCACCCCCCCCGCCCGGCTTTGAAATGCGCCCCCCTGGCTTGCGACCTCCACATCGTCCTTCTTACCCAGCACACCATCCGTTCCCTCGGGGGCCCCCTCGTGTGCCTTTTCCTCATTTTCATGGTCCGGAACCAAGATTAAGAGGCAAGCGTTTAGGTCCCAGGGGAGGGCTGACTCCCGGTCCCATGTTTGCTCCGAAAAGACCCTTCCCACCCCCACGGTACTGATTGTTCACGTAGTTTGGACAAATCTCTATGAAGGTCCGTTCACTGGCATGGGTGGTCACTGACTTAGATTTATATCGAGGAACAACACAAAAACCAAGTCTAAATCCGAAAAATAGCCAAGAATGCAGAAAATATGGAGGAGAGCGACAGACCTCACCAGGAAAGAATCCAGAGGCTGCCAGAGTGTTGATGGGAAAAGGGCCGAAGACAGAAGATGAAAGAAAATAAGAGGTGCTCATATACATATTTCTTTCACTTTTGGGTTATTTTCTCCAGTTTGAAGCTTTCCAGTAAATATGTAATCAATCGTCAGTTTGATACAGGTCAGAGTGTGTGTGCATGGTAAGCATGTGGCCAAGAGTCACGGGCTTGCCACAGAAACCTTTTTCCTGGAAAGTATCAAAAGGATGAACTTGATGCTGTATTTCTGCTGTCATATTGTACGAGTTAGCAGTTCTGACTGCTTTGTTTCATAGCAGCCGTTTTCCCATGATGGATTTTGTTTTGCTTTTACAAATTCTCTTCCTTCTCCAATACACGGAAGCATAACGGGAAATAATATTTTACACTGAGTTGACTCTGATGTTTATATTTGAAGCGATGGGCTCTTCACTGGTGCGCAAGTTCGGCTTTGTCATAATTTGCCCCTTTTGACTTGAAGAGGGACGAGGAGTGAAAGAGTTCTTTTAGCCTCCGACCCATCACAGAAGCAGTCAATATTTTGGAAAGGGGACGAAGATGCTTCAGTTTCATTCATTTGTACTGACTAATAAAAGTTTGATTTTGAAAAAAATGTTGTTTCTGTATCACGCTCATTCTTGAGTGTCCTCCGAGACAGTCAACATCCCGACAACCACAGCCAGCCGGATTATATTATGCTATCTAATCTATCAGATTTATATTTTGGAAAACATTTAAATTTTAAATTAATCCTAAAAATGGCTAACTCAACTCATGTTTCAATGTTTCAACGTGTAAGGACTTCCCCATCTCTTCAAATCAATAAATATTCATCCATGCATTCGCATTGTTAGGAAGGGAGGCCAGATTTTGTGGTTTGCGGCCACCACTTCCAGTTCAAGTGACACTGTGGTCTTCCCAGACCTGCTGCGAGACATAATCCCTCCATCCTAGGTGTACCATCGTCACGACAGGACATTCCCGGAGTACCTCGTTATGGAGGCACCCAGGAGACATGCGGACTTGATGCCCAAGCCTCCTCACTGGCTCCTCTTTATTTGAGGATGCTCTTCCCTGAGCTCCTGGTTGGCCAAGCTCCTCACCTCATTGGGTGAGGAAACTCTTTCTGGGTGCTTCTATCTTTGATCTTGTTCTTTTGGTCACTACCCAAAAACCAAGACCATAAGTGAGAGTAGGAACATAGATCTGACATACTTGAACTCCTCCACCTGGGGGAATGCCTTACTCTCAATCCAATCCAATCCAGAGAGTGAAATCTACACTTTTCTGTCTAAAAACCACAGCCTCTGATTTGGGGGGCGCTGAGTCTGATTCCACAAGCTTCACACAGATGTCAACTGCCCCAGTAAACAATGAAGGTCACAGCGTGATGATGCGGGCTACCTCATTTGCAAATAGAAGAGATGAGATCCTGAGGTCCCCAAACACACACACAACGCCTCGGTTGCACCTACAAATTATTTCCATAAAATTCTCAAATGAAATAAGATAAGTGACAAACAACAGCCTTGGCCGTGACCGGCCATGACTTACTGTTGGAAATGCGAATCAGGCTCCTGCTGACATAATGACATGTAGTAGCGTGCTCCTGGAGCACACCCCACTGGGCACCGCGTGGCACACCGGTTGGATGCATTTTCCATGTTCTGTAGACACATGTGGATCCATTTGGCAAACTCTCATACACCCTCCTGTACCAATCCATAGGTACTGTTCCCGACTTCCATAGAACTTTAACGAGACATGAGACAATATCCAGATCTTTAATGAATTTAGGATGAAACCCACCTAGCTTTGCCCCTGAGGAGTTTTAGAACTATCTCAGATACCTCCGCCTCATTGATGGACATATCTGCCTTTGCGTCCTCATTGACTCTGCTTCCTCCACCAAACGTGTCTGTAGGACTGAGAACATTGAACCGCCGGAGATGTGAGTTGAAGACTCAGCAACATTGAGACTGCCAGACATTCCCAGCACACTCTCACTGTATGCTTGGGTCTGTTGGGCATCCTCTCCCACCATCTAATCTATCACCAGGTGGTGATCAGTTGTCAGCTCAGCCCCTCTTCACCCATGTGTCTGTAGTTCTGATGGTACGACTCCAGAGTTGATCACGGACTTACGGTCTAGTGTGTCCTGGTGCCAGCTGTGTTTACAGACGTCCTTATGGACAAACATGGTGTTTGTCAGGAGAAACAGTGGTTACCACAGAAGTCCATTACCATAAGACCTCATGGGTTCAAACTGGGGAAACCATTTCTCCTATTTACGGCCCTCCAAGTCACACAGTCATTCCCAGTATGGAAATTGAAGTCTATGGAATCCTCCCTTGACCAAAGGCAAGGAAGTAACCCTCTGGTTCACCGGGATGATTCCAACACGTAGGCTTGATGGGGCCTCTGATAACCTCTCAACTCCTTCCCCACCAGGGAGGTGGATGTTCCATGTCTCAAGAACCTCTAACTCTGCTTTGTGGTTTTCGTCCTTGTGGATCAGCTGGATCAACTCTACACACTTAAACAGTACTGGAGGATGCAATGGACTTTGCCAACCAGTCTACGTGTGCTTTGTTAACTTGGAAAAGGCATTCAAGGTGTCCCCCGCTCTGTCTTTGGGGGTGCTCTGGGTCAAGCCTGATCCTGGTAAACATTGGCCTCTGCCCTTTGTCAGTCAACCGCATTTCTGGGTCCAGCCTAGGTGTTGAAGGGGTCCAATTTGGGGGCATTAGCATCACATCTCTGCTGTTTGCACAAAATGATGGCCTCATCCTGTGACCTTCAGCATTTACTGGGGCGGGTTACAGCTAAGTATGAAGCTTCTGGTATGAGCCTCAACACCATCAAATCTGAGGACGTGGTTCTCAGCTGAAAAACGGTGGATTGCACTCTTTTGCTGTGAGTGAGCTCTTGCACCAGGTGGAGGAGTTGGAGTAACTCTGGGTATGTTTACAAGTGAGGGTAGCCAGATCGGCACGGGCTCTGCAGTAATGCGGTTGCTGTACCGGACAGAACGCCCATGTTCTTACTCACACCTGTGGTCCCAAACCTTGGGTAGGGACTGACCGAAAGAGCAAGATTGCAGGTGGACTTACCCTAAGAGATAAGCTCAGCTCAGAGTAGAGCCGCTGCTCCTTCATATCAAGAGGAGCCCGCTGAAGTGGCTCACGCATCCAGCCCGGATGCCTCCTGGTCTCCTCTCTGGCGAGGTGTTCCAGGCACGCCCAGCCGGGCGGAGGCCCTGAGGCATATTTTGGGAGATGCAGGAGGGATTATACCTCACAACTGCAACTGGAAGAGAAGTCCGAAGAGAGGACCTGGATAAGCATAAGAAAATGATGGATAAATTATAAGCCTTCTGTGACACCACCTGGCTTAAGTTTATTATTACTGAGATCAAATAATTATATCATTTCCTTCTGCAAGTCTGACCTCTTAATTCTCTTTATGTTGCATTGGAGCAGTGCTTCTCAGTTATATTCTGTCTTGCCCCCCTAGAGGACAGAAAGGTTTTCACGCCTCCCCGATTTGAAATGCCACCGAGAAACTGATATCTATGTGTTGATCTGTACTGTAGGACTGAACTCGAAACTGAAACCAGGAAAATGCAACACAATGAGAGCCGTCAAGCATTCAAGCGTATAAATGATGGTAAATGTGGCCGTGTTGGCAGGTCTGCACTAACATCAAAAGTACTATAGTATATAAAGTATATACATTTAGGGTTCAAGTCTCTGTGTGGGTTTTCTCCGGGTACTCCGCTTTCCCCCCACATTCCAAAAGCATGCACGCTAGCTTCATTGGCCGCTCTAAACTGTCCGTAGGTGTGAATGTGAGCGTGAATGTTTGTTTGTCTGCCCTCTGATTGGCTGGCGACCAGTCCGGGTGTACCCGCCCAAAGCCAGCTGGGATAGGCTCCAGCATCCCCGCCTCCCTAATGAAGATAAGCGGCATAGAAAATGGATGGATGCGTTGAAATTTTACCTGCACAATTTCATCAAAAATCGAAAGGTTTCCCTCATCCCATCAAGGATTGAATGACGGATTCCTAATTTGATTCCTTTATTTGTTTAAAAGAAGTATATGACACGTCAGTTAGGATTTTTTATTATTCTGGCAGTTCCAGGTTTACCGCAGCAAAAGTGCAAGACCACACAACAGCAGAGTACGAAAGAACACAAGAGCATTGTAGGTGTAGAACAAAGTAATATGAATTATAATATGAATTATACACAGGTTATTTACAGTATTTAAAGCTGTGTACATGTTACACTGTAATTGTACGGTTATTACACGACTACTGCACACTACTGTTATTGTATGGGATTTGGCGCAGTTTTGTTATTAGTATTCTCCTAAAACGAATCGTTTTCGGTCTTTTAAGAAACGATTAGTTCAGAAATGTAATATTAGTACGTAACCCCACGCCGGGGGTTACAGAAAACCACGCCAAAAAACACACCGCTAGCCTGACAGTGATGTCCTCGTCCGATTTCTGACCAACATTTGCAATAAATAGACTTGTAATTAGATTTGGTTCACGTCTCCAATCCTCTTCATCTCTCCCCAAAATATGCCGCACATTTACAGTATGTTGATTATAAAATATTATATATTATATATATATAATATATATATTATGTTATAAATGGGTACTCCCTACTGACTCGGCAGTTTGCCATCTATTTGATGGATTCGTTCGTCTGTGGCAGCGTTTAAGGACAGCATATACAAATTTCACTTGGGCGTCACAGGACACGCTGGTGGTGTGTTCAAGCACCGCAGAACACGGTGCGAAATCTCAACACTTGACATTGTCCAAGATGCAAAACAGACCGTTACCGGGAAATGAAAACTTGTTGTGAGTTTATAATGTGACTTGCATGCTGTGTGAGGGATAATATCACCTCCCCTCCATTTGATCCCACTGAATGCTTATTTCCTGTTTCATCAGCCTCCCTCCCTGCTGTTGTCATCTTCAGATGTCTGGGGGCCACACTTTGATGTGTCACTTGTCATGGGAACCTATTTGGGAACATCTACACAAATGCAGGTGTGTGTGTGTGTGTGTGGGGCTCTTCCCTTTGAATCGGGTAAGCTTTCATCTTATTGCACCATAACGTGTCTGTCAGCATTTACCGCAAAGTGAAACGGATGTTCTGGTCTGTTTAGTGGAACGAGTTTGGCGGACGGTGCCGTGTGAGTATGGACCCTCCTAATGACTTTGCCCACAGCCTTGGCAGAAGTTGGGTGTCTATTTGGTTTCAACACTTCAAACTTCTTCAAACTGAGTGAAGGGGTGCGACAAGCGCTTGTCATTTTTATAAACAGATCATTTCAGTGTTTAAAAGAGGGAAAAACTTGTCTGCTACGTTTTTGTATTTGAAAAGGGCACCTAATAGGATCTCATGGCCTCATCAGGCTGTGACCTTCAGCGTTTACTGGAGCGGTTTGCAGCTGAGTGTGAAGCTTCTGGGATGAGACTCAGCACCTCCAAATCCGAGGCCATGGTTCTCAGTCGGAAACGGGTGGACTGTACCCTCCGGGTTGGGAGTGAGGTCTTGCCTCAGGTGGAGGAGTTCAAGTATCTCGGGTTCTTGTTCACGAGTGAGGGAAGGTTGGAGCGTGAGATCGACAGACGGATCGGTGCAGCGTCTGCAGTAATGCGGTCGCTGTACCGGACCGTCGTGGTGAAGAGAGAGCTGAGCCGGAAGGCAAAGCTCTCTGTTTACCGATCGATCTACGTTCCCACCCTCACCTATGGTCATGAGTTATGGGTCATGACCGAAAGAATGAGATCGCGGATACAAGCGGCGGAAATGAGTTTCCTTCGTAGGGTGGCTGGACTCACCCTAAGAGATAGGGTGAGGAGCTCGGCCATCCGGGAGGAGCTCAGAGTAGAGCCGCTGCTCCTTCACATCGAGAGGAGCCAGTTGAGGTGGCTCGGGCATCTAGTCCGGATGCCTCCCGGGCGCCTCCCTGGTGAGGTGTTTCGGGCATGCCCGGTCGGGAGAAGGCCCCCGGGAAGACCTAGGACACGCTGGAGGGACTATGTCTCACAGCTGGCCTGGGAACGCCTTGGTGTCCTCCCGATGGAGCTGAAAGAGGTCGCTGGGGACCGGGAAGTCTGGACTTCCCTACTGAAGCTGCTGCCCCCGCGACCCGGACCCGGATAAGCGGAGGAAAATGGATGGATGGATGGACCTTATAGGACAGGAGTTAAAATACTATATTAAAATAAGCACTTTTTAGGGAACTTACCAAAGTACTCGGACATTTAAAATATATGTAATATTTGTGATAAAATAAGCACATTATAGGACACTTTTTGAAAAACTTGGGTATTTAAATATAATTTTATTCAGACAAGCACTTTATATGCTATTGTTGAAATACTTGGACATTTAAATGTATTTATAGCTAATATTATTGAAATAAACACTTTGTAGCATATCTTTAGAAATTATCGATCATCCCAGTATTTGCTTGGTATCGGATCGATACCGACGCCGAGACGTCGCCGCCGCCTGCATCTCACGTGGGGCTTGTTTGTTTACCTGCGTTGAGGGCGTGGCCCTGACACGTCCAATCAGATATTCGTCGTTTCACACCGGAAGACACACACTAGCCGGAGATTCCTGCCCTCGTACTGGGTGTTGAACTTCAGGACCTTGGCCAGATCCACCGCCACCACAGCAGAAGGCGGACTTGTTGGATGTCAGGGAGCGTCTCAAAATACACTGTCTGCGTAGAAAACGAAGACTAATTGGACTCCATCAGCTCGTTTTGCGTTTGCTGGCCCAAAAATCCGTATAATGACGAAAACGTGCGTGTTAGGGGGAGGATGCCGCTGCAAATTTCAGTATCAATCCACTGCCAAGTAAATACAGGGCTGGTATCGCCTGCTGTCGGCAGGTTTTACCTCCCTTTGTCCAGGATCATTGAAAGAGTTTGTAATTTTGCCTATTTTTTGTAAAATAATCAAGAATATAATGACATATTTTTGAAAAGCACGCAAACCCAACAAACCTATTTGTGAAAAATGTAACAATATGTAAGTACAACAACATAAGACTATGTAACGATATCAACCAACTCATATCCTGATTCCCTTATTTGATTTTACTACCTCCATTTTTGGGGGAAATATTTTGTTCGGCTGCTGCCATATTCCTTTGGCACGGCACACTTTTGAACTTTGAAAAGTAAAAATACAACCAAACAAGGAGCGATTCAATGTTATGTACTATTCATGTCTTAATAAAATTCATATCTAAATTTGTCTTATTTTGTTTACTATTTTGCCTAATAGGAGTCTAAATGCGACCATAGGGGTGTTATTTCATGTCTATAGGGCTCGAATAATGTTTTAAAAAATGTGTTTAGGAGGTCGTAAACCGATTTTCTATGCTCAAAATACAAACAAATTCCATTTATAGACAAGGAATCCTACTTCACGGAAATTCACTTATCACGGTTGGTTGGGACTCTTTGAAATCCTTTGGCTTTTGGCCCTCTTGTTGTTTCCTTGAGCAACGTATTCCCTGAGTTTGTCATCAATGTACAAACATAACAATATCGACATTGTAACAAAAAAATACATAATTGTGAAAACGCACAAAGAAGAGATCAGTAAAACGGTGATCCCGTCGTGTTAGTATCAGTCGGAAGCTGTTGCTAGCCATGATATTGATACTGGTGATATTTGGATCCGCCGTCCCCTCTATAAGGTGGTTAATACTGTGTTATGTTGCTGTGCCTTACAGGCAACGGCCCGGGGATGCTTGGCTTGCAAAGATGGAGGCGGAGCTTGACCGAGTCTCGTATTAGCCGACAAGCGCAACGCACAACAAAAACAAACTCATCTCTGGCTAAGGAAAAAAATGATGGTGCAGGTAAAACAAATTAGGAAAAATAAGTCGAATGACACACAAGTTGGCCAAAAGGACCCCAGGGACGGAGCAACGAGGCTGGCAGAAAGACAAATGGTGGAAAAAGGATTTGAGTGACAGCTAATAGTCGTTTTTGCTTTTGTTGACGCATTTTGCAGTACAGTAATGCTTTGTTTGTCGCTGTGATGAGTGAATTTATAATTGGAATGTATTCATAGTTGAGGCACAGAAAACCCGCTTACCACCTTCCAAGTATGGGTTTTAACATCATTAGAGCTCCGTAGACATAAAATAACACCTCTAAAGTCACCTTTACACTTGCAATACCTAATATAGTAGACATGCTGAGGTAACAACATGATTTAGTCATGTATTTTTGAAATAAAATAAGACATAAATCTAGCATGTCGGCATTGGGAGAGTTCCTTGTTGTTGTCAATTTAACATCACTGACCCCTAGTGAGAGGAGGATCCTCCGGTTAGTCGAATCTCGGATTCGGGGGGAGCAGTGTGGTTTTCGTTCTGGTTGTAGAACTGTGGACCGGCGTCGAGGGGTTCCGGGTTGTTGGCATACATACATCTGTTTAAATATGCACATTTGTGGACTGAGAACAGGCCCATGTTCAACCAGGAAGCAGCACGGATGTATTAGATGTATTAATATTTATAAGTGTGACATAGCAAGGAAATACTGTATTAACCTTATTTTGCTCAAACAGTTTAGGGTAGAATACTGTTATGGAATAATTGTGTTGATATTGGTAAATTGTCTTAAATTGATTTTTTAAAATAAATTGTTTTCTCTTTGCCTAATGAGGATAAGCGGCATAGAAAATGAATGTTTTCTCTTTGGGGCCTGAAATAGTTGTCCTGTGTTTCCTTCTGATTATAACCACAATTAACTCATTCGTTCATCATTGTAAAGGAATTCTAAAAAAAAAAAAAAAAGTGTCGGCAATACTGGGACAAAATCGACATGGTATCAGTTCGACGCCAAAATTGACAGTATCGCCCGTCCCCACTTCAGGAAAGAGTACCGAGCGTCTCTTGCCGGTAGTTTGTTGACGGTCCCTGGCGGCGGACTGCCCCGCCCACTGGGATGATCGAGCGACACGGACAGCGAGGGAGACACCGGCTTACGACGTCAAAGGAGTACGCACGCGCGCGCGCGCACGCAGACGCCGCGGGGAGAGCCGAGCGAGCGAGCGAGCGCCAATTCCCCGAAGGAAGCCCGAAGACCCGTCGGTCCTCCAGTGAGAGACACACCCCCCCCCCCCAAAAAAAAAAAGCGGGGGCCGTTCAACTTCGCCCAAATGGACGTCAAATTAAGTGCGTAATTGAGCGAGGAAGGCGTCCGCTGTTCGATTCCGTGCCACGACCAGCACCACAGGTAGGACAGCCTGAAACTCTTCTCCTCCCTGTTACTCACCCCGGGCTTTGCTGTCGGGCTAACCTGTGATACACGGTGTACTGTATGTCAGCAGTATCTATGTGGTGTATTTCTATTCTGCTATGACACACAACAATATCCTTTGCATCATAAGATGGGAGTCGGACAAGTTCCCATGGCTACAAAGGCATTAAGGGCAGCATGGTGGTGGTAAAATACAATGTATGTGGAAAAGTCTTCTCGCATCATTCCACCCATCTGCACCCCCCCATCACCAACCTCCTGTTTGCACCTCCTGACACTCTTTGTGTGTGTGTGTGTGTGCGTGTGATTGCTCCTCCACAGACTCCCAATGAAGGAGCCTGACGCAATCAAGCTCTTCATCGGGCAAATACCCCGAAACCTGGAGGAAAAGGACCTGAAGCCCATCTTCGAGCAGTTTGGCAAGATTTACGAGCTGACGGTGATAAAGGACAAATACACGGGCTTGCACAAAGGTAAGGGATGCGATATCATTACCCCCCATATCATTAAATGTGAGCTCTTACACTCGCCAGCCTCAACAATCGCTACGACATAACGAGAACGTGGAAATTGGGCGGCGCCACCTCGGTTAGCGGGTGTTCCAGTTACCGTCCGAAAATGTTCGCCAAAGCTGTGTCTCCCGTCGCGTACATTTTCCGATCGGCGCCCGTCCTGTTAGGCTATTAATACACCGCATAACTCCCGACTGCGTTGTTCACGTATTTTGGATCACAAAACATCCTGGTTAGGCACCTTCCAGCATAATTAGAGCCCTCTAGACACAAAGTAACACCCCTACCTTTACGCTCATACTACCCGGTAGAGTAGGCAGCATAAAATGAAGACATAATATAGACTCACATGTTAGCGTCGTACTTCTTGGGGTGTACTTCGTGATAGCAGCATGTTAGCTTGCAGATACGGGGAAACAGGAAGCGCGCGCCGGCGCCCATCTATGATGTCATCAGCAGTTGCCTGTCATTCAGGTGTGTCCAAAGTGCAGCGTGTGACACAGCCTGCGCCTGGGGGGGGGCGCTCACTTTCCAACATTCCTGCTGCTACGCCCCCCCCGCACGGCGCACACGCTTCTCTCGGACCGCTTTTGTGCACACGTGCGTGCACTACAGGCACGCACGTGTGCACGAGACGGCTGTGATTGACAGCCATGAACGCCACTCATCTCATTCAGCACTTTTTATTCCATGTAAGCTTTTGTACCTAATTGTATTTTTTTTGTTTTTATTGTGTCGTCGTCTGTTATTCTTTTTTCTTTTCTTCAGAATTTTTGTTGATTTGTTTTTGTACTTTATTTAATTCTATTGTTAGAATTGTATTGTATTATTTTTTATCATATTGCATGTTGTTGCAATTCATTTTCTATATCCTTATTACTACTTTTATGTATCCTTCTAAAGGTCTTTTTCCGGCTGAAACTCAGTGAAGAGCCGTAACTCTCATCTAATCTTTGTCACGAGCGAACAATGGCAATTAAAGAGAAAACGGGGAGTTTTATGGGACCCGGCCTCCGTGGACTTGTTTGGTATTTTTAATGCAACTGTTGATCGGAGGAGAAAGCGTTCGTGAATGCGGCCCCAAAGTCCGCAAAGATGGAGGCTTGCAGCATCTTACGTGGCAAAAAACAAAAAAAAACAGGTGGCCCGGAGGTTGGAACCCGAGTGACAGACACCTGAGCAGAAACCCGGTCGGCACGCGAAAAGGACGGCTGCAGCAGAGCGGACGGGTTGTCAAGTATCTTCGCTGGCGTTTCAAATGCGAGTGCCAGCGTGGAAAAGCAAACAAAAGGCTTCACGTGAATTCACGTCAACCGTCCTGGTCCCTCGGCGGACTTGCAGGCCGGGTGGCATCGGTTCTGCCACACCTATGAAACCCACTCTGCATGTATTTACATATTCATGTTTGGTGGCAGCCCTCAAAAGGTTACCGAAGGGCTTTTTTTCCTCCGATGACGGCGGATCATACAAACCAGTGCAACATCAAACCAGTGGATACAATTTACTTACGTGTACTTACGTTGATTTGCTTGTGCTCAAACAGTTTTATGTGGGAAGGAAAACTGTTGTCTTATATACCCCTGATCGACATTTTTAAAAAATGGCAAGAATGTACATTTTGCACCGTTGGATGTCACTCCAGGTAGAGAAGATGGCTTCACGGAGGGCATCCACCGACTGGAACTGGTGTCCATTTTTGTAAACTTCCCTTGCCATCCATCCCCAAATGTTCTCAACTGGATTGAGACCAGGGGAACACGCAGGAGGGTCCAAAAGTGTGAGCTTATTCCTCTGGAAGGAGTCCTTGTAAATGTTGCCCATTGCCGCATCTTCACATAGCCGGCTGCCGTTTGACGCCCCTGCACGACCTGAAGCTCCATTGTTCCCCTGAAGGGAAAAGCGCGCCCGCATCATGATGGCGCTCCCTCCTAAACATCTCAGGTGGGATCTCCTTGTCATGCCAGTAACGTTGGAAGCCATCATGACTGTCAAGGTTATGGTCCTGGGTCTTGACGGACAGCCAATGGGATTCTCCGGCTCAGTGCCAGTGACCTTTTTCCGGGTCTCCCACTTGACTTTTTCGTTCCGTAACCCTCAGGATCTGTGAGGACGTGCGAAGAGGCCGTCTCACCGGGTGCAAAGAGAGAAAGCCTGTTTTGCCTTTGGCATCAAGCCATACTGACAGTGTGAATACCTGACCTCTTTTTGAAGCTTTACGTAGAACCACCAACCGTGCAAAATGTACATTTTTGCACTTATCTGTAATACCCAAATTCACAGTAACCCCCCCCCATGGTGCATGTATTTGACCTTCAAATGACACATTTACTCTTCTTTGTCTGGTCTCCAGGATGTGCCTTCTTGACATACTGCGCGCGTGAGTCTGCCCTCAAAGCCCAGAATGCACTGCACGAGCAGAAGACGCTGCCAGGGGTGAGTGGAGCCTTTTGTTCTTGCCAGCCCGCGGGTGTTTTCTTTCGACATCCACTCAGACGGTGACGCAAGGGAAAACTAACCAAGCGCTCCCAACTTCCCCTTTAGCAGATACGCCCCAATCACGGCCCAAGGAAGCCCCGCTCTCGTACGTCGCCACGTTTCCCTCCCGTTGTCTCCCCGTTTGTCACGTGAGCGTATCTGTCAGCCAATCGGATGTCAGCGTGGCAGGTGTGCCGCCAGCCTCCGCAGCTGAACGGGACACAACCGCCACGTCTCTAAAAGGAGGAAGGCAAGGAATGACTGGGGCCGGGTGCGCGGACAACCCTTCCTCTTTTTTTGAGCAGGACTTCATACCAGATAACCCCACTTGTTTCCTTTTTTCTTTTTTTGGTGGGAAATTTTCCACGGCACATTCTAAAAATATACTAAAAAAAAAAAGAAAAAGAAAAGCCCCGAAACAACAGAAAAAATGGTAACGTCAAAATTGTACATGAATTCAGTCAACGTCTGACGAGAACAAACGTGTAAGCGAGTGAGTAAAAGTTGCAATTTTTGGCATAAAACGCTGCTCTAGCTGCACGGTGGCTGAGTGGTTAGCACATTGGCCACACAGTCTGGAGATCTGGAAGACCTGGGTTGGAATCTCCGTAGGGCATCTCTGTGTGGAGTTTGCATGTTCTCCCCGTGCGTGTGTGGGTTTTCTCCGGGTACTCCGCTTTCCTCCCACATTCCAAAAACATGCATGTTTGCTTCATTGGCCGCTCTAAATTGTCCATTAGAGTGTGAATGTTTGTTTGTCTATATGTGCCCTGTGATTGGCTGGCGACCGGTCCAGGGTGTACCCCGCCTCTCGCCCAAAGCCAGCTGGGATAGGCTCCAGCATCCCCGTGACCCTAATGAGGATAAGCGGTACAGAAAATGAATGAATGAATGAAAACGCTGCTCTATCACGAGAACGCTCCCGTGTTCTCCAACCCCCACCCTGCCCCACCATCCAATCTCCCCGCTTTCAACAAACAGACCCAACCGCCTCATTAGCTCCGCGCAGACCAGACCTCGCCGCTCCTGCTGCAGGAGGCGTAATTGTCACCAAATTGCACCGACAGCGCCTAGGATGACGGAGACCGGCATCTCATGGCCGGAACTGTATGGAAAAAGCGCTACCGTGTACTTGATCTCTTTACCTCGAGCGTGATTCATGCGATATGCAGGAGCGTGCAAAATAGTAGCAGTGCAACGTGACTAACCGGGTGAATGTTATCAGCATAGTTTTACTGCTACATGGCAAGCAAGTTAGCGGTAGGTGCGGTAGATTCTCGGAAAACAAACAAAACCCAGCATTCGTGACGTGCACGCTCTTAGGGCTAAAGTGATCCGCTTGTACCTTTTTTTTTTCCCACATTTACTTTGACATTTTCTTCTCAAAGAATGTTTTTTTTTCCTCTCATTTTAGGACTGTATTCCCAAAATTGCTGGCCTTTAGTCCCATAATTTTGTGCATTTAGAAGTACAGGCCAAAAGTTTGGGCACATATTTTCATTCAACGTGTTTTCTTTTTTTCTTAACTATTTACATTGTTAGATTCTCAAAGCTACGAATGAACACGTGTGGAAATATGTACTCTAAATATGGAAGACCTGGGTTGGGCATCTCTGTGTGGAGTTTGCATGTTCTCCCCGTGCGTGTGTGGGTTTTCTCCGGGTACTCCGCTTTCCTCCCACATTCCCAAAAACATGCATGTTAGCTTCATTGGCCGCTCTAAATTGTCCATTAGAGTGTGAGTGTTTGTTTGTCTATATGTGCCCTGTGATTGGCTGGCGACCGGTCCAGGGTGCACCCCGCCTCCCGCTTATTAATGGGGTTGGGACCATCAGGTGTGTTGTGTGTGTCCAAACTTTTGGCCTGTACTGTAGTTTTTTACCCAACCTAAGTTTTCCAAAAAAATCACAATATTATTTTGTTACTTTCTCATAATATAATGAATTTAAAAAAAAACATATTTTAGTATTTTTTTTCTCATAATGTTACGTTTTTCTATTCCATTCCATTTTCCGCCGCTTATCCGGGTCCGGGTCGCGGGGGCAGCAGTCTCAGTAGGGAAGTCCAGACTTCCCTACTGAGACTGCTGCCCCCGCGACCTCTTCCAGCTCCATCGGGAGGACACCAAGGCGTTCCCAGGCCAGCTGTGAGACATAGTTCCTTCCAGCGTGTCCTAGGTCTTCCCGGGGCCTTCTCCCGGCAGGGCATGCCCGAAACACCTCACCAGGGTGCCAAGGAGGCACCTTTCATCACAATATTACAACATTGTAATTTTTTCTTTTTTCTTTTGATAGTTTTGGTCTCTTTTGGTCTTCTTCTTTTCCTTTCGGCTTATCCCTTCAGGGGTCACCACAGCGTATCAATTGCCTCCATCTAACTTTTCTGTATGCTCTTCTCTTGCGCCAACTACCTTCATGTCCTCTTTCCCTACATCCATAAACCTCCTCTTTGCTCTTCCTCTAGGCCTCCTGCCTGGGAATTCAAAACTCAGCATCCTTCTACCAACATATTCACTATCTCTCCTCTGGACATGTCCCAACCATCTCAGTCTGGCCTCTCTGACTTTATCTCCCAAACCTTTAACACGGGGGTCTCAAACTCAATTTACCTTGGGGCCTCTGGATGCAGAGTCTGGCTAAGGCGGGGCCGCAGTCTCGCCGCACATGCAAACGCGCGCAATCAATTTGTTTTTGAATCCAATCTTCTTAAATGTCTTTTTTATTTTTTAACACAAAAAAAGATAGACAAGGACACACAACTGCAGGTTGTGTGCAAAACTGCTAATAATTGTATCAATCAATCAACAGATAAATGAACAAGCAAAATAAAAGGAAGAAGGAGCCTGGTGTAAACAAGTTGTATGCTTTTCCTCGGGGATAATCCCTTCTTTGGTAGTCAATTTGTATGGAGCATACTGTACTGTAAACTGTAAAACTGTTTCCTCTACAAAACTACTAATAACACAATCAACAAATACGTAAACAAATCAAGAACTAATAAGTATTGAAATCAGTAATACATTTCAGTTTTCAGGTAAATTGTACAGTTCTTTGACCTCAGTCAATGGGTTTTTCTAAAAAAAAGACTTTTCTTGCCTACTTTTTACTCCTGGCAGCGCTTCCTCTCACATAGCTGAGCCACATTTGTTTAGAAAAAGACTTGTTTAGGTCTGTGGAATATACTGTATTTTAATTCACTTGGCGTGTCGTGTTTAGCCGATGCACAGTGCGGCCCTATAAATGACCCTGACATCAATTCCACTCCGACACCCCCTGGCGTAGGCTATGCTGCGAGATTAAAAAAAAAAAAAAAGGAATCCATCAATGTGACCTGCACTCTGAACCAGAGCAGATCCACGCGAGGGTACGCCACAACCAAACAGAACGCGCCGTGCACCACAACCCCCATCTGATGCCATGCCATCCAAACGCCTTTTCTTTTTTCCATTTAACAAGGGAGCGGATGGGGGCCACGACGCACAGTGCGCCCAGCCCAGCTACGCCACCCCCACACAGAGCCGACTGGACTCAGACCTTAGACCACACCAAGGAGTTCCCCACGCTTTTTTTTTTTTTAAATCTCGCCGCGCACGCATCACGCTGGGCAGCAACTTCAAACACTTTTTTGGATGTGAACAGCGAGCTGGGACAAATGTCCACGCTTACCTAGCCAGGCACAGAAGAAAAACCTCCATGGCAACTCTGCGTTAACTTCTACTCTTTGAAAAATGTTTCTCTGCTTGCATCAAGCCCAGTTGATGTCACGCCCCTGAGAGTGTTATACCCCCCTGTGATGTACTCATTTCTAATCCTGTCCATCCTGGTCGCACTCAAAGCGAACCTCAGCATCTTCATCTCTGCTACTTCCAGCTCCGCCTCCTGTCTTTTTAGGGTATAATAGAAGTAATTATTTATTCACTGCAAATTAAGTAAAGAAGAGAAGGGTTTTCTACCAGTAAACTGACTGATAATAAACTGATAATAAATAATAAATGGTGATAACAAACACAATTCACTGTACATGCATTTTTGCAGACTTTAGAGACACTGCATATTTGTGTGTTGTTGTTAGACAGACGGATATTTTATGTACAGTGGATCCCCGCACATGCGCCATTCAGCATTCTCGCAGATTTTTCAGGCTTCTGATTGGCCAAAATGTGCTTGATGGTTAATGAATATGTTTTGGTTTTTTTTTTCAATTTATTGGGGACTAATGGGGAATAATATGCATTTCTGAACGCTCCGTGGACTGCAGTGAAATCCTGGTATCATCCTCTGACTCTAGTGTGGGTTGTCAGCTCCCTACGAGGCTAAAACGTACATGAATCCAAGCGGTTCTTGAACAGGAACGCCATTTGTCGCCGCTGAGCGAGCCGGATGACTCAAGCTGTCCTCATCTGTGCTCCATTAGCGACACATTATATAACCGTCGTCAAAACTCACTTAGCAGAATGGATATTTGCCACAATGCCCTGCTCTTCTTTATTGAAACGCAATCGCCGTTCAGTCTTGTGACCAGAGAGCAATGTGTTTGCATGTGCAGAGGGCGGGCGGCCATTCGCACTAGCACAGTGTGATGGGGGATGTCCTGCCCCTTGCTCTTGTGTAGTTTGCACACGGGCGTAGAAAAGGCTAGATGGAGGTTATGTCGAGGGATGTGCCGTGTCGCGGGTTCGAGCCAGCTGCGTCTCCGAGCGGAAGGGGTGACTTGTGTATGACATAGTCAGCTGTACGCGTGCAGACGGAGGAGGAGGGGGGATGGATAGTCTGAAATAAATGTGTCTCCTGCTCTATGTATACGCACGCTACATGCGCTGGAACAGGGATGGAAACGGACTTCTCTTGAGTCCGCATGAATCACCCACTGAAGTCAATCGGGTGCTTGATTCATGCGAGTCACTTGTCACTGCAACGTGCTGCACCCGTGCATCAGTAACACTCCAGTCTTTGTCAAACCCGTGAGTCTTTGCAGAGTACCCGGAGTTTGTGAATCTCAAGTCTTCTTTGAATCTCTGTCAGTCGGTGAAACTGCAGTCTTTGCCAAGCACCCCTGAGTGACTTATACTCTGTCCCTGAGCTAATGAAAATCTAGTCTTCATCGAGCACCTATAAGTCTACTACAGTCTTCCTTGAGCACATGTGAATCAGGGAAACTGAAGTTTTCATCAAGTACCCAAAAGTTAATCGGGTGCTTGAATCTTGAGTCTTCATCAAGCACCTGTGAGTGAGTGAAACTCTAGTCTTTGCCGAATTCCCCCCGAGTTAGTGAATCTTCAGTTTTCTTTGAGCCCCTGTGAGTCAGTGAAACTCCAGTCTTAGTCAAACACCTGTAAGTCAGTGAAACTCTAGTCTTTATCAAACCCATGTGTCAGTGAATCTCCGGTCTCTGCCAAGTACACCAGGGTTAGTGAATCTCGGGTCTTCTTCAAGTACCCCTCAGTCAGTAAAACTTGTGTCTTTGTCAAGGACCCATGAATCAGTGAAACTCCAGTCTTCATCAAACCCATGAA
The DNA here is from genome assembly GCA_024372805.1 of Oostethus manadensis. NCBI lineage: Eukaryota > Metazoa > Chordata > Actinopteri > Syngnathiformes > Syngnathidae > Oostethus > Oostethus manadensis. The sequence goes on from QODF01000077.1 coordinate 1,078,037, forward strand.
TCAGTGAAACTCCAGTCTTCATCAAACCCATGAATCAGTGAAACTCCAGTCTTCATCAAACCCATGAATCAGTGAAACTCCAGTCTTCATCAAACCCATGAATCAGTGAAACTCCAGTCTTCATCAAACCCATGAATCAGTGAAACTCCAGTCTTCATCAAACCCATGAATCAGTGAAACTCCAGTCTTCATCAAACCCATGAATCAGTGAAACTCCAGTCTTCATCAAACCCATGAATCAGTGAAACTCCAGTCTTCATCAAACCCATGAATCAGTGAAACTCCAGTCTTCATCAAACCCATGAATCAGTGAAACTCCAGTCTTCATCAAACCCATGAATCAGTGAAACTCCAGTCTTCATCAAACCCATGAATCAGTGAAACTCCAGTCTTCATCAAACCCATGAATCAGTGAAACTCCAGTCTTCATCAAACCCATGAATCAGTGAAACTCCAGTCTTCATCAAACCCATGAATCAGTGAAACTCCAGTCTTCATCAAACCCATGAATCAGTGAAACTCCAGTCTTCATCAAACCCATGAATCAGTGAAACTCCAGTCTTCATCAAACCCATGAATCAGTGAAACTCCAGTCTTCATCAAACCCATGAATCAGTGAAACTCCAGTCTTCATCAAACCCATGAATCAGTGAAACTCCAGTCTTCATCAAACCCATGAATCAGTGAAACTCCAGTCTTCATCAAACCCATGAATCAGTGAAACTCCAGTCTTCATCAAACCCATGAATCAGTGAAACTCCAGTCTTCATCAAACCCATGAATCAGTGAAACTCCAGTCTTGATCAAACCCATGAATCAGTGAAACTCCAGTCTTGATCAAACCCATGAATCAGTGAAACTCCAGTCTTCATCAAACCCATGAATCAGTAAAACTCCAGTCTTCATCAAACCCGTGAATCAGTGAAACTCCAGTCTTCATCAAACCGATGAATCAGTAAAACTCCAGTCTTCATCAAACCGATGAGTCAGTGAAACTCCAGTCTTCATCAAACCCATGAATCAGTGAAACTCCAGTCTTGATCAAACCCATGAGTCAGCGAAACTCCAGTTTTCGCAGAGTACCCCACAGTTAGTGAATCTCTCGTTGCGAAAGTTGAGTATCGGTGATTCAGTGAAGCCCGAGTATTTGTTGCACACCCTGATTTGGTGAAACTCACCGGCTGAGCGAGTGAATCGTGCGTTTAGTGGCGTCAGTGACTCAGGAAGGAAGGAAGGGTAGAGGAGAATCGGTATGAAGAAAGAACTGATCCGATGCTTTTTCGATACAAACGCGGTTGCAGAGTAACGGCTTTCTTTTTCAATGTAGCTGGCAGTCGCTGGGATGTGTTAATGAGAGACGAGCACCTGTGAGTCCCGATTCTGTACACAAAAAAAAAGACTCCTTTATGAGTCACACACTTCTACAGTGGAACCCGTTTATGTTGACCCCCCTCGGACCGGCTGTCTGAGCATTTGACGTAATGAACAGCGGGGGGTAGAAGTGCGTTGAGGCGACGCGTTTATCTTCTTAAATACAGACATCTGTCGCCAACAAAGGTTTCGGGGGAGGGGAATGTTTGTGCGCAGGAGGAAGAGAGCGCACAAAAGTGGGGTGCGGCGGCGATGGTGGTGGTGGGCTCCTGCAGCTCCAAGCACCAGGCTGGTAATCTTTATGTGTGTGTCTGCGCATTCCGCACTGGCGTTCACACAGCGTAAACAAGGTCGGGTTATGTAAGAAGGCGTAAACAAGGTTGTGTACGTGTACTCACCGAGCTATGCATTGGATCTGCGCACATTCTCCACTCAGCATTCACAGCCCTGAAAATGTGAGGATTTTTGCACAAAAAAAAACCCCAAACAGTAATTCCTCGTTTATAGTGGTTAATTGGTTCCAGGCCCTATGGCGATATACGACTAGGATTCCTTGTTTAGAAATAGAATATATTTGTTGTTAGAGCACGGGAAGCCTGTTTATGACCTTCTAAATACGGCTTTTAGACTTCATTAGAGCCCTCTAATCATGAGATAACACCCCTATAGTCACCTTGGCACTCCTGTTACCCAATATGGTAGACAATAATTCGAGAAAATAAAACATTCAAAACAAGACTTGTGCATGTGTGTTGCTGTAAATGAAAAAACAATAATGATTCAACCAGCATGTATTATCATCTAATATATTTTTGAAAAAACTTGATAGAGCAAAGCTGCCACATTCGACGCACAGAGTGGGGTATATATGTATATATTAGGGATGCACAATATATATTTTTATTGATACAATCACCAATCATTTTCTGCTTCTCATGACTGGTACCGATAAATTATAGCCATCATTTTTTAAAAATCATCTTTGACAGAATTTGTGATTAAATATTATTGAACGGTGCACTGACGAGCTGTCAATCTGCAGGATATCTGGAGTTCGGCCTGCCATTATATATGCCGGCTGTCCTTTCTCTCTGTGTGCGTGTGTGTGTGTGTGTGTTCTCTGTGTCCCGACAATAATGCATATTTAGCACCTTCATATTTTGCCAATTTCCATGTCATCTTCCCCCCCACGGAGTGCGCCATGGTGTAAGTGCGACGACAAGGAAGGGGACGCAAAAGAAGCAGAGACGGCAGAGGAAGCCAAAGGGGGAGGTGGCAGGTAGATTACGGTCGCAGGTCTGGTTGCCTGGAGACAGCCGAGACCAGGGATGCCAGGTTGCTAGGCGACGCGGCGCGATGCAACGCCGACGGAAGGAAAAAAAAAAACGGTCTTTGTGCCCCACCCCTTGAAAAAACACTCACCCCCCCCCTCCTCCCGCCCACTTTGAAGTCTGCCTTCGTGCTACAAGCGTTCTTGAAAGAGCAGAGGAGATGGTCTCTGCTGATACATTTGCCCTTCAGAAGCCCGACGGGTGAAATTGATGAGAAATGAGGCGAGAACGACGCAACGTGGGCGGAGAGAAGCGAGGTGATCGTCCTCGTGATAGGAAAAAAAGAAGACAAAACGTCATCGTCAAAACACTTCCAGCTGCCCTGCAGTGGACGGAGATGCGTTTCCTTCCGAGCAAGCGCCACTAGCGTGTGGCCGTCGGGGCTCGTATGATCAAAAACGCTGATTTGATTGGATAATCTATGGATTTAATAATCTCATAATCCCATGCAGGCAAATCCCCTACGGCACCACGGAGCGCAATGATTACGTGCCCTCACGAGAAGATGTGTGCTTCAACATGGAGGGACGTTTGTGTTGTTGTTGAAGCAGCCTGTGTGCTTTTCTCTGCACGGTAGTTTTGTAAACAAAATCACTGGAGGGTGAGGGGAGGATTTTGAAATGCATTTGGGGGTGAGATCAGCTGGCGATGCTCTCTGTCCGTCTCCTGACCCGGAAACGTCCTTTTGTCCTCCCTCGCACGTCCGCCTCTCGTCTCCGGCTCGCTGTTTACCTGCGCTCGCTAATGGTCCCCACTGCAGGTGTCGTCATGACGATGGCCAATGCCGGCGAGGTAGCCACCGGGTTGCCGTGTCAATCTGAAGTGCGCGCGGGCACAATGCCCTCCACTTCTCACCGTTGGTTGTATGTTCGAATTTCCATCGAGCAGGGCCAGCTTCTCCTTTTGCCCCGCCTTCGTGGCCCGGCTGTTGGTCTTCAAACGCGACGTGGCGACTTAATCTGTTCCCGTTTCGCCTCCACTGTCTAAACCGAGTTTAATAGTTGCCCGCTGAGTGCTGGTATCGAATTGTATTGTGTTCTTATTATATAAGAGCTGCCCTGCGACCTGGTGGTTAGCCTGTCAGCCTCACAGACAGAAAATCACGCGTGGCGCTACCAATGGAATTGTAGTACCAATGAGTACAAACAGTAGGGAATAAGTAGCAACGAGGATGTTATCTCTGCAAGGGATGTGGACTGAGGTCACTGATGCTTTGACTGTGGTATCAATAGTTGCTGTCGTTTCGCATATTGGAATTATTGCAGTTACAAAACCAGTTCTGTCACGTTTTTTCCAAAAATGTCGATTTATAAATCACGGCTATTTCGTTCATTCATTCATTTTCTATGCCGCTAATCCTCATTAGGGTGGCGGGCATGCTGGAGCCTATCCCAGCAGACTTTGGGCGAGAGGCGGGGTACACCCTGGACCGGTCGCCAGCCAATCGCAGGGCACATATAGGCAAACAACATTCACACTCTAATGGACAATTTAGAGCGGCCAATGAAGCTAACATGCATGTTTTTGGAATGTGGGAGGAAAGCGGAGTACCCGGAGAAAACCCACACACGCACGGGGGGAGAACATGCAAACTCCACTCAGAGATGCCCAACGGAGATTTGAACCCTGAACCTCCTGACTGTGAGGCCAATGTGCTACCCACTCAGCCACCGTGCGGCATGATGGCTATTTTGTGGTTGAAAATGGCCAATTAGTAAAAAAAAAGCCTATGTAAGCAAGTTTTTTCCCCATTTTCAAGTGTAAAAATGCCTAAATGAAGTAAAATGCAAATATATGGCATTCTGAAAATGCATTTCCAGGCTTTGTGATAATATGTTGTATTCTACACTGGCCACGAGGTGTCAGGAATGTTACTCTAATGTTGAGACACACAAGCACCAGACTTGATCACTGGACAACAGGCTTTTATTGCAGGTTTGAATTCTAGGGCCCTATTATTTCCGTGGAATTGTGAACGGAATTGCGGAGTTGGCCAAGAAGAGTGTCATTTACTCTTAAACGCGGAATCTCATGGGAATAGACATTATGTGAATGAAACGCTGTCACGGTGAGGGCAAGGAACGTTCGTGTGCGGAATTATTTCCCCGCCGGACAGCTCAATCGTGGTGGAATCATTCAGCTCACAGGGACAGTAGACCCAAATCATTTTGGTCTTGTCGAGAGAGCCACCCGCCAGGGTTCTTAGAACTGTGTGTGTGATAATGAGTTAATACCAAAGAAGAAGATGACTAAAATATTGCTCAATTTTATCCCAAAACTCAGAATATTTAATATTTCAATCTAATGTCTCTCTCGACAGGACAAAAATATCACCGTGTCGCCTGCGACCCACCCAACATGCATCCGCATCCCGCTTTCGGGTCCCAACCCAGCCTCTGAGAATCCACAAGTGGGCATGGAGCTCGTTGCATTGGCTCCTGCTGGTGTATCTAATGAAGTGCCCATTGGAACAGCGAGCCGTGCCCATTGCGGCATAGTTTTGGGACGTTAGCCTTTAGCTACTTCCCTTGCCCGCTAACTGCTGCAGTCAGAGCAACGAGCAGGTGTCCTTGGCACTTTGCATGGTGTTTTGTGCACGCATGCCGGTCCTGGAGGTGGAGAAGGATCAATAGTGTCTCTTGGTGACCGATCACAGCGGATTAATTGGTGGCACAAGATCAGTGAGTGGCTGAAATGTCACCAGCTCCATAATTAAGACCTTCATTAAGCCACGCTTAGCGGAGTGGATCTCTGCTGCGAGCACACACACACACACACACACACACACACACACACACACTCATTCTCTCCAAATCTCTCTCTTCATTTCACTCAACAACCCCCGTCCCTTTTTTTGTGCTCCCAATATCGGAGAGACAGTGGTGTGTGTTTTCATGTAGGCCTGGTTTGAATAAAGGATGGAAAAATTTAATTTCCCCAGCTTGTCGTTGGATGAAAAGGAAGTTTAATCCTGCTTTGCTGCTTTGCTGCGTTTCCTTTTGTTCTTTGGTTCCCAAGTCCTCCCTGCTCCCCTTTAACCCCGCGCGCCTCAACCCCGCCCCTCGGGATCACAGGCGCCTCTCTCCGTCGTTGCTGCCCGCTCCTGTAAATCCAGATTAGCCGGGAGAGCGTTCCTAATCTTATCACTTCCCCGGTCCCACGTGGGGGGTGTGTGCTTTTCCGGGTTTTACGCGACAGGCCAGAAGGAGCGACAAACTTGGGGATTAGAGAGAGATGGCACTGCGTCGGGTACTCTGCTAATAACATATTTTACTTATAATAGCATATCTCGTGTGGGTGAAGAGACGTTCAGATGCTTGATAGGAAGTGGATCTTCATTTGGGCTGGCGAAGGGCAAGATGGAGCTTGAGCAAGGGAACGAAAGCGGGGTGTCCAAACTTTTTCCCACCAAGGCCGGATAGGAAAAAAGTACTTTGAAAGTTTGTCAAGACATGCTAAGAGGTTACATATACAGTAGCCTTCAAAATAATAGCAGTATGCGACCAACCAGATGAATCGCTGTTATTGGCAAATTTTTATTGCCACGTGGCAAACAGGTTACCAGTAGATGCGCTAGATTCTCGGAAAACAAACAAGACCCAGCGTTTATGATGTGTACGCTGTCAAGGCTGTGCAAGTGGGCAATCTGTTGGAAGGGGGGTGTTAGAAAAACAGCAGTGTGGCCTTCAATCAGGGATCAATTTTGGGGAAAAACAGGAGTGAATCAGGTTTAAGGATGAAAGCAGCACTCGATGAACATGCATTTCTCTTTGAAAGCCTGAGGGGAAAAGACATTGTTCAGGAGAACAGCGTACTTTGATTAGGAAGTTGATTGGAGATGGGAAAACGTGTGAAGAGTTGCAAAAAATGTTTGGCTGTTCGGCAAAAATGATCCGCAATGCCTGGAAATGGAGAGCAAAACCAGAGACACGTGGCAGCACTGGACTGGGCATGTCTGTGTGAAGCTAATCTATTTACAAAGTCCCAGTTACGCAAAGTCCTCCTGTTAAAAGAATAAAGACATGGGCAGAAGAGGTCACGGTTTGCCAAAGAGCACATCAACTGGCCTAAAGAGAAATGGAGGAACATTTTGTGGACTGATGAGAGCCAAATTGTTCTTTTTGGATCCAAGGGCTGCAGACAGTTTGTGAGACGACCCCCAAAATCTGACTTCAAGCCACAGTGAAGACAGTGAAGCATCATGATATGGGCGTGTTTCTCCTACAATGGTGTTGCTATTTATCCCATAGCTGAGATCATGGATCAGTTTGCGTAGGTCAGAATACTTGAAGAGCTCATGCCCTTGAAATGGGTGTTTCAACAAGACAATGACCCCAAACACACGAGTAAACCTTAATCCAACCTTAATCCGGACCTTGATCCCATGGAGAACTTGTGGGGTGACATAAAAAATGCTGTTTCTTCCGCAAAACCAAGACATTTTGGAATTTTGTGAAAGAATCTTGGAGTGGGATAACAGCTGAAAGATGCCACAAGTTGGTTGACCCCACGCCACACACAGACGGGAAGCAGTTTTAAAAGAAACTATGAGTTCAGTCATTCCCTGGATTGCAAAATCCTTGAAACAAAAAAGGTTGTACAAAATATTTAGAGTTTGTAAAGTCAACGGCAGACAGCGCTATTTTTTAAACACACCCCTTTCAACTAATTGCCCAATTTGCCATCCTTGAAAGCGTGCATATCATGAATGCTGGGTTTTGTTTGTTTTCGGAGAATCTACTGCACCTACTGGTACCTTGTAGCAATAAAAATATACTAATAACAGTTATTGTGGTTGTGGTCACATTCAACTGCTATCACTTTGAATACTACTGCATTTCTCAGTTCCTTCCATCCATCCATCCATCCATCCATCCATTTTCCTCCGCTTATCCGGGTCCGGGTCGCGGGGGCAGCAGCTTCAGTAGGGAAGTCCAGACTTCCCGGTCCCCGGCGACCTCTTCCAGCTCCATCGGGAGGACACCAAGGCGTTCCCAGGCCAGCTGTGAGACATAGTCCCTCCAGCGTGTCCTAGGTCTTCCCGGGGGCCTTCTCCCGACTGGGCATGCCCGAAACACCTCACCAGGGAGGCGCCCGGGAGGCATCCGGACTAGATGCCCGAGCCACCTCAACTGGCTCCTCTCGATGTGAAGGAGCAGCGGCTCTACTCTGAGCTCCTCCCGGATGGCCGAGCTCCTCACCCTATCTCTTAGGGTGAGTCCAGCCACCCTACGAAGGAAACTCATTTCCGCCGCTTGTATCCGCGATCTCATTCTTTCGGTCATGACCCATAACTCATGACCATAGGTGAGGGTGGGAACGTAGATCGATCGGTAAACAGAGAGCTTTGCCTTCCGGCTCAGCTCTCTCTTCACCACGACGGTCCGGTACAGCGACCGCATTACTGCAGATGCTGCACCGATCCGTCTGTCGATCTCACGCTCCAACCTTCCCTCACTCGTGAACAAGAACCCGAGATACTTGAACTCCTCCACCTGAGGCAAGACCTCACTCCCAACCCGGAGGGTACAGTCCACCCGTTTCCGACTGAGAACCATGGCCTCGGATTTGGAGGTGCTGAGTCTCATCCCAGAAGCTTCACACTCAGCTGCAAACCGCTCCAGTAAACGCTGAAGGTCACAGCCTGATGAGGCCATAAGGACCACATCGTCTGCAAATAGCAGAGACGAGATCCTAAGGTCACCAAGCTGGACTCCCTCAACACCTTGACTGCGCCTAGAAATTCTGTCCATGAAGATTATGAACAGAATCGGTGACAAAGGGCAGCCTTGGCGGAGGCCAACGTTCACCGGAAACAAGCTCGACTTACTGCTGGCAATGCGAACCAGGCTCCTGCTTCGATTGTACAAGGACCGAATGGCACGTAGAAGCGGACCATCAATCCCGTACTCCCGGAGCACCCCCCACAGGACACCACGAGGGACACGGTCGAATGCCTTTTCCAGGTCTACAAAGCACATGTAGACTGGTTGGGCAAACTCCCACATACCCTCGAGTACCCTTGCAAGGGTGTAGAGCTGGTCCAGTGTTCCGCGACCGGGACGAAAACCACATTGCAGCTCCTCTAACCGAGGTTCGACTAACGGTCGTACCCTTCTCTCCAGCACCCTGGAGTAGACTTTCCCAGGAAGGCTGAGGAGTGTGATCCCCCTATAGTTGGAACACACCCTCCGGTCACCCTTTTTAAAAATGGGGACCACCACCCCGGTCTGCCAGTCCAGAGGTACTGTTCCTGACTTCCATGCAATGTTGTAGAGGCGTGTCAACCAACACAGTCCTCCAACATCCAGAGCCTTGAGAAATTCTGAGCGGAACTCGTCTACCCCCGGAGCCTTGCCACTGGGGAGTGATTTGACTACCCCAATTACCTCAGCCACGGTGATAGAACTGTCCACGTACGTATCCTCAGACTCTGCTTCCTCTATGGAAGGCATGTCAGTGGGATTGAGAAGGGCCTCGAAGTATTCCTTCCACCGACCAACTATATCCACAGTCGAGGTCAGCAAGCCCCCGTCCGCACTGTAAACAGTGTGAACTGGGGGCTGCTTCCCCTTTCTGAGGTGTCGGACGGTTTGCCAGAACCTCTTCGAGGCCGACCGAAAGTCGTGCTCCATAGCCTCACCGAACTCCTCCCACACCCGAGTTTTTGCCTCGACCACCGCTGAAGCCGCGTGCCGCTTGGCCTGCCGGTACCTGTCAGCTGCTTCGGGAGTCCCGGAAGCCAGCATTTCTCAGTTTTGTGATAAAAACCTAGTATTAGTATCAGTGACGATCACTCTAAAACTGTAAAATGTCAAAAAAAAAAGTGGTGAAATATGTACTGCCGTGTGTACATTTCCTTGACTAAGTATGCACTAGAATACCTTCATCTTTTGTTCAGAATCCGCTACCTAAAACGGATAACTGGCACCAATTCCTTCTCATTCATCCCCGCAGTGCTATGAACATCTTCTGACTTCAGAGGTGAAGCGTAGAGTGGGTTGTTCCACTGCCCAAAACTGCTGGAATTTGTCCTGTCCGTCAGACGTTGAGCGTCTCTGGGGGCCAATGGGACAGTGAGCTGTCCCCGGGCACTCGGCTTCCGCATGATGATTGGATGATCTGCCGGAGTCACGTTTTGATTGACAGTGAAGAGAGCGAATTAGCAATCTTGAATTACAAACCTCCACCTGAGCATTTTCAAGTTTTACATTTTATTGTTCTGAACTGATCCGGAGACTTTACAGATCTTTGACTTTGTTAAAAACGACTAGGAAGGGAGGGTAGAATTTCCATAGAAATAAATAAATACATTTATAATGCAGGCTGGAAAGGGCTTCCCCTCCTTGAATGATTAGCAGCCACCACTGATTGTATCAACTTCACTCTTAGCCCTTTTTTCCTAATTTTTTCCGTTGTTTTTTTCCTCCATTTTTTAATTAAAACAAAAATATTTTTTCTACATCTAAATCAGTTTCAAACAGTGGATGCCCTCCGTGAAGCCATCTTCACCGGTATCAAACAGACCAATTTTTAGGTGATTTCCAAGAATGGCGGAGCTACTCATTACTGACTTTTTTTCATTTCATTTCTACTTTGGGGGGGTGGGGGGGTCTCATGTTTTTTAATGCTTGTTTGCAATAAATAGCTCACTCCAAAAAATTATATTGTCTTACTCCCATTTCTCCTTTTTGGATTTTGACCGGGAGTTTATATATAATCCTGTGCTGTCAATCATCTTGTCATGCAGCGCATCATTGGTAGTAGTCAGCGCAAAAAAATCCAGTCTTACATAAGTCATTTACTGGGAATGGCAACAGCAATACCATTGTGTTCAGTTCTGGGTAGTTCCTTTTAACTTAAATCCAAAATGACGCAACAGCAAACTTGACCCTGCACACAACAAACACGTGGTCTGGAGCGTTAGCATTTTGCCAGTTGAATTTTACTTTCATGTTTTCCCTTTACCCTCGCTGGCCTGGGAAGTTTATTTTGACAGACGCAGTTATTACAAAAATCGGAATAAAAATGTAATAAAAAAAAAGGTGCGCGTCTGTTGACTTTTAGGTAACATTTAAATGCGGATTGTCTCAGCCTACAGGAGTTCCGGTCTGTGGGTGGCGTCGAACAGGTCTGGTGCCCGGGGACGACGGCTCTCACGCTCGCATACGTGTACTCTTCGTGAATTCTTCAAGTATGAACGTTGAAGCTGACTGCGTCTCAATGCCGTTTGTTTCCAGATGAACCGTCCCATCCAGGTGAAGCCAGCAGATAGCGAGAGCAGAGGAGGTAAGAGGCGCTTGGGCCCGCTTGCGATGTCTTTTTGATTTGTTTGTACTTGTTTTAAAAAACCTTGATATGTGTCAAAGAATTGGGATTCCGCTTTGTGGTGGTGGTGTGCCATTGAGAGATGTTTCTTGGGGTTTTTAGTTAGGCTGAGCTTGTGACTTGCAATTCTCCACCAAAATGATAGGGGGCGGAGTTTCCAACTCGACCGTGGTTGCCAGACTTTTTACAGTTGCGTAACCCCATTTGACCTGAAGCCACGTACCCCCTACTTCTGCACACTCAAAAAACAACTTCTTAACAATGTTAGTTTATTTCAAATATTAAACATAATTCATTTAGTTGATAGTGATTTCAAAATGTCATACTTGGCATGGTCAGGCAGTATCAACCTGCATATACGGTGCTGGTCCATCTCTCCTGTGACCGTGTTCCTTGTGCTTCCACGTTCTTCCTGCCTTGTGCTGATTTGCTCCTCCTCTGTTATTCCTGTCTGGTCACCGTTTTACCTGGGCTCCGTGAGTTCTTTTTGCCCGCCAGCCCTTTGCTGGCAGCGTTGTTCGCTGCATCGTGTTTTCCCCTCTTTTGAGGACACTTTTTGCATCAAAGTCCTTTTACTTTGTACCACACACACGTTCCGGGGCTCGGCTGTATCGGGACAGGACAGTGGCGACATCATTGGTATGGACGTCACTGCATGATAACGGGCCACATTTCAATGCCGCAGCATTTGAAAAAGTAACTACCCGTTACAGGAAAACAATACCAGCATTAGTCCATCCATCCATCCATCCATTTTCCACCGCTTATCCGGGTCCGGGTCGCGGGGGCAGCAGCTTCAGTAGGGAAGTCCAGACTTCCCGGTCCCCAGCGACCTCTTCCAGCTCCATCGGGAGGACACCAAGGCGTTCCCAGGCCAGCTGTGAGACATAGTCCCTCCAGCGTGTCCTAGGTCTTCCCGGGGGCCTTCTCCCGACTGGGCATGCCCGAAACACCTCACCAGGGAGGCGCCCGGGAGGCATCCGGACTAGATGCCCGAGCCACCTCAACTGGCTCCTCTCGATGTGAAGGAGCAGCGGCTCTACTCTGAGCTCCTCCCGGATGGCCGAGCTCCTCACCCTATCTCTTAGGGTGAGTCCAGCCACCCTACGAAGGAAACTCATTTCCGCCGCTTGTATCCGCGATCTCATTCTTTCGGTCATGACCCATAACTCATGACCATAGGTGAGGGTGGGAACGTAGATCGATCGGTAAACAGAGAGCTTTGCCTTCCGGCTCAGCTCTCTCTTCACCACGACGGTCCGGTACAGCGACCGCATTACTGCAGACGCTGCACCGATCCGTCTGTCGATCTCACGCTCCAACCTTCCCTCACTCGTGAACAAGAACCCGAGATACTTGAACTCCTCCACCTGAGGCAAGACCTCACTCCCAACCCGGAGGGTACAGTCCACCCGTTTCCGACTGAGAACCATGGCCTCGGATTTGGAGGTGCTGAGTCTCATCCCAGAAGCTTCACACTCAGCTGCAAACCGCTCCAGTAAACGCTGAAGGTCACAGCCTGATGAGGCCATAAGGACCACATCGTCTGCAAATAGCAGAGACGAGATCCTAAGGTCACCAAGCTGGACTCCCTCAACACCTTGACTGCGCCTAGAAATTCTGTCCATGAAGATTATGAACAGAATCGGTGACAAAGGGCAGCCTTGGCGGAGGCCAACGTTCACCGGAAACAAGCTCGACTTACTGCTGGCAATGCGAACCAGGCTCCTGCTTCGATTGTACAAGGACCGAATGGCACGTAGAAGCGGACCATCAATCCCGTACTCCCGGAGCACCCCCCACAGGACACCACGAGGGACACGGTCGAATGCCTTTTCCAGGTCTACAAAGCACATGTAGACTGGTTGGGCAAACTCCCACATACCCTCGAGTACCCTTGCAAGGGTGTAGAGCTGGTCCAGTGTTCCGCGACCGGGACGAAAACCACATTGCAGCTCCTCTAACCGAGGTTCGACTAACGGTCGTACCCTTCTCTCCAGCACCCTGGAGTAGACTTTCCCAGGAAGGCTGAGGAGTGTGATCCCCCTATAGTTGGAACACACCCTCCGGTCACCCTTTTTAAAAATGGGGACCACCACCCCGGTCTGCCAGTCCAGAGGTACTGTTCCTGACTTCCATGCAATGTTGTAGAGGCGTGTCAACCAACACAGTCCTCCAACATCCAGAGCCTTGAGAAATTCTGAGCGGAACTCGTCTACCCCCGGAGCCTTGCCACTGGGGAGTGATTTGACTACCCCAATTACCTCAGCCACGGTGATAGAACTGTCCACGTACGTATCCTCAGACTCTGCTTCCTCTATGGAAGGCATGTCAGTGGGATTGAGAAGGGCCTCGAAGTATTCCTTCCACCGACCAACTATATCCACAGTCGTGGTCAGCAAGCCCCCGTCCGCACTGTAAACAGTGTGAACTGGGGGCTGCTTCCCCTTTCTGAGGTGTCGGACGGTTTGCCAGAACCTCTTCGAGGCCGACCGAAAGTCGTGCTCCATAGCCTCACCGAACTCCTCCCACACCCGAGTTTTTGCCTCGACCACCGCCGAAGCCGCGTGCCGCTTGGCCTGCCGGTACCTGTCAGCTGCTTCGGGAGTCCCGCAAGCCATCCATGCTTGATAGGACTCCTTTTTCAGCTTGACGGCAGCCCTAACCCCCGGTGTCCACCATCGGGTTCGGGGCTTGCCACCACGACTGGCACCGACCACCTTGCGGCCGCAACCACAACTGGCTGCCTCAGCAATAGAGGCACGGAATACGGCCCATTCGGACTCAATATCCCGGTCCTCCCTCGAGATGCAGGCGAAGCTCTGCCGGAGATGAGAGTTGAAGACTCGACGAACGGGAGACTCTGCCAGACGTTCCCAGCACACCCTCACTACGCGTTTGGGTCTGCCAGGTCTGTCCGGCATCCTTCCCCGCCATCTAATCCAACTCATCACCAGGTGGTGGTCAGTTGACAGCTCAGCCCCTCTCTTCACCCGCGTGTCCAGAACATACGGACGCAGGTCTGATGATACGACCACAAAGTCGATCATAGACCTGCGACCTAGGGTGTCCTGGTGCCAAGTGCACTTATGGACATCCTTATGTTCGAACATGGTGTTCGTTATGGACAAACTGTAATTCGCACAGAAGTCCAGCAACAACACACCGCACGGGTTCAGGTCAGGGAGGCCGTTCCTCCCAACCACGCCCCTCCAAGTCACACTGTCATTGCCCACATGGGCGTTGAAGTCTCCCAGTAGAACTATGGAGTCACCAGCTGGGGTGCTCTCCAGCACCCCTCTGATAGACTCCAAGAAGGCTGGGTACTCTGAACTGCCGTTCGGCGCATAGGCACAAACCACAGTCAGGACCCTTTCCCCAGCCCTAAGGCGTAGGGAAGTAACCCTCTCGTTTACTGGGGATGACTCCAACACAGAGGCACCAAGCCGGGGGGCTAACAATAAGCCCACACCAGCTCGCCGCCTCTCCCCAGCGGCAACTCCAGAGAAGAACAAGGTCCAGCCCCTCTCAAGGAGTTTGGTTCCAGAGCCTAAACTGTGGGTTGAGGTGAGTCCGACTATATCTAGTCGGAATCTCTCCGCCTCTTCCACAAGCTCGGGCTCCTTCCCCACCAGAGAAGTGACATTCCATGTCCCAAGAACCAGATTTGGTCGCCGAAGCCCAGGTCGCCCGGACACCCGCCCTCGACCACTGCCCAAATCACACAGCACCGGACCCTTATGCTTGCCCCTGCAGGTGGTGGGTCTGCGGGGGGGAGTTCCCGTGCGGCTTCTTCGGGCTAGGCCCGGCCAGGTCCCACGGGTGAAGACCTGACCACCAGGCGCTCGCCTGCGAGCCCCTCCCCCAGGCCTGGCTCCAGGGTGAGGCCCCGGTATCCCACGTCCGGGCGAGGTGCGGTCACTCCTCATGATTCTCTTCATATGGGTCTTCTACCAGCATTAGTAACATTGTTATTTGTAACACCGCCTATTTAGATGCAGTGTTTTCACATGCCGCCGTGTCACAGTCGTACCGGTTGACCAAACGATCGCTCGGTTCCATTGAGGTGTTTCGGGGACAGCGGTCTGGTATTGCACGCGCCGGCTCCTTGTCACATTACCAGGATGCAGACTGTGTCAAAATGTTAGCCCTGAAAAAACATTTTATCCTCTGTCTTTTGACATTGCTGGTGTTATATTTGAATTGAAATGTCCTGCACATGACCTCCCATACACTGTGTGTACATACTAACATGCCAGTCTGCTTTATACTGGTTTTACTGCACTCTGTTGGTGTTTGGAAGTACAGCAGGCAAGTTGAGGGATTTTTTTTTTTTTTTTAAATATACACTGCACTCGTAGGCCACAACACAAAGCTCTGTCTTTGCGGAAACAGGAAGTTTGTGGAATAATACTGTAATAATAATCTTCAGTAGGAACTTAAGTGACCCAATCCACCTCTTAATAGCATCACTTATAGCATTACAATTGCACAAACCATTAATAATATACAAAAGGCTGTATCTATATCTATATATATATATATATACAGATACAAATATATACTATACAACAGTAGTTTACATACTAATACTTACATACTACATACTCATGCCTGACAACGTCGGGGCATGCCCCTAATGAGACCACGGATGGTGTCCTGGGGGATCTCCTCCCAGATCTGGACCAGGGCATCACTGAGCTCTAGGACAGTCTGAGGAGCACCCTGGCGGCGCCGGATGGACCTAAACATAATGTCCCTGAGGTGTTCTATTGGGTTTAGGTCAGGTGAATGCGGAGGGCCAGTCAATGGTATCAATTCCTTCGTCCTCCAGGAACTTCCTGCATACTCTAGCCACATGAGGCTGGGCATTGTCGTGGACCAGGAGGAACCCAGGTCCCACTGCACCAGCGTAGGTTCTGACAGTGGGTTCAAGGATTTCATCCCGATACCTAATAGCAGTCAGGGTGCCATTATAGGAGTTGGACTACTTGTGCAACCTCTGTAGCGTCCAGGTAGCGCACCATGCTATCAACAGAGATGTTGATCCAAGCCGAAAGAAAAACTACATCAGTAGAAAGTCAGTCAGTAAAAAATCTTACAAAAATCTAAAGAGATGAGGAGTCAGTGGCCTCAACCTGAGAAAGGATTCCTGTTTTGGGGTCTGTCTCATTGTTGCCCCTCTGATGCACCTGTTGTTGATTTCATTAACAACAAAGCAGCTGAAACTGATTAACAACCCCCTCTGCTACTTAACTGACCACATCAATATCCCAGAAGTTTGACTGATAGGTTACTATACTCTGATTAAAAAGTGTTCCTCTAATTTTTTGAGCAGCATCTGTCTGTCTATCTAACAATATTTTTAGGAATGTCCGATATTGTTTTTTTTTTTTTTTTTTTTTTGCCCATATGCCAATATTGTCCAAATTTCAAAATCCAATATCAACCCATGCCAATATGTGTAACATTACCTATCTGCCGATATCATGCCAATAATATCGGCGGGACGATAATATTGGACATGCCTAATTATGAATATATTACAATGATTTAGGAATTTATTTCATTAATTTACTTCAGTGATATTATATGCAAATGTTTTGAATTGTTCATAAAACACACGCAAAACAATAAACAGCTTCCTGACCGCCTGCTTTCTTCTGCACTGCAGCATCTATGTGGTGCAGGTGCTGCTTTGGGAATTCACTTTCATGGAACAGTTACCAGAATGTAAGCATAGGTCAGTGCAACTGATAGTTTAGGCCTGCAGAAAAGGCCTTTCTGGCCCTCACCACCTGCCACTCAAATTAGTATACTAAGTACACTCATGAGTATAGCGTATTTACACAAAATACAGTTGTACTTTTTTTTATAGCTGTTAAGTGGTTCCAGACCCAACCCCGATAAATACATTTCTACAATATAGGATTCAATGTTAACGAATGGAATATTTTTATAGTCGGTTAGTCATGTACACTCCATTTTTTCCCTGTTCACATTACATTCCCCAACCCTTATGCTGCAGGGACTCGAGATGCCCCCTAGCTAGCAATCTATGGAGCTACCCGGTTAGTCTCAAATTAATTTCTTTCTAAACTTAAGACGCCAAAAACGTACCACTTCCACACAGAGTGGGAGGAGAACATTTTTTTTCACTCTATTATGTCAGATTTAATGCAGTGTGAAGGTAATGTCTCGGTGTTTTGTTTTTCTCACAGATAAGGCAGCTTTATTTACTCTTACCCAAAGTTTTCACACCTATAGTAGCTAGAAAGGTTTCCCCTCTAATTAGGTATTTTGTAGATGCGGAGAAAGGCAATATTTGGGGTAAAATGGCCCTATTCCATTCCATTCCTCCCTAATATCTAATTACCCTCTTTTACTTCTCCCCACCCCAACTTGGTCTCCTCCTTCTCCGTTAGAAGACAGGAAGCTTTTTGTGGGCATGCTGGGAAAGCAGCAGACGGATCCCGACGTGAGAAAGATGTTCGAACCCTTCGGCAGCATCGAGGAGTGCACTGTGCTCCGCGGGCCGGATGGCACCAGCAAAGGTAATGTTGAGAGGGGCACACAGTGAGCAAATGGAAATCTAGAAATAAAAACAGAACCTCATCCTACGTATTTTCCATAACACAAGTTGACCGAGTTGGACCAAATGGAGCTGCAGGAGTGACGGCTCGTTCGCCCCCAGCGTTTTGGGGACGTGATTGGGAGCGAGTATTGTGTGGAACAGAGCTAATGATATTTACCGTGTAAACCAAAGTGCGCCGACAGCTCCGGCACAGACGCAAGGCCGGTTCCTGTAGCATGACTAATAGTGCCACAGGTTTTATGGGTCATTGCTGATGGCGCCAGTGGTGCTTGTATGCCGTGATGGATGAAGCAATGCACGTTTCGGGGACCGCGTCTAATGACGCCAGGGTTACCGACGAAGCACTGGACCGAAGGGCGGCGCCAAAATGTATTTTTAAATGGAAAATAAATATCCAATATGTGAGACTACGTTTGATGGTGCTCCGTCCCGTCTAGGGTGTGCGTTTGTTAAGTTCCAGAGCAACGCTGAGGCCCAGGCTGCTATCAACGCTCTTCATGGGAGCCGTACGCTACCAGTGAGTCCAACACACACGCACACACGTTTTGTTTTGATTTGGATCGGGAATGTTGGGATGTGCAACTTTGCTTTGTAGGCAGGCCCAGAGCCAAGACATTTAAAATGGGGTTGCTACCTGTTGCCAGTCTCTGGCTCTGCAGTGGAGACCAACTTTGGGGCCTTTGGGCTTTACCTTTTAAACTAATTTACCTAAGGCACTAAATCGAATTGCATCACATCGTATAATCCATCCATCCATCCATTTTCTATGCCGCTTATCCTGTACATCATATCACACAGTATATAGCTAAAATGCTAACATGCTAACGGTTAGCTTCACAGACATCACAATGTACAGAACTGCAGAGACAGTTCTACAGTGTTTTTACATTATGCCGTGTAAACAGTTGCACTTTGCCATGAGCAGAATGTTCACATGCTAACCGTTAGCATGCTGGAACCTAGCAAGATAGCGCTATTTGCACTCTGACCTGAGCAGAACGTTTAGCATTTTGGCACCAAAACTGCAGAGGCAGTTCAACGGTGTTTCTTGAATTATGCTGTGTAAATATTTACCTTTTGACATGAGTAAAATAGTAAAAACGCTAACATGCTAACAGTTAGCATGCTGGCACCCAGCGAGCCAGCACCGTTTCCCAAACATGCAAAGGCCGCAAAATTTGCTGAGAAAATATTTGCTTTTTTGGCATGAACAAAACAGCTAACATGCTAACAGTCAGCGCGTTGACATCCAGGAAGTAGCAGTGCAACGGTTGTTCTCACACTATGCCACGTAAATGTTTGCACGTTGACACGCATAACATAGCTAAAATGCTAAAGGCAGTACTAGTGCGGTTCTTTTTACCATCAAACCGGGTCATTATCTCAAAAACCTGTCATTATGGGTAAAAAATTATTTGTAGGGGCCGCACGGTGGATGAGTGGGTAGCATGTTGGCCTCACAGTCAGGAGGTTCAGGGTTCGAATCTCCGTTGGGCATCTCTGTGTGGAGTTTGCATGTTCTCCCCGTGCGTGTGTGGGTTTTCTCCGGGTACTCCGCTTTCCCCCCACATTCCAAAAACATGCATGTTAGCTTCATTGGCCGCTCTAAATTGTCCATTAGAGTGTGAATGTTTGTTTGTCTATATGTGCCCTGCGATCGGCTGGTGACCGGTCCAGGGTGTACCCCGCCTCCCGCCCAAAGCCAGCCGGGATAGGCTCCGGCATCCCCGCGACCCGAATGAGGATAAGCGGCATAGAAAATGAATGAATTAGTGTAATCTCGCTCTACACTCCGTTGCTAGCACATGTGACAGTAACAACAAAGCCAGTGTGTCCGCATATGACGAGTTCTTCTTGTCCACCTCAGGGAGCCTCATCCAGTCTGGTCGTCAAGTTTGCCGATTCGGAGAAGGAGCGGGGGCTTCGGCGGATGCAGCAGGTGGCCTCTCAGCTGGGAGTCATCAGCCCCATGACCCTGCACCTCGGGGCCTACAGCGCCTACGCGCAAGCTGTGAGCCGGGCAGACTCGCCTGACGAGTTTCTTTTCGCACTTTACAAGCAATTCAACTTCTCAAATGGGAACTATTTGCACGAGCTCATGGGTATTCTTTGAACAATATGAGTATTGATTAGGGGGTATGGGTGTGTTGACGTACTCTAGGTCTCTTATTGGAATGCGATTGACTGGCGACCGGTCCAGGGTGTACCCCGCCCAAAGCCAGCTGGGATAGGCTCCAGCATACCCGCCACCCTAATGAGGATAAGCGGCAAAGAAAATGAACGAAGGAATGTCTGATTGAAAGATAGATATATATATACCTGCCGGTCGTGCTCGGTTGGTTATCATTTGAAATCGCGATTCCATTCACGCTATCGTCTTTAAACCGTGCAGTTGATGCAGCAGCAGGCGCTGGTGGCCCAGTCAGCCTACCTCTCTCCTGTTGCCACGGTGGCGGCCGTTCAGATGCAACAGCTGGCTGCCCTCAACCCCGGCAGCATCATTGCCACGCCGATCGCATCCATCACCCCGTCCTCAGGTAACCCCAAGCAGAGACGCCAGATCGGCCGCTGGTGTTGATGAGATTCCCGCTTGAAATAAGAGGTCAGATACACAAAGCGAGTCGCTGTAGCTTTGTGGTGATTTTTTTTATTGTTTTTTAATTCACAGGCACTAGCACTCCACCCTCCATCGCAGCCACACCGGTTCCTACTCTGCCTCCACCAATTGCATTGAGCAGCTACCCCTCGGTACCAGCACCACCCAACACCCAATCCGCAACCGAGACCCTGTACACCAATGGGGTCCATGCCTATCCAGGTAATGTGCATCTGTACAGCACCGCAAGGTATTTGGGGCGTGCTGATATCAAGTGACTGGTGATGTTTTCGTGTCACAGCCCAGAGTCCTGTCCTGGACCCCTTGCAGCAAGCGTACACAGGCATGCAGCACTACACGGGTGAGGATCCGTTGTCACTCATTCAACTCATTCTAGTGCACAATATAGACCCGGGAGCCATTTGCTTTTTTCCCCTTACTAATTATTAACATCATTTTTTAAATTTATGATTGATTATATTTATTCATCGATATATATTTCTGATATACACAATGTATACACTGTATACATACCCTGTATATAAAATATTTTGTTATAAAATGGTCAATGTCAATATTGTTTTAAATCTAATATTAAAATATGAATATCATCAATAATTAATATATTAAACACTAATAAAATACTGTTTTAAAATAATATTATATAATACAATATGAGTTCAAATTACTATTATTTTTAAACTTTATGTATACAGTACATATAATTCAAAACAATTATATTAACATTTAAATTGATATTGATATTGGGGTTTGGGGCCGCACAGTGGTCGAGTGAGTAACACATTGGCCTCACAGTCAGGAGGTTCGGGGTTCGAATCTCCAGTGGGCATCTCTGTGTGGAGTTTGCATGTTCTCCCCGTGCGTGTGTGGGTTTTCTCCGGGTACCCCGCTTTCCTCCCACATTCCAAAAACATGCATGTTAGCTTCATTGGCGACTCTAAATTGTCCATTAGAGTGTGAATGTTTGTTTGTCTATATGTGCCCTGCGATTGGCTGGCAGTCCAGGGTGTACCCCGCCTCTCGCCCAAAGCCAGCTGGGATAGGCTCCAGCATACCCGCGACCCTAATGAGGATAAGCGGCATAGAAAATGAATGAATACATTTATATACTGTATATGTTAATAAAATAAAACAATAATATACCATAATTATTAAATGAGAATAATTAAATAATATAAATATTATTAATACGATATATATATATTTAACCGTTCTGTGAATCACCACCTTAACGTGGTGGAGGGGTTAGAGTGCCCGAGTGATCCTAGGAGCTATGTTGTCGGGGGCTTTATGCCCCTGATAGGGTTTCCCAAGGCAAACAGGTTCTGGGTGACGGGCCAGACTAAGAGTGATTCAGAAGACCCGTATGAAAAACAACAAGAGGAGTGACCGCACTTCGCCCCGACGTGGGACACCAGCCACCAGCCAGGGGGAGGGGCTCGCAGGCGAGCACCTGGTGGCCAGGCCTTCACCCGTGGGGCCTGGCCGGGCCTAGCCCGAATCAGGAACACGGGAGCTCCCCACCGCAGACCCACCAAGCATAAGGGTCTGGTGCAATGTGATTTGGTGCAGTGGTCGAGGGCGGTTGTCCGGGCCAACTGGTCTTTGGCGGCCAAATCTGGTTCTTGGGACATGGAATGTCACTTCTCTGGTGGGGAAAGAGCCCGAGCTTGTGGAAGAGGCGGAGAGATTCACCTCACCTCAACCCACAGTTTGGGCTCTGGAACCTAATAACCTTGAGAAGGGCTGGAACTTGTTCTTCTCTGGAGTTGCTCCAGGGGAGAGGCGGCGAGCTGGTGTGGGCTTTTTAATATCCCCCCGGCTTGGTGCCTCTGTGCTGGAGTCATCCCCGGTGAACGAGAGGGTTATTTCCCTACGCCTTAGGGCTGGGGAAAAGGTCCAGACTGTGGTTTGTGCGTACGCGCCGAACGACAGTTCAGAGTACCCAGCCTTCTAGGAGTCTATCAGAGGGGTTCTGATGAGCACCCCAGCTGGTGACTCCGTAGTTCTACTGGGAGACTTCAACGCCCATGTGGGCAATGACAGTGTGACTTGGAGGGGCGTGGTTGGGAGGAACGGCCTCCCTGACCTGAACCCGTGTGGTGTGTTGTTGCTGGACTTCTGTGCGAATCACAGTTTGTCCATAACAAACACCATGTTCGAACATAAGGATGTCCATAAGTGCTCTTGGCACCAGGACACCCTAGGTCGCAGGTCTATGATCGACTTTGTGGTCGTATCATCAGACCTGCGTCCGCATGTTCTGGACGCGCGAGTTAAGAGAGGGGCTGAGCTGTCAACTGACCACCACCTGGTGATGACTTGGATCAGATGGCGGGGAAGGATGCCGGACAGACATGGTAGACCCAAACGTGTAGTCAGGGTGTGCTGGGAACGTCTGGCAGAGTCTCCTGTTCGTCGAGTCTTCAACTCTCATCTCCGGCAGAGCTTCGCCTGCATCTTGAGAAAGGACCAATATTGAGTCCAAATGGGCCGTATTCCGTGCCTCCATTGCTGAGGCAGCCAGTCGTAGTTGCGGCCGCAAGGTGGTCGGTGTCAGTCGTGGCAGCAAGCTGCTGTCAAGCTGAAGAAGGAGTCCTATCAAGCCTGGATGGCTTGCAGGACTCCCGAATCAGCTGACAGGTACCGGCAGGCCAAGTGCCACGCGGCTTCGGCGGTGGTCGAGGCAAAAACTCGGGTGTGGGAGGAGTTCGGTGAGGCTATGGAGCAGAACTTTCGGTCGGCCTCGAAGAGGTTCTGGGAAACCGTCCGACACCTCAGAAAGGGGAAGCAGCCCCCAGTTCACGCTGGGGGCCTCCGCCAAGGCTGCTCTTTGTCACCTATTCTGTTCATAATCTTCATGGACAGAATTTCTAGGCGCAGTCAAGGTGTTGAGGGAGTCCAGCTTGGTGACCTTGGGATCCCGTCTCTGCTGTTTGCAGACGATGTGGTTCTCATGGCCTCATCACGCTGTGACCTTCAGCGTTTACTGGAACAGTTTGCAGCTGAATGTGAACCTTCTGGGATGAGACTCAGCACCTCCAAATCCGAGGCCATGGTTCTTAGTCGGAAACCGGTGGACTGTACCCTACGGGTTGGGAGTGAGGTCGACAGATGGATCGGTGCAGCGTCCGCAGTGATGCTTTGCCTTTGCTGTAGCCGGAAGGCAAAGCTCTCTGTTTACCGATGGATCTACGTTCCCACCCTCACCTATGGTCATGAGTTATGGATCATGACCGAAAGAACGAGATCGCGGATACAAGCGGCGGAAATGAGTTTCCTTCGTAGGGTGGCTGGACTCACCCTAAGAGATAGGGTGAGGAGCTCGGCCATCCGGGAGGAGCTCAGAGTAGAGCCGCTGCTCCTTCACATAGAGAGGAGCCAGTTGAGGTGGCTCGGGCATCTCGTCCGGATGCCTCCCGGGCGCCTCCCTGGTGAGGTGTTTCGGGCATGCCAGCCGGGAGAAGGCCCCAGGGAAGACCTAGGACACGCTGGAGGGACTATGTCTCACAGCTGGCCTGGGAACGCCTTGGTGTCCTCCCGATGGGAGCTGGAAGAGGTCGCTGGGGACCGGGAAGTCTGGACTTCCCTACTGAAGCTGCTGCCCCTGCGACCCGGACCCGGATAAGCGGAGGAAAACGGAATGGAATGGAATATATGTTTAACATCCATGCATCCATTTTCTATGCCGCTTATCCTCAAAAATAATGTATTATATATAATGTTTGAAAATGTTTTAAAATAACAATAGTAATAATAATATAAGATATAATAATACGTATTATCACTATTATACTATATGATATCTACTATATTATATACAATATATACTCTATATTATATATACTGCATATAGACTCTTCTATATTAGTATTATATTGGTTTAAATAATTATTAGAATATTATAGTATTAAAATGCGTATCAATATTGTCAAAACATGTTAATGTTAATATAATGGTTTTGAATTTTAACAATAATTATTACATAATGAAGTAAAATGAACTACTACTTACAGTATATATTTCTTTTAAATTAATAATCTTAATACAGTTATTATATTATTATATAGTTGTAGTAATAATAATAATAATAACAAGGGGGCATTTGTAAAGGCCCCTGCTGTAATACATACTGTATGTTTCTTCCAATAACTGCCTGGTGCTTTCTGTGAATGTTTATGTATTTCATTTGATTAGCAGAGGAATATCATCCACATGCTGGTGGTATCAATGGTGTTGTTTTGTGATGGTGCTCAACCCTTCCCATGTTCCTCCTTCACGCAGCCACCTATCCAGCTGCCTACACCCTGGTGGGCCAGCCGTTCCCTCACCAGCCCACTCTGGTAGCGCAGCACACTCAGCAGCCGCAGCAGCTACAGCAGCGTGAAGGTCCCCAAAAACTTGTTATACTTGTAGTACTACTAAGCATTTGGCCTACAGCGCCCAAATAATGATGCATTTGTGTGTCAGTAATTCAAAGTATATACAAAAAATAAATAAAAATGCTTTCATCCATATGTTGTACTCCCCTCAACATCCCATTCATTTCAAGGTCCTGAAGGCTGCAACATCTTCATCTACCACCTGCCTCAGGAGTTCACTGACTCGGAGATCCTGCAGATGTTCTTGCCCTTTGGAAACGTCATCTCCGCCAAGGTCTTTGTCGACCGTGCCACCAACCAAAGCAAATGCTTCGGTGAGCAATTTTGTTGAACATCAAAACGACATCATTCAAGACCACGACGAGTGATTTATTACTTATATCTGATCCTAAACTCCATGGTTTTCACGGTCATTCCACGTTTGAAATGCTGCCGTGTGCCTACTTAACACCTATTTCTTCATTTTCCCTCAGGTTTTGTGAGTTTTGACAACCCGTCGAGCGCGCAGGCTGCCATCCAGGCCATGAACGGCTTCCAGATCGGCATGAAGAGACTGAAGGTGCAGCTGAAGAGGCCCAAGGATGCCAACAGACCTTACTGAAGGAGGTGAGCTGCGCGGAGAGATGTGAGGACAGCCAGGAGATAAAACGTCTTCTGTCTTTGTCCAAAGTGCGACCCGAGGGCTGTTTTTGGTGCCTGTGGCTGTTTTGTTTATTGACCTGTGGCACATTCCAAAAATATAATGTAAAGATAAAAACAACAACAGAAAAAACAAAAACAAAACAATGTTGTAATTTGTGGGAAATTAGGTAGCGGAAAAAAATTGTAATGTCACAAGAATAAAGTAATAATATTATGGGAAAAAAGTCATAGTTCTTGGAAGAAGACTTACATGATGAAGTTGGAAATGATTAGAACTAAAATAAATAAAACCAGCAGAAAATGGAAAAAAATAGCTGTAATTTTACAAGAATAAAGTCCAAAATTTAAGAGAAAAAACTTGTATTCTAACAAGAAAAACAGTCAAAATTTCAAGAGAATAAACTCATAGTATGCAAAAAATTTTTTATTTTTGTAGCATAGAGTTGAAATATTTGTTATTTTTCTTAAAAAAGTCATAAGGTAGTTGTAAATTATGAAAAGTTAGGTTGAGGAAAAACTATAAAATTATGAAATAGTCATTCAATCATTTTTTATACCGCTTATCCTCATCGCTGGAGCCTATCCCTCTTTGGGTGAGAGGCGGGTACACTCTGGACTGGTCGCCAGTCAATCGCAGGGGACACTCACATTCACACTCTAATGGACAATTTAGAGCGGCCAATGAAGCTAACATGCATGTTTTTGGAATGTGGGAGGAAAGCGGAGTACCCGGAGAAAACCCACACACGCACGGGGAGAACATGCAACCTCCACACAGAGATGCCCAACGGAGATTCGAACCCAGGTCTTCCAGATCTCCTGACTGTGTGGCCAATGTGCTACCCACTCACCCACCGTGCGGCCCGGAATAAAGTCCTAATATTTCAAAAAGAAAATGTACTAAAATTATTTAGGAAGGAAGTTAAATGGTTTTGAATACGAAGAACAAAAACAGCAATGGGGTAAAAACAGAGCAAAGTCGGAAGTTGATAATAATGTGCTTTTTCACCTAATTTCACTGTGGCAATGTTGCATCTTTCAATTTTCACTATGTTACCCTCGCTGGAAAAAGTTGGAAATCTGTACTTTTGCTACCAAGGATGGCTGCCAAAAAGTTGTACGTGCCCGAACTTTGCAAAAGAAGGCAGGAAACACTTTTAAATTGAAGAAGCAAAAGTACGAAAGTATCGCCTTGGGTTCCTAGTTAACACAGGTTGCAGGGGGAATGGTTTAACAGAGACACCTTACGGAAAGGTTGTTGTGGCGTTTCGGTGCGAGCTTAATTGTCAGGGAGAGGCGATACCGTCCATCTGTGGTTTTTGATTCGAGAAAACCTTGATCGATCAATCCCAGTCACTAACGAGAAGAGAATAGGGCTTGGCCATGTCCAGGTCAACGACGTCGGGGAACCCTCGTCACCCCCGATTATTTATCCATTCATACGACTGCATGTGTGCTGCATATATTTGAGGCTGTATGTGTGATTTTGAATTTGTTGTGCCAAAGCTTTTCCGCAGGGGGTCACTGAAAAATGAAAGCATGCGAGGGCAAGTTTCGTATGTCCGCTTTGTGATATAGAGTAGGTGAAAAAGCCTATTATTAGAATCGACCTCAGTCTTTGCTGCCTTTTGCTGTTGTTTTTTACATTTAGATTAATATTTCAACTTGGTGCTTAAATGTTTTGTTAGTTTCTTATTTTAAAAGTGCATTTTTTTCCTCTAGAATAGGACTTTAATTTATTTTATTTTATACTTTAGTCATTTGTGCTGTTTTTCTTGTAATTTTTTTTCCAGACTTTATTTCCATAAAATTTTGACTTTATTCTCTAATATATATTCTCTCTAATATATATAAAATTACAACATATTTCCCAAACTCTTTTTTTTGTTTTGCATTATACTACAACTAATATATTTAATATTTCTAAAAAATACTACCTGATTAAAAAATATTTTTTCTTAAATTTACATATATAAAAATAAAGTGACATTGTTGCACATTAAGAATTTATTTTCTCATTACAATATTAATAAATGTTAATATGTAATTCTTGTATTTATGACTTTATAATGTTTTGACTTTCTTCTCCTAACATAGAATATTCTGACACCACTGTCCAAAAAATACTTTCTCACTATACCAACATAAAATACTAAAAGGTGTAATGTTATTATTTTCATAGAATTACAAAGCTTCTGTCTTTATTCTTTTAACTTTCTTTGTTCCCCAACCGGGCTGCACGGCGGATGAGTGGGTATCACGTTGGCCAGCACGTTGCCCTCACAGTCAGGAGGTTTAGGGTTTGAATCTCCGCTGTTCCCCCCGTGCGTGTGTGGGTTTTCTCCGGGTACTCCGCTTTCCTCCCACGTTCCAGAAACATGCATGTTACCTTCATTGGCCACTCTAAGTTGTCCGTTAGAGTGTGAATGTGAGTGTGAATGTTTGTTGTCTGCCCTCTGATTGGCTGGCGACCAGTCCAGGGTGTACCCCGCCTCCCGCTCAAAGTCTGCTGGGATAGGCTCCAGCATAAAATATTTTTTTTTCCCCCCTCGTAACAATACAACTTTATTTTTGCAAAATGTTAACATTTTTTCTCTTAATATTTAGACTCGATTCTTGTAAAACGACTGCTAATTTTTTGTTTGTTTTGGTTTTCTTGGCTACAAATGGCCCCTGGGCCACACTTTGGACACCCGAGGTATAACGCATGTACCAAATTATTAAGGGGCCACAAGTAATACCACATTCGAGCCCAGGATGAGTGTGTGTGAACGTCTGACCAGAACTGTATCAGTCTATGTATATTTTATGGCGATATTACAGGGATAAGTTTTCAGCCATGTCCACACAAACAAAGGTTATTTCAAAAACGCACGCTGAAAAAAGACCCACAGTTGACCCGCCCATGAATTGTGATGCATCTGCCCATAGAGTACCTAATTTGGCCCAAGTTTGAGCACATTTTCCGCTTGGCGTACAATACGGTGCACGTCTTGTTGTGTTTTTAGTACACTGTGTGAAGCCTACTGTTTTCTTAATTTACTTATTTTTGAATCACAAAAGAGCCTTCCTCGATAGCATCCTATTAGCTAGCTCACTAAATGGCAACCGGGGCCGGAAGTCTGCCGCGATATGTCGCCCGTCTGCGATGTCGTTAGCGGTGACCGGGTTGTTTTTGGCGCATTTTGCAATTGCGTGCCACGGAGTAATTTCATTTACATGGGAAAATTATTTGGTTAGCATCCGTTTTGGTTAGAGTCGAACCTTCTGGAATGAATGAATGACGCTAACCAAGGTTCCACTTTATTTTTATTTTTAGACATCCTCATTAGCATCCAATTAGCTTGCTGATACATGGAAACCGGGACTGCAAGTCTATGATGTCATCAGGGGTTGACTCGGTAGTTATTTGCTAACTAAGACATTTACTGTATGCCACAAAAATTTTAATATAAAAAACATTTTGATAGTTTTACATGCAGAAAACAATGTATGTAAATGATAAATGAAAGGGATAACTAATAATTTAAGGTTGCTTTTAGCTTCACTGAGGATGTGACACTTTTCTCTTCAACACCACCTTCCTGTTTTGCCATGAGTTATTTCTTACCTTCTTTATTAAAATATTGACACTTGTAACTTTCTTTGGCTTTATTTTGGCTTATAAAAAAGCGGAGACTGGAGGTTAAATACACTGAATTGAACATTGAATTCAAGAAATATATCATGGCAAAACAGGAAAGTGGTGTCCGTGTTGACCTTCGGCAACAATCATGTCTTCAAAAATACATCTTTTTTTTCTTTAATGTTTCAGGCGTTTCCTCATCATACTGTATCAGAACTTTATTGTAAATTATGATTACAGATTTTTAATGAATATTTAGTCATATATATTAAATATGTATACAATAAAAATACAGCGGATACTCGGGATATGAATGCCCCGGAATACAAAAAATCCGGGACACAAAAATACCTTTCTGATTTTTTTTGCTTTGGCTTACAAAAATTAATTGGCTTTACGAAAGTTTGTCGATCTTACCAAAACTTGTTTTTTTCTGACTTTTCCTGATTTCCCGTATTTTAAGGCGCATGCTAAAACATACGGTCTGCAAAAAAGGCAACGGAAGCAAAAGAGCGAGTTCAGTTGAACTTTACTCTACTATTTAACAATACACTCGCTGTATTTTTTACACTTTTCTCCCACAAATCCACCTTCTGCATCTGAATTGAACAGCCGGGCAATTTCACCGTCAAACATGCCGGGTTCCTGTCATCGTTGTCGGCCGTCGGTCTCGTTGTCCGTCAGCAAAGATGCCCACACATATGGTGGCGTAACTCTCCCGGCGCTCCCAAAATGTTGTTCTGCAGCATACGGGTAGGATACCTACCGGAGGCATGGGAAGTGTACGTATGACGTAATGTTCTCTGATTGGTTACCGCTGCCAGTTTACACGCCGTACTGCACTTGGCTGCGTATTAAAGGTAAGAAACATTTAGAATTTTAACTCAATATACATTCTATTTCAGGTTTTATTATGACATTATATTTGTATTACATGTGCAGAACCGTGCGTTTTTTCCGTTGTACGAGGGGTCTTCCGGGTCAGTGGAACGAATTAGCCAATTTACACGTTAAGTGTTGCTCGGGTTACAAAAAAAATTCAGCTTACAAAAATCCTTTTGGAAAGAATTAATTTCATATACCGGAGTTCCACTGTATGTAATATATAATATATTTATCATACCGTTTATACTATATGTTACATAATTATATAATATAATAATAATTATATATATATATACATATACACACACACGTGTATTCTCATAAAACAACTTATTTCTTCCATTTTAGCTTTTGCATTTTGAAATAGGTTTCTCGTTATTACTTTGGACACCCATGATCTAACTATGAATTTTTGCAGACAGAAGTATGCGTTTAATATTACATTTTTTAAATCTGTGTTTGCGCGGACCTAGCCTTAAAGCAAGTGGCAGCGATGTTACGGCGAAGCAGAGTTAGACGAGATGTCACAGCTTTCAACGCCACTGCTGTCTGTCATTCATTTTTCTTTGACTTTTCATTTGTTCTTGTTGTGCTGTGCCATATTTTGCCATTTTTGTCCCCCCCTGAAACAAAACTCATCACATCACTCTCAAGACGGCCCCGTCGCCAGACATATATGGTGGAGATGCGCGTCGCCACGGCTACGGCTGCTTAGCACCCACGTAAAGCGCACCCCCCTGCCCCTCCTTCACATGGCGTCGTAAGTGAATTGGCCCGTGTTGGTTGGTTGCCGTGAGCGTTTTTGCACGTTTTCGTGGGGGCCGTCGCCTTGATCCACCATGCTCTGACGGCATGGCGGGTTACTGTGGCGACCGTCAACTGTGTTTGGTGCGTCGTGAGTTTCCTGCTATTATTTTGTCTTGGTTTTAATACTTGCACGGGCTGATCAACGCCAATCCCTTCACCTCAGCATCTGTAAGAAACTGGTTATCATGACATGTCACTACAACTTTAAACACAACCAAAACAGGACAGCCGCTCTAAGTAAAAACTAAAAACCCGGGCTGTAAGGGCAGGGCCAATCAGCTGCTTCCTGCAGAAATCAAACAAAAAGGTCAAGCACAATAAAGAAACAGTGCTCGAACATAACATTATTAGATCCTTCTAGACATGAAATAACACCCCTATAGTCACCTTTACCGTATTATCTAATGCAGTACACATACCTGAAGGAAATAAGCAAATTAAAACATAAATAAATACAAATCATGCTTGTGTGGGTTGCAAAAAAAGGGTTCCGAATGTGTTGACAGGAAGTAACGTTGAGGATTCAGAGTTGAGTTTCACGGCCACAAAAGTAGCCCCTGTAAATATGACTGTGATTCTTATCATTATGTTAGCATTGTGAGCAAATTAAAACCCGCAATAAAAGCCTATTGTTTTGGCGATGACCTTTGGTGCGCGTGTTACTAGTGACACCTAGTGAAGAGTGTAGAATACTACAGTCAACAAATGCCTAGTATTTGTATTTTTGCTCATTTAGCCATTTTTATTCTTCAAAATGCTTCATTTGGCCAAGAATGTTACATTTGCCTAAACATGCATGATTTATTTGACCAATAATAGGCTGTAGCCAAAAAACACAAAACAATTTCTGAAAGACCGCGTTAGAGTGAGGGTGCGAACCACAAAGTCTCGGGGGACGACTGTATACGTTGATGGGCAAAAGAAAGAATATTCATAATTGTGGCTTTATTTCTGAGATACTCACTTGACTTGAGAAGGTTTGGGCTAAAACTGCTGGAACTGAGGATCTGCATTCCTCTCTGGGAATTCTGGGAGGCCAAAAACAATCACATACAATCACTTATCAATAAATGTTGTCGCTGTCCAACCAAAAGGCAGTCATTGTGTTGTCACCATACAATTCAATAATATCTTACATTATTACCTTCATTCTTTGTTTCGGTCATTTCTCATAAGGTTATGCAGTTTTTCAAAAACTTCATATTTAAACATTATGCCACTAAAATATTATTATACATTTTGTATTACTATAAATATTATTTTCCCTCATAATATGAGTTTATTGTTATGAAATTATGACTTATTTATCTTAATATTTTGAAAATTATTATTCTTGAAAAATGATTGCTGATATTCCATTTGTCTTGTTAAAGTTGATTTTTACATCGGGCCATTGGCCAATAAAAAAAGCACCTGGGGGACACAAATAGGCCCCTCCTCCTGGCAGCCACGGTCCGTGGCATACAGAGCTTTAAACCTCGGGTCATGAGTGAACAATGGCAACTAAAAAGAGAATGGGAGGGTTCTGGAGCTGAATTTAATTTAACAATTGCAACAACCAGATTTAGTGCAAATGCTGATCTGAAATTGGAGGAGGCTGCCAATGTCTAGCTAGCAGGAGGGTCTGAAAAAAGAGGAAGCCATGTATCAAAAACATTTTCCTTTTTTTTAACCTTGAGATGACCATTTGCTAGTGGCCCCGGAATGCAAAAGTAGAAAAGTAGATATGCAGTGGTGTGAAACGGTCCAACACTGTTCCGTGTTTTCGCCATTTGTGGATAATGGCTCTCATAATCCCAAATCTTTAGAAACCTTTTCCAATCTGATAGATCTCAATTCATCTCATTTAAGTTCAAACACACAGATTAAACATAGATGCAAAAAAAAACAAAAAAAAAAGAAATCAGGAAGGGGTCACACACTTTTTCTTCTGTATATTCTAAATATAAATCTTTGTTTGTTTACTTTGAAAAAACCTGGATACTCCTGCTTTTGTTGGACAAGTGATTTGATTTAGAATTTGAAATTTATATCAACATCTGGTATGTCATGCTCCGTGAATCTGCAGACCACCAACACTGAAGTAGGCTAGAGAGTCAGACATTAAAATTATTAATTCACGTGTTTAAATGCACAAATATGCCATATTTAAGTAGGTAATAGTAATAATAATAACATAATTCAATTAAATGCTGGCATTTACTGGGCAATCACCGTTAAGACAGACTTTGAATGCATCTTCTGAACGCCTCATGTTTATACTTCAGCCACTTTTATGCTTGAAAATCCTTCATTTTGGTAAAAAAAAATTGGCAGAATGTCAAAATTCATTTAGAACGATACGATCCAAAACGGTTCAGTAACTGAGGAGGAACGAGTCATCTACCAAACACGTACAGAATGAAAAACACCCCATGTCCTGTGAAAAATTGCATAATTTAGGACGCCAACGCGGGTTCTTCCTACAGAGCGTGTACACTCAGCATCACATGACGTCGTCCGTGCGCCGGACAAGTTTAACGTCTTTATCATGAAACCAGCTTCAAAACACACAGCCATGTAAAACCCGCCGTGCTTGAATGCAGCGCTTTATTTCCTAGTAGCGACGAAATCAATCGATTACCTTTCAAACGGCGTTGGATCGACATATGTCGTCCGGTCGTAGATTATTGCATTTTAGGGGCCGGCTCTAGGAGACGATTCGCTCGCAACAGACACGTCGCCGGTACAAGTCCGTGCAGAACGTGAAATAGGTACCTTCCCGATCTCCCTCGCCACATCCAATACGACGCCGATGTCAACTTCTGCGAGAAACAAGTCCATCTCCCCGACTCGCTAAACCCACGAGCCCACGTCGGGTTCACGAGTCACTCGTCGGGACCCTCATCCCGGTGTCGGGGAGTGCGTCTGGTAATTCTAGGTTTGTGAAATCCTGGGTGCTCAGTTAGGCGTTGGCAAGCGAGCAGCTCGGGTAGGAACAGGAAGTGGAAAGGAGTTAAGAGAGACGAATACCCGCGAGTCCCGGTCGATACTCGACCATCTCTACTTGCGTACTTGTACCTGTAGCAGTGGCAGCTGCTGGTCATTCAAGCGGCGTAGCCCTTTTTTTTCGGCCCATAAATGTGTTTATTTATATTTAAACTCTACCGTCTGTTCCTAGTCGTTTTTAACAAAGACAAAGTTGCAGGGGATCAGTAAAGTCTCTGGATCAGTTAAGAACAACGTAATGGCGAGTCGCTCATCATTCGCTGTCAATCAAAATGGGACTCCGCCCGGGCCAGCCCACTGCCCCATGGACCCCCCCAGAGATGCTGAGCGCCCGATGGTCGGGCCAAAGCCCAGCCTTTATCCGATGACCGTCCAATTTTGTGCAGTGGAACAACCCGCTCTACGCATCCCCATCAAAGTCAGTAGACGGTGAGCGTCCGAGCGTGTGAATAAAAAACAATGGCGCCGCGGAGAACGAATGAGAAGGAATTGGTGTCAGTTACCTGTGATAAGTTGCAGCAGGACATTTTTCACCGCTTTTTGGGGACATTTTCGGGGAAGCTGAGTCGCCACGGATCTGCAGATGGCCTGTTTGCAACACCCCCGTCTATCTGACGGGATGGTGTGGCACCGCTGATAATGTGTAAAATGAGCGTGAGAACACAAAGACGCTGGCGTGACTTCCTCCCAGAATTCCTGCTGCACGTGTTGACTTCTTTGCCTGCTGCCAAAAGAGATGACAAGCTACCTTTTGTAGCACCTGCAGCAGTATGACTGATGCTTGGACATGACAGTAGGCTGACACCTTACTGACCCTGCAGCATCGCTACGCCATAGTCTCTACAAATGTCTGCCTATTTCACTTGTGCTTTCTCTCTCTTTCTCTCAACTTTTTTTTCCTTGCAGGGGAATTTAGGAGTTCAATCAAGAAAAACCACCACGGGATGTCCCAGCCTTGTTTGGTTGTTGACCAACCACATTAGCACAGGAGCGGCACATTGTGTACTTACGTGCACACTGGGTGACGGAAACACATGTTCGAAAGAATAGCGGTCTAATGTGACTAACCAGATTCATAACTTTTATTCATATATTTTTATTGCTACATGGCAAACCAGTTACCCATAGGTGCGGTAGATTCTCAGAAAACAAACAAGAGCCAGCATTCATGATATGCACGCTCTTAAGGCCGTGCAATTGAGCAATTAGTTGAAAGGGGTGTTAAAAAAATAGCAGTGTGGCATTCAATCAGTGATCAATTTGGCCAAAATACAGGTGTGAGTCAGGTGGCCCCTATTTAAGGATGAAACCAGCACTTGTTGAACATGCATTCCTCTTTAGAGCCTGAGGAAAATGGGTCGTTTCAGGACATTGTTCGGAAGAACAGCCTACTTTGATTCAAAAGTTGATTGGAGAGGTGCAAAGTTTGTTAGCCTGCTCAGCTAAAATGATTTCCAGTGCTTTAAAATGGAGAACAAAACCAGAGACACGTGGCAGAAACCAGAAGACAACTATGAAAATTGATCAGATAATAACCAGAATGGCAAAGGCTCAGCCAATGTTCAGCTCAGCAGTTACCTGTAAGTACTGTGACAGTTAGAAGACGTCCATGTGAAGCTAATCCGTTTACAAGAATCCCCCACAAAGTCCCTCTGTTAAAAAAAAAAGCATGTGCAGAAGAGGTTACAACTTGCCGAAGAACACATCAAAATAGAAACGGAGGAACATTTTGTGGACTGATGAGAATCAAATTGTTCTTTGTGGGTCCAGGGGCCACAGACAGTTTGTGAGACAACCCCCTAACTCTGACTTCAAGCCACAGTACACAGTGAAGACAGTGAAGCACCATGATATGGGCGTGTTTCTCCTACTATGGTGCTGGGCTATTTATCCCATAGCAGGGATCATGGATCAGTTTGCATATGTCAGAATACTTGAAGAGCTCATGTTGCTTTATGCTGAAGCGGACATACCCTTGAAAACAAGGCAATGACCCCAAACACACCAGTAAACCAGCAAAATCTTGGTTCCAAACCAACAAAATGAATGTAATGGAGTGGACAGCCCAATAGTGGGACCGTATTTCACTGGAGAACTTGTGGGGTGACACCAAAAATGCTGTTTCTGTAGCAAAACCAAGAAATGTTAATGACTTGTGGAATGTTGTTGAAGAATCTCAAACAGCTGAAGGGTGCCACAAGTTGGTTGGCTCCGTGCCACACAGGTGGGAAGCAGTTACAAAAAACGAAATATTACTTTAGTGATTCACAGGATGGGCAAATCCCAGAAACAAAAAAGTTTGTATAAAATAGTTCCGAGTTTGTAAAATCAACGGCAGACACTGCTATGTTTTTGAACACACCCCTTTCGACTAATTGCCCGACTGCACAGCCTTAGGAGCGTGCATATCAGGAATGCTGGCTCTTACAGTGTTTGTTTTCTGAGAATCTACTGCACCTACTGGTAACCTGTTTGCCACGTAGCAATAAAAACATACAAATAACAGCGATTCATCTTGTCAGGCACCTTGCATTGCTTTTATTTCGAACGCTCCGGCATCACACTCGGCATCACAGCGGTTCAAGTGAAAGCATAAGACTGGCAAGCTGTAATACTGAACAGGGTTCTGCTGTATAGTGTGATTTGTTCTCTATGACTGCCATTGGTGTTTTTCTTATGTAGAGTTAGTTTGATTGATATGTCGGCAAAATAAAACAGAAAGATGATGGGATGGATTTTCTCCTGCTGTACATACCTTGGTTTGATGGGGGGGGGGGGAAAGAACAACTTTTCGGGGGATGGGATATTTTCTATCCTTATGTTTAATTTGTTTAGTAATCCATTTGATGAGGGAGTATGTGAATTTGTTTTAAATTATTCTAATTAAAGAAGAAGATTCAACATCCCTTCGAGACAATGAATACACTTACTAGAGAGTTTTTAATTACGTAAATGTAAGGATGTTTTAAAAAAAAAAGTTTCTTTATTTATTCTCTACACTCGCTGTTTTAAAACAATAAAGTACGATTTAGGAAAAAAAATGGACTGTGTCAACATTTTTTTTTGAATCACCTGAAATGAGACTGTGAAAATATTTCTCTACTTTCTGGTCTTTTGGATGTACAAGTAATCCCTCGCTCCATTGCGGTTTTCATCGATTAATTATTCATATTATTTCATACTGCGGCCTATTACTAGTTTAAAAAATGTCTATTTAAGCATATGTTGCATATTTTTAGAGTAAATTAAGCATTTTCAAACAGAAATATTCTAAATGAACTCAAACTCAAATACAGTTTAAGGCAATTCAAGCTGTTAATGAACGTAGTCCACACTGGCCGCTAGGTGTGGCTAGTAACAGGCAACAGACTTTTATTATTTTATTACTTATCTCACAGTAGACACAATAATAATAGTCACTATCATCAAAATAACATTCCAGTTCCAACTCCAGCTAAACCTCAACTCTGAATCCTCAATGTCACTTTCTGTTAACACATCTGGAGGACATTTGTTGAAACACACACACGAGCATGAGTCTTATTTATGTCCTAAATGGCTTATTTTCTCTGATTATATATGCTATATTGGGTAATGAGTGTAAAGGTGACTATAGGGGTGTTATTTCATGTCTAGAGAGCTCTAGTAATGGTAAAAATCAGGTTTAGAAAACAGATTTTCCATGCTTTAACATGTCGGAAATTCACCTATCGTTGTTGAGTTTGAAACCAATAGCGATAAACGAGGGATTACTGTAAATTCAAACTGCATTCCAGAGAAGAGAATAAAAAAAGCAAAAAAGGTTCTTGTGTATCATGAGTAACCAGCAAACTAGTAGTGATGAATATGCACAAATGTGAAGAGACAGCTGGTGTGTGCACATGGAGTTTGCCAAAAGCATCCTGGGTTTGGCCTGATGTGTCCAAACGTGCTCGCTTCGGCATGTCTGAAGTAGGAGGGGCGATGAATGCCTCGTAAGTACTGCTGGGAAAGAAAAACAATCCTGCAGCAAGACACGGATAGCTGCAAATGTGTCAAAGTAAGAGTCTAAGTAATGCTTGACTGTGGCTGCGTTCAAAAATACTCTAATAACCTTAATGTACAAAGAAAAAGATCCGGATTGCAGATTATTTGCAGTTTGCGCTGTACAAATACGCTGCTGCATACTAATGTTTCAAACATTTAGATTGCAACATTTTCTTATTTTAGGGCATGGGTGTCAAAAGTGCAGCCCGAGGGCCATTGCATTTTTTTTTATTGGCCCCACAACACATTACATGACAGACATTAGTTCACAAGAAAACTGAAAAAATAACCCTGGAAAAAGAAGCAGTCATTTTACCAGACTAAAGTCAAAATATTAAGAGAAAAAAACTGCAATCTAATGACGAAAAATCATAATATTACAAGAATAATGTTGGAATATTGTGAGTCATTTTAGGAACATAATGTTCAAATATTAAAGAAAAAAATGTTTTTGTTTTAAATTGTAATATGACAAAACAAAACAAACAGGTTGTGGAAAAAGTTATAAGGCTTGTTTTTAGTTTTATTGCAAGCTTTGTTGTAAAAATTTTATTAAAATTAAAATGTATTTTTGAAAAAAGCGCTGCGGGCTGCAAATGACCCCCGCCCGTATATAGTATGGACCCCCTTAATTTACAGTACATGCACTCCGGAAGTGTGCGAACTTCCAAGGTATGCAGCACGGATTTGATCGTGTCTGCTGCTCAGTGTTGTGCTGCTGCTTGGCGATTTTGTCGAAAGATCTGCCAATTCCTACCCCCTTGATGACATATTTTCTCAATGGTGACTAGCGACAAATCTAGCTGCTTTTTTGGGGGCGTCATTTGACAGTTTCCTGGTAATGTGAAAGCACTTACTGTTCTGTATTTTGTACTCTCACCAAGCAGCAGCGGGTGCTGTTGACAGGTCCGCCCCGCCCAAAGGCAGTCACAAGCCGGGAGTGTACAGTTTCCGTGGCACACTGACAGCATAATATGGAGCGCTACGCATCCAAAGTGCAAAAGAATCACTCGTGTGCAAGCTGTGAGGGTGGAGCACAGCGAGATCCAAACCGAAATAATCAGTAAGCCTGGATGAAAGAGGAGCATGTGTTTATTGTGTTGCTGTTTTAACTGTTTAACACTTTAATTGGAAAATGAAGGCAGAGAAAAAATTGGAATTATTTTAAGTGGATGAAATGATGACCAATTTGAAATTAGCAAACCAAGAATCCTTTGTAGTTCTTGGCGTAATTAAGGTGCTTTTACTCCACAAACGTAGGCTTTTTTTTCCCCAGCAGAAATTAGATGCTAATTAGCCGATGACGTCATCCAGCGCCGCCCAGGGCAGCCAATAGCTACTTTTCTTTCTGAAAAGTTGGCGTCAGTGCTGCTGCCCCCTAGAGGCTACACAATGAAGCGCATCTACACGAAGGCATAAACCACTCCTCATACAGGGGAGCTCGCGTCACTTTTACGGTTTTACCGCCCTCGCATCATCCCCCGGCCCAGTTCACCCCCTACAGCTACAGCTTGAACGATAGCTCGCCACACTTAGCTACCACGCAAGGAAGCCACCATATTGCTCGGGAGTCCCACTTCGAAGACGAGTGCCGTGCTCTTCCCGTCCGCTTTCCCCCGCAGAACATGAAGCGACCCGGAGCTGCCGCGGACGGAGAACGTCGCTGTTTGTAGCTCGTCAAACGTTCAGAGAGTCGCGGTGTCTTTCATGAGGCAACTTCCATACAGGAAAAGGCGACGAACATCCGCAGTGCCGCCGAGAGTGTGGCGAGACCGACGAGACAGGACCTGCCCGCGTGAAGTCCACGAAGGTAAGTTGTCGGCACCGTTACACGACGGACACTTTTGCGGTTCAGGCGACTGAAGGCGAGACCCCGACCTCAGTTCCACCGCGGAAGGTTCGACGTCTTGGCATTCGCCGCTTTGGCCGGCGGTTAGCTTAGAGCGGGCGCGGGGGGGCGGGGGGGGACATCAAAGTTTAGCTAGCCGAACGTCGTAACGTTTCGCTAACCGGCCCGCCTTGACGCCGTTTGTTGGCTCCGATTACGGAGGGGTGCTTTTTGTCACGACATCCAAACGTTTGCTGACTTTTAAAGTTTATTTGACGTGACAAAAGTCATGGAAACTTAAGTTCAGGCGCACTCCTGGTGCAACTCATACGCCATGTCGGGGCTTGGGTGGGAAAGCTAGTTTTCGTGTCATCCCATTGCCTGGTTCCGCCACGTCCGGGTGACTCCCCGCTTGCGCCACGTGCGTGTGTGGGTGCGTGCCATTACCTAATGATGTACGCAAACGGCGTACGCCGAAAGCGGTGAAAACATAGGAAGTGTTTGAACGTCAGATGGAAGATGCTCCATCTTCCCACCGTTCACACTTTATCCTGTACATTCACGTGCCACACACATGAAGTTGTGTTCTCAGACTCTGTTTAAAGGGACTGGAGTGATTTGATTCAAGAAGTCATGAACAAGTTGTTTGTTTTTTTGATTTCCTGA
This sequence comes from Oostethus manadensis, assembly GCA_024372805.1. Lineage (NCBI taxonomy): Eukaryota > Metazoa > Chordata > Actinopteri > Syngnathiformes > Syngnathidae > Oostethus > Oostethus manadensis. The sequence continues at coordinate 1,118,128 of QODF01000077.1, forward strand.
AACGGGACTCACGTGCACCCATCTCCATGAATTTCTTTACTTGCCCAGGCTGCCAGTGGCAACTGCTGGTCATTCAAGGAGGAGAAGCGCATTTTTTTCCGGCCTACATCATGCATCCGTTTTTTTAGCCTGCTAATCAGACAAACAACCATTCACTTTCACATTCGTACCTACGGACAATTAAAAGCCGCCAATTAATCCAGCATGCATGTTTTTGGAATGTGGGAGGAAACAGGAGTGCCCGGAGACAACCCACGCACGCACGGGGATAACATGCAAACTCCACACAGGAGATTTGAACCCAGGTCTTCCAGATACCCCCCCCCCCCCCCCCCCCCCCCCCCCCC
>QODF01000077.1:1127247-1152526 GCA_024372805.1 Oostethus manadensis
AAGACCCAGGACATGTTGGAGAGATTATGTCTCTCAACTGGCCTGGGAACGCCTTGGAATCGGCCAGGAGGAGCTGGACGCAGTGGCTGGGGAGAAGGAATTGTGGGCTTCCCTGATTAGGCTACTGCCCCCGCGGTCAAACCTCGGGTGAGCTGAAGAAAATGGATGGATGGGTTGAGCAGAATAAAGTCAATAAGTGCAAGATAACAAAACAAAAGCCAAAACTATAGTAGTAGAGTAGTATCAAACCGATACCACTATTGTTATCGATAGATATATGTGCAGACTGGCCTGCCCTGTGTGTGCACTGGTGATTTTGTGTAGAAAATGTCAATCTGGTGTCCTGACTGTACTATAAAACAAACTGCCGATTGACGTGCCCGGCAACATGTTGTGCTGTCATACCCTGTGCGCCTTTGAGCACGCAGGCACACTGATGGGATTTTCAGTGGGGGGAGCTTTATTTTCATAAAAGCGCGAACGACATTTTGTTTACACTTGGAGACGCCCATGAAGCTCAAAAGAGTGTCTCAAACAGTTAGCACTAGTTTAACTTGGTGTTTTATTCCTTGTATTACAAAGCGGGAAGGATGAACTTTTTGCAGGATAATTTAGATGAAACGTATGTACTTCTCTGTGGGTTTGGTCAGCATGTAGCCGTCCAACAAGTTCTCAAGTAAAGCACTGCAAAGTTCATGAAAATAATATGCTGGGACTTGTGGATGCTCTTCGCTAAGGAGGTAATTATTACCTTACTTTCTTTACGTTTGTGATTTCAGGCTTTAAAAAGTGTAAAAGGTGTGATTGTTACCATTTTCAGTAGCGTTCGGAAAGTGTGTCATGTTGAAAGATGTGGGCAATCATCAATCAGTACATGTATTCGACACATGCCTTCTGTCTATGAGGTTGGGATTCCTGTGTGGAAAAAAAAATAATGTGGTGATATCATGCAAATGTAAATAGTCTTTAAAGGTATGTACAGGCCTGATCAAAATCTTAAGACCAGTTAAAAAATTGCTAGAATTTACATTTTGCACATTTGGATCTTAAGTAGGTTTTAGGTAGAGCTACTTTATGCAAAAGCATGAAAGGGGAGTGAGACAAAAAGCACTTTGAAAAAGCAATTTATTGAATTATTTTTGTTCCATAATGCTCAGGATCTTTCAAAAAATTTAGAATGACTTTCTTATTGCGTCCAACCTCAGCAGCAATAGCACGCTGCAACAGGCCTTGCTTATGCAGCTCGACAATCGGACCACGTTCAGGAAGAGAAAGCTTCTTCGCTTTAGCCATCAGAAGGGCATGGCCGTGTAAATGGCAGACAGAAAATGAGAATTTTGAGCAGATTTTGGCTTTTATAGCCTGTGGTCTTAAACTTTTGATCAGGTGATAAACAACCTATTTCAGTTAATTGTTTCTTAATAGGTTCCAAATGTTTTTTGTCTCACTCCCCCTTCTTGCTTTTGCATATTGTAACGCTACTTAAAACCTCATTACAATCCAAATGTGAAAAAGGTAAATTCTAGCAATTTTTCAGCTGGTCTTAAGATTTTGATCAGGACTTAATTTTTTTCAGATTTTTAGCAGTATGTAGATGCAGGTTTCCTTCTTCACGTTTGACAAAAATGGAGCATACTTTTACAGGCATGGTTAGATTTGGTGAAAGAAGATAAGACAATACCCTACTTTTAGCAGTTTCAGATGTCTTGTGTAATTATTGGTTTCCACTCAATGGAAATAGCCTCTTAGCATATTGCCAGCTTAATGCCTTTGAAGGGAAGTTTAAATGTCTTGCTTACCCGCAACGGCATTAACAATGTCGATAAATCATTTCCTCTTCTTAAATATTCAGGATGTTGTTTTGGCTAAGTGAGTGTCTATGGGCAGACTGGATTTGGTTCCCTGAGGGTTTCGGATGGGCCGACCTCAACGACGCAAAAGAAGATGTGGTCCTGCCTCAAGCCCGGGACCTCTGGGCTTTCATCCCCATTGCTCTCTGCTTCCTGGTCATCAGGCAGATATTTGAAAGGCAAGTTATTAGCATTGTTTTGTCAATAAAGTTGCTCCTTTGTGTACGTATTTGAACAGTATCTCCACCACGGGTGTTTCTTTTCAGGTGGGTAGCAATTCCTCTGGCATCTCTGCTGGGAGTGAGTGACAAGAGACGTGTTTGTCCGCACCCAAATTCCACGTTGGAGGCCTTTTTCAGTGACATATCTAAGCATCCCACGCAGGTAAAACAACACAGCCTTCTATTGACTATCATTTGGCAGCCGCACATCAGTAATAACAGCATTTCTGTTCCTTGAAATAAATATTATGGTGTGCTGCTTGACTTCGGCTGTATTGTCATTTTGGTAGTGGTTTTTGGTTTATTTTATAATTGTAATGTTTAATAGCAGACTTTGGAAATAATGAACGCTGTGGCGCTTGATTGAATTACTATATCGAGGAACACAACTACTGATGGATTATGTGTAATTATCTTTTATTGCCCTGTTGAATTTTTATTTTTTTACAACGTGCTGTTTTTGTTTTATATGGTGCAACAGAAAACTATGCAGGTATAGCTGTACCACATGCATGTCATTTTGTAATTTAAAAACTACTGTTGAGTGGAAACTTAGCTAATTTCAATAAAATATAATAAATAAAAAGGCAAGGACATTTCTTACAATTCTTAGAACACAATGTATGTGGCACAAACATCCGTATACAGTAAGAACAACATAAAGTGTGAAGATGCACAACTTAGGAGATAGCATCCTTCGTTTGAACCCACCCATGTTTTTATGTCCGCAAACTTATTGGAACATGTGACTGACAGGTTTGTTTTGATGCCCAGGTGTGTCCTATGACATTGCTTATTCAATCACAAATTGCGCTGAATGTCTCCACTCAGTTTCAGACAGGGTAGGATAGAAATTGCCTGTGCAGGCGGCATTTAGAGGTGAAGACAACATGAAAACACGTTCTCCAAACAGCGCTGGCTGTTTCAAGCCAAAGGTGCCTTCATTGACCTTCGGAACGCACAAACACCAACATGAAAAACATTGCAAAACCCAACCCCGTCCATTACAATACAGTACCTCTTAAGTCTATTGAACTCTTCTTTTCCGCTCTTGTGCTTGTTCTCAGATCTCTTTAGAAAAGCTAAGCAAGCAGACAGGCTGCTCAGTGCAACAGGTCCAACGATGGTTCCGGCAACGGAGGAACCAGGACCGACCCAGCAAGATCAAAAAGTTTCAGGAAGCCAGGTAGCTTTAACTCTTGCTTTTAATGTGACATTTGGGATTTTGGTCTTTAAAAAATGTAAACAATCTGATTGTTTTCATTTTCAGCAGCGTGGAGAGTCTCATATTTTCACTATCGACGTAATATATTAGACTCGTGTATTCATATTAGGTTGGGATTCTGTTTGTGGAAAAAAGTGATGTGGTGATATCATGAATCCAAAAAGATGAAATACAAACACACTTTGAAGGTTTGCATGCACATTTTGACGCGGGTCCCGCATTTTGTCCAATTTTTTAGCAAAATCAAGATAAAGTTTTCCTTACTCACATTTGACAAAATTGGACTTGTTACAACCAGCATACCTTTATAGGCGTGATTAGATTTGGGCGAGGAGGAAGAGGCAATACACTACTCTCAGCAGTGTCAGATGTCTCGTCTAATTATTGGTTAGCAGTCAATGGTGTAACGGCTTACTAACGGTGTAAGTCTAACGGCGTATTGTCAGCTTTATGCCATTGAAGGGAAGTTTAAATGTCTTATCAACAATAAATTTTCTTATTTAATTAATTTATTTTCTTATATATTACTACAGTCAAGTATGAAACCAATTAACCGCGATAAGCGAGGGACTGTATGTCGCATTACCTTCAATTTAGTGGTCAAACAGGTTCTGTGGCTCCGGTGGGTTTTAATTTGGTGGAAATAAGCCCAAATGGTTTTGATGCTAAAGGTTGCCGACCCCCTGGTATAGACAGACAATCCTTCACACTTGCACCCACTCATGAAACTGTCTGGGGACCCAAACTGCCAGCTGGCTAGTCAGCCACCAGACCTTCAGTGTGTTTGATAGAAGCAACGTGATGTTTTTTGATGGACAGTGTGCGTTGGATTTACTGATGAACATTATGAAAATTAATAGAGGTCTACAGGATACCCTGCGATATTCAAACAAGACTATAAATAGTGTCAAAACAAATGTAAAAGAGTTAGTATGGGTGTGTCGGATAAATAACAATGACTTTCTAGCAGCCATTACTCATGACAAAAACATTTTTTAATTACAGTTGGAGATTTACCTTTTACTTTATTGCTTTCTTCGCTGGCCTGGCAACCCTAATTGATGTGAGTGTCAAAAAACAAACACCAATGCATTCATCATCATACACGTAGAATCTAATAGAGAGACTGTAAAGGATATTAACATGTTTGCCTTTTCTCTTCGTAGAAACCATGGTTCTATGACATGAAGAGGATGTGGGATAACTTCCCAAAAATGGTACGCTAACAACTCCCAACTGTAACTCTTGTTGTCTTTCGGCTTTTCCTGTTAGGGGTCAATTGCATTTTCAGGACATAAATCGATCGCAGATGGACTGATTTATTTCCCTGGATTAATGCAAGCCAATCACATGATTCAATTTGGCTTACCGGTAGTTTTTATTTTTATTTTTTTTTTATACACCGGATGCCCTTCCTGAAATCCCCTCCCACTTTTATCCTGGCTTGGGATCGCCACTGAACGTCTCCACTGACTGCCGTGTTGGCTGTGGCATCAGTACAGTGCCAAAATCTGCACGCCGTCTCTGAATACAGCTCGCTGCTGCTCTCTGCCTGTCACTGTGGGGGCCGGCATTGAGTAGAAGGCCTTGCAATCCAACCTCCTTCTTGATTGGGCACTTTAAGCCTTTACTGTCTCCAGGTCAGAATTTGGTTGGTTTGAAATTTAGAATGGATATGTCAGAGGAAAAAGAAGTAAGTTGAGGAACAGATAAATATTGAAATGATGCCCGATTTGTGGGTGGGTTTTCTCCCACATTCCAAAAACATGCATGTTAGGTTAATTGGCGAATTTAAATTGTCCATTAAGTGTGAATGTGAATGGTTGTATGTCTTCCCTGCCATTGACTGGCAACCAGTCCAGTTAATTGGCGAATTTAAATTGTCCATTAAGTGTAATTTTGAGTGTGAATGGTTGTATGTCTTCCCTGCTATTGACTGGCAACCAGTCCAGGGTGTACCCCGCCTCCCGACCAAAAGTCAGCTGGGATAGGCTCCAGCAGACCCGTGGATTTGATGAGGATAAGCGGTATACAAAATGAATGAATGCATTTATTGAACTAATTGATAACCCACCCGACCTGGAGGTCGTGGGCATTTTTTTAAGTGACCAATCAGAAAGGAGAGTGGTCTTTATGCGCACTCATTGTGTGTTTTGGCACTGTATTGACACCATAGTTCAAACCGAACGCTAGCAGCGTTTATGATAACACCACCAGCGCCACCATGTGTTGCTGTAGAATTTGTCTAATATTTATGTGCAATGCATTTGCTGCCACATTCATTTAGGTGTACAGTTTATGTCGACAACTCGTCTTAAGTCCATGGACTCACTAAGTCCCACTGTGGTATTATTATATATACTGTGTGTGTGTGTGTGTTTGTGTGAAAAAAAAAAAAAAAACAAACACAGTATATATAATAATAACACAGTGGGACTTAGTGAGTCCATGGACTTAAGAAGAGTTGTTTATATTATATATATATATATATATATTATATTTATATATTATATATATTATATATTATATTATATATATATATACATACATACAGAACTGATCAAAATCTTAAAACCAGCTGAAAAATTGCTAGAATTTAGCTTTTGCACACTTGGATTTAAATGAAGTTTTAAGTGGAGCTACAATATGCAAAAGCAGGAAGGGCGAATGTGACAAAATGCACTTTGAGTAATAAAAAGTATTGAAAACAACAATTAAATTTAAATAGGCTGTTCATCAGCTGAGCAAAAGCTCAAAAAATGACAAAAAACTCCCCAAGTGTTCTATGTCACGTTTGATTTACAATTAATTAGTGGATGGACCCCGAGGATGCAGAGATGAAGGCAGTTCCAGCAGGGCAAGTGTCTTTAATGTCACAAAACAGGCCAAAACCAGAACTCAAGGCGACGGTGCCAAAAATACTGGCGACACCGTGGAAAAAAATCACAAAGGGAACAAAACACAGAAACAGCATGAAGAGCCGGACAGAAGTACTGGGTTGGGCTGAGACGACGGAGATGAATCCCGAATGGGAGCCCTGCAGCAGGTGAGAAGGTACACAGCGGAACTCTGGGGAACAAACCCGCACTATCTGTGAGAACAACCAACAGAGAATAATCCAGCAACTACCGGCACGAGCTGAGGTGGTAATAAGCCTGACTAATGAGTACCAGCTGCAGGGCTCCAGTAGCTCCGCCCATCTTAGGGTGTGTCAGCATCTGCAGGGCAGTAACAAAGAGGTGTAAGAAAATGGTCTGGAGCACCAAGATAGGGAACATATAAACACAACACTAACTTGCTTCCCGGTGGAGCGTGACACTCAGTAGGACTCAGTAATGAGTACCTCCACCATTCTTTTTAATCACTTCAAAAATTGCTTTGGGCATGCTTGATGCCAGTGTTTCCAGGAAGCCAGTGGGAACATTGCTCCAAGTGGTGAAGATGGCTTCTCGAAGGGCATCAACTGTCTGGAACGGATGGCCATTTTAATAAACTTCCCTTGCCATCCATCCCCAAATGTTCCCTATATCAGGGGAACATACAAGATGGTCCAAAAGAATGATGTTATTCTCCCTGAGGAAGTCTTTCGTCGAGCCAGCATTGTGAACTGCAGCGTTATCCTGTTGAAAAACCCAGCTGTTACCACACAGACGAGGACCTTTTAGTCATGAGGGATGCCCGCTGCAACATCTGCACATAACCAGCCGCCGTTTACACTTTTGCCAGGGAGCTTTAAACATGGTACATTGAAAGGTGGAAAAAAGTTGTATTCTCTGATGAGAAAAAAAGGTAACCTTGACTGTTCACATGGTTACTGGTATAACAAGGAGATCCCCCTGAGATGTTTTCTACCCGGAAACAGTGAAGGGGGGTCCATCATGATCTGGGGGGGCTTTTTCATTCAGTGGAACACTGGAGATTCAGGTGGTGCAGGGTCGTCAGACGGCGGCTGGTCACTTGCTTTTGCATATTATAGCTCTACTTAAAGCCTCATTAAGATCCAAATGTGGATCTAAAAGGTGACTTTGACATATTATTGTATATAATCGAATTATATGCAAATCAATATATTTCAAGTTTTTTTGGGGGGGTTTTTGCTGGATTTTAGTTTATGGTTTTTAGAAGCTGAAAATCTGCAAAGTTAGAGAGAAACTGTTCTTGTGGCGAGAGCCTCTCGCCACAAGAACAGTTTCTTTCCTGCTGCTGTTGAACTCATGAACACTTTATAACATTTGCACTATGCTCACTTTATAACCAGTACTTTTGGCGCCTTATAATACCTGCACTAAAAACACCAACAACAAAATTTGTTGGTTTCATCTTTCATGTTTTATGTTGGCAATTTAACAACTTTTACTTGACATTCAAATTTTTCAGGTAGTACTGTGTATATATTTTGTCAGGAGCGCTTGTGGCCAGTCGTTTTCCTTACTAAATCGCAAAAGCAAATATGTGCTGTAGTATGCAATACATTATTCTAAAACATCTGTTTCCTCCCCTCCTCAGCCAGTGTTACAGTCTCAATACTGGTACTACATAACTGAACTGGGCTTCTACGTGTCCCTGCTTGTGAGCGTAGCATCAGATGTGAAACGCAAGGTAAGCCACGTGGACAGTCTCCTAAATATGCACGAAGGTGGACTTTAACTTGAAGACTTAACTTTTTGACCGTCAAACTTAGCGATGCTTATTTTGGATTTCACTGGTGGTGCATTTCACGAGGTGCCCAGTGAGTTCAGGTGTAACTGGAGCGAGCGGTGCAGGGAAAAAAGAGGGTGAAATGCTGAAAGATTTCTCATGTGCACTAGACCTGGGACGATACTGAACGGCCTGAGCTCTTTCCTTAGTCATACAGTCTTTTTTTGTCTCGGTGGGTGGAGGCGGGGCTGCTAGCATGCACAAGAGTGTAGCCTCATGAGGACCAATACAAGGCAATGTAGTATAAATTGAATTAGTAGATTGCGATATAATTTCAATAGATTTTTTTTTATGCACTCTTCTTAAAAGTAAAGTTTGTAGACCCAATTTTGTGTATCGTCTTATCTCGTGAACTGAGGGGTTACCCACACACAAATTCCATGACTTTTAAAAGTAGATTACTAATTATGATGTGTTGTGGTTGAATACGCTCTCCTATTAGTAGAAAAATATACATAAAAAATATACATTTTTGCCTAAAATAAGCATTATTAAGCATAATGTAGGATAATAAAGCATTCACGATTTATCAATTAATGTTTAAAAAAACGTGATAGTAATGCCACGGAATTCAAACTGCAGTGTGGTGGTCAACTGCAGACTGTTTTCTCATGCCTACCGTTGCTGACTAATGTTTTATATTTGAGTAAAATCACTTGATCAAGCCTTTTCTAACATAGCACTCGTCACAATAACTCATTAAAGCATGTATGTGCTGATATCGTACCATCCATCCATCCATTTTCCTCCGCTTTTCGGGTCTGGGTCGCGGGGGCAGCAGCTTCAGTAGGGAAGTCCAGACCTCCCGGTCCCCGGCGACCTCTTCCAGCTCCACCGGGAGGACACGAAGACGTTCCCAGGCCAGCTGTGAGACATAGTCCCTCCAGCGTGTCCTAGGTCTTCCCGGGGGCCTTCTCCCGACTGGGCATGCCCGAAACACCTCACCAGGGAGGCATCCGGACTAGATGCCCGAGCCTTGATGTGAAGGAGCGGCGGCTCTACTCTGAGCTCCTCCCGGATGGCCGAGCTCCTCACCCTATCTCTTAGGGTGAGTCCAGCCACCCTACGGAGGAAACTCATTTCNTCCGCCGCTTGTATCCGCGATCTCATTCTTTCGGTCATGACCCATAACTCATGACCATAGGTGAGGGTGGGAACGTAGATCGATCGGTAAACAGAGAGCTTTGCCTTCCGGCTCAGCTCTCTCTTCACCACGACGGTCCGGTACAGCGACCGCATTACTGCAGATGCTGCACCGATCCGTCTGTCGATCTCACGCTCCAACCTTCCCTCACTCGTGAACAAGAACCCGAGATACTTGAACTCCTCCACCTGAGGCAAGACCTCACTCCCAACCCGGAGGGTACAGTCCACCCGTTTCCGACTGAGAACCATGGCCTTGGATTTGGAGGTGCTGAGTCTCATCCCAGAAGCTTCACACTCAGCTGCAAACTACTCCAATAAACGCTGAAGGTCACAGCCTGATGAGGCCATGAGAACCACATCATCTGCAAATAGCAGAGACGGGATCCTAAGGTCACCAAGCTGGACTCCCTCAACGCATTGACTGCGCCTAGAAATTCTGTCCATGAAAATTATGAACAGAATCGGTGACAAAGGGCAGCCTTGGCAGAGGCCAACGTTCACCGGAAACAAGTTAGACTTACTGCTGGCAATGCCAACCAGGCTCCTTCTTCGATTGTACAAGGACCGAATGGCACGTAGTAGCGAGCCACCGATCCCGTACTCCCGGAGCACCTTCCACAGGACACCACAAGGGACACGGTCATTCAATATTGTACCGATATTGCTATCTGTTCATACTCAAGGCTGGCATTGTATTGGAAGTGACAAAGCTGTATCGGGAATGGCCAGAAAATCAAAAAGCAGGCGCTCTGAGCATTGATTTTGAGTTGGACAGGAAGTAACTGAGCTCTGTGGTTTTCCAGGATGCCGTTGTGTTGAAATGGGGTTTTCAGGTCTTTGGGGAAATAACTATTGTTTGTTTTTATTTGAAATGTTGCACGGCACTGCTGTGAAATCCACACTCATGGAAAAGGAGGGCTAATCATTTGTGAAAATGCACCATCCCTGAGGTGTCCATCAGTGATTGATTTTACAGACAAACCATGCTGGGTGTTTTTTGTAACAGGATCTGTTTTTCGCTCTCCACAGGATTTTAAAGAGCAAATAGTTCACCATGTTGCCACTATCGTCCTCATCGGGTTCTCCTGGCTGGTCAACTATATCAGGGGCGGGACTTTGATCATGATGGTGCATGATGCAGCTGACTACTTTATGGAGGTATTGCACCCGCTTTAATCTTGCTGATGCTTCCATGCATGGGTCAAAGATATTTTCTACGAATCACCGCTCTTTATTTAGCACCTGAATTACTGGTTTTTTATACAACAATCAGCTTTTTTTTTTTTTTTTGCAGTTTATCATTCTGTGTTTGTTTCATTATGTGTTTTTTTTCCAAATTTTATTAACAAACAATTTTTGGTATTGCTCAATTATGGTCATTAGTAGTCAAAGAATATTGAAGAACAATTCATATGAAGTTTTTGGTAACTAGGCTTAAGTAATGTTCTTTAATTACGTTGCCTTAAATAGGGCCCTATGAAGTTAATTGTTTTTTTTCCAAATTCTGTTTTTGTTTTTTGTTTTTTCCAAAGTTTTTTTTACATTTTACACTTATTACCAGCGGAGTGTGTGTGATTTTTGGGTTAGTGAATAAAATGTCTGTTAATTAAGTGCAAAAAAACACATTTATACTAATGCAGGCATACAAATGCAATCCATCAATGGGCAATTTAGCCCAGTAACTGAGAAATGGATGTAGCCTGGCTAAATTATCTGATGGGATGTCAACTGTTAAGTCTGTGCTTGTGATTAGGGAAGATGTAGTCACTCACGCAATTCCAACTGCATTTGTGAGATATTTTTATGATATGCTTATTTTGTTTACAGTGTGTCAAACGGCGCTCTTATTTTGAAGGTTGGAAGGATGTTCTGTGTGTGAGAGAGTCTCTTTATGGCTAACGAGTTAGGTGCAAAAATAAACGTGCCTCCTATCTCTCTTTATGGCTAACAAGCTAGGTGCAAAAATAAACGTGCGTCCAATCTTTTATCACTCCGAACCTGTACGTTGTCATCGGGCGTTGTAAAATGCTCTGTCCATTAAAGCGGTAAAACGCAACACGGTGAAAATATATCATCCAGCCCGAGTCGCACACACAACCGCACCAGCATGTTAGCTTCCAAGCTAGCGAAAGCGAAGCTAAGAGGAGGTTCGGCAACTTTCGCCGGTGTTGATCGTCATTTCAACATTGGAGCGGGCGGTTTAGGGTTTGTACTGAGATTCCGCCATGTTTTAGCCCTCCGCCGGGTATATAATTCCACACACGAACGTTCCATCTCTTCATGATGACAGCATTTCATTCAAAATATGTCAGTCAGTAAACTCAGTTTTTATTGGCCAATACAGCGATTCCGTCTGCGATTCCGTTAATGCGGAAATCATAGAACCCTACTTAACTTCCATTGCGTGTGGAAGTGGCATATTTTTTGGCTTCTTAATTTGGCCTTCTTTCCCACTCTGTTTTAAACACGTTCTTAAGTTTAGAATAAATCAATGAGAGCTTAACTAGTTAACTTGGTAGATTGCTATATGCTATGAGCGGTGGCCATCTCCTATGTCCCTGCATTGATCCCGTAGCCTGCGCATTGGTGTTGTGCAATGTGGTCTAAACAAAAGAATAAGCGGAGTGTAAAGATGAATATAGGGGTGTTATCTCATGTCTACAGGGCTCTAATAATGGTATAAAAAACCCAAGCATATTGAAAATATTCAGTTTATAAATAAGAAGTCCTACTATGTGGTTGGGTCTGAACCAGTTAACCGAAGTAAGTGAGGGATGATGGTTTTTGTAGAGTTGGGACACTAAACGGATTACAGCCAGAGAATCCTTGAGTCCTTGTTATTGTGTGCGTGTGTGTGTATGGTTTATTTTATAGGAGAATGCACACACGAGTGATAAACAACTTGTATCTGTCTATCTCCTTCCTCCTAAAAAGAAAAACGAAAGAAAACGAAAAAAATAGCAAGTACCAGAACGGACCCACTATTGACACTATTAGTTGTTTATTTTTAGTGTGTGTATTTGCTCTGTTTTCTGCATGTTCAACTGTAATCTCAGTAAGATCTGTTCTCCGCTAATATTTTGGGATGTCTGGAACAAATGTATTGTTGTGGGAAAGATTGAATTGGTTTTCTCCTGACCTTATGGAATGGATTAATGAGAACAATACACAGTTGCAGAAATGCAAAGTTCTGAATGGATTTGAATGAAATTTTCAGGACTTGTCGGAAATGGGATATGGAAGAATTGATCAGATTTTGGGGGTGACTCAAATCACCCTCTGGATCCAGGAATTTGATGCCTTGACATTGCGGGATAGGAGAGAGATTTTTGGGATTTGTTCAGATACTTCAAATAAGTCCACAAGAAATGGGTGGCGGGGGGTTAATACAGAACACCTTTCCAGTAAAAGAATTACAAAATATCAAAAAACTGATCCAAATAATGGAAACATTCCGGATACTACAAGATATACAATGTAACAAAACCAAAAAAAAATAGAGGACCTTTTGGAGTTTTCATTATATGCAACAGATCATTCTATTGGGTATAGCAAGACAGTGTGGATTCTGGACTGTGCCAAAGATTTGCTCCAGGAGAAAAACCCCATTACGGAAAATGCAATTTTATTTTTTAGTGAACTAATATTGATATTATGAATTGAATTGCTAATGGTATGTTTACATGGCCAATGAATCTAAATAAAGGTATACAAAATAAAGGTAGGACTAATATTTATGGTGTGAATCACAATAAGGGGTAAGTATGACACATGGCGGAGGTCTGATCTCTCCGAGTGCTTTTCTAGTTTGCTTGGGGTCTGCCCTCTACAGTAGAAGAGGAAAAATGCTAACAGTGGTGTGTCTCCAATTGCAGGCAGCCAAGATGTTCAACTATGCAGGTTGGAAGAGAACCTGCAACTGCTTCTTCACAGTCTTTGCTGTTGTTTTCATCATCTCCCGCCTCATTATTTTCCCCTTCTGGTAAACATCCTGTTGCTACCTTCTCTTTATTCTTACAATGCGTCACCAGTCAAAATAGTGGTTAGCACTTCCTGGTTAGAATGTTGTCTTCGCTCTGTGGCGGTTTTTCTAAAATATTTCAATTACCAAATCATGCTGTGTTGTGGTTGTATACAGCCTATTATTAGTCAAAACATATGCATACAGTATTAACATGGCATATTTAACCAAATGCTTTAAAAGCTTCCTTTTTGTACCTAAATTAACCAATCACATGCATAAAAACGACTAAATGAACCAAAATACAAATATAAGGATTGGGAAAAGCTCATTTCAAGTTGTTGATGAAATGTAGTGTTATACACTGGTCACTAGCTTTGGTGAGACACACACGCATCACACATTATCACTGGAACAACAGGCTGCTATCGTACGTCACTTCTGAAAGTATTATAATAAGTACTTATAAGTACTTATTAGGGATTATTGTGCCTGAGAGATTATTCAAACCTGCAATAAAAGCATGTTGTTCCGGCAATCAAGTCTGGTGCTTGTGTGTCTCACCTAACATTATGGCAACGTCACTGACACTGTTGACCAGTTTGGAATACTAGGTATGCTAGAGCACATTTGGACAAGCTGGCTTCATTTTGGATTGAAGTACAGAGGACTGATTAAACCAAAATTTAGTTATTTGGACGTAACAAGGGGCGGTGCATGGCGGATGACGAACAGAGCATTCCAAGACCGACACAATGCAATCCACAGTAAAATGTGGTGGTGGCTCCATCATGCTGCGGGGCTGTGTGACCAGTACAGGTACTGGCAATCTTGTTAAAATTGAAGGTTGCATGGATTCTGGTAAGTATCAGCAGATTCTTGCAAACAATGTTCAAGTATCAGTGACAAAGTAGAAGTTGCGGCGCGGCTGGCTACTCGAACAAGACAACCCTAAACGCTGCTCAAATTCTACCAAGGCGTTCAAGCAGAGGAACAAGTACAACATTTTGGAATGACACCTCGGTCGCCAGACCTGAATATTATTGAACATCTGCGGTGTGATCAAACCGGTTCTGTAAAAGACTGTTTTGTAAAAAAGAATGGTCAAAGATAACTGTCAACCAGAATCCAAACAATCATTGGAAGTGTTTAGAGGCTATTATTTCTGCAAAAGGAGGATCTACTAAATATTGATGTCATTTGTTTTGGGGGCTGCCCAAATTTAAGCACCTGCCCAATTAGTTTAAATAATTTTGCACACTTTCTGTAAACCCTATAAACTTCATTTCACTTGTCACATTGTGTTTGTCTGCTATATGATGTATTTCACTGGAATTGCTGATCCAAACAAATCATTTTTTATAAAGAAAAATCTTGAAAATGATCGCTGGTGCCCAAGCTTTTTCATAGCACTGTATTTTTTGAAAAAACAGTGAATCTGTAAAATTGTAGCCGCAAAGTGTTGAGATATTACTTTATTTTGAATTTGACTGTCAGCAGTTTCCACCAGTGCAACAAGCGAATATCCACAATGCAGGTTTTGTCTAATGGGCCTTTGGTGATGAGTGTAGGTGGTTCTGAAGAACACTGCTCTGCTTTGTCCCCTGTGCAGCATCATACACGCCACGTTGGTGTACCCCATGACGCTCTACAAACCTTTTTTTGGCTTCTACTTCTTTAATGGCCTGCTGTTAGTGCTGCTGGCGCTGCACATCTTCTGGGCAGTGCTCATCGTCCGCATGGTCATCAAGTTCCTCCCTGGCAACGTATGAAGCGTCCTGAACGCCAGCGACCTCCGCTATCAGGCCACGCGCCTCATTCTTGTTTGCGCTTGACAGGACATCGTTGAGGATGAGCGCAGTGACAAAGAGGAGACCGAGTCCGACGACGAAGACGGCGGCAGCGAGCAGAACGGAACAATGAAAAACGGCCGCGTGCGCAACGGTCATACTCCCCTCAACAACAACCGCAGCAAGACGGACTGAGCAGACCGTGAGAGCAGCTGTGCCAGGTGGAAAGCTGGGGTCCTTCATGTGGCACCCGGAAGGCAAAAAGCAGGAGGGTGGCGTGAAGAGAGGCAACACACACACACACACACTTTATAACACAATATCCATACTTAACAATGACCATATCATGATTAAGTGCCTTTGGTACCGAAATGTCTTTTCTCTTCACCCACTCACGCGTAATTGTAGCCACACTGTTTGTAGCTTTTTCTCCTCACTGGAAGCTGCTGAGGTTTGGACGGACATTCTTTACGTCTGATGACACTCCGGCCTGTAATCTTGATGGCTGCTTGTGACTAATTACGCTAAAATCAGTGTGCAGGAAAGGTACACCGTCGTCGTATGGACAACTGCTTGAACAGCCAAATGCTAAATAAGATATTTTAGCAGTTTGTGAGCCAAAAACTTAAAAACTGAGAAATCATTTCTTGTCTTGGATTTCTTCTTTTTCCATACCAAACACATACACAGTCCAAAATCATTTTAATCTTTTGGCTTACGCTCCCATGTATATTGTTAGTTTATGTGATGGTTGTTTTCAGTCATGTTTAAATGAATCAAAAACCCAAACTTATACGGTAGGGGTGTCCAACGTGTTAGTATTATTGGGATGCATTGTAAAATACAGAAGAACCCGCTTATGAAGTCCCGGTTATTACTGAAAAGACTTATATGGTCGACATAAAATTGAGCATGAAAAACCACACGAAATAAAATAAATCCAATTTCAACGTTACAGAATGACAAAAATGTTGACACAAAACACGTTTTTATAGTTTTACAAGCAAACAACAGTTAGAAATGCATATAAGTACATATAAATGATAAATGAAAGCGACAAATAAACATTAAAGGTTAATTTGACCTTCATCAAAGACGTGATTCTTGCTGTGAGTGTACCAAAAGACGTGATGTGGCAGCGGGGCACAACACGGACACCTTCTTGTTTTGCCATGAGTTATTTATTGAACTCAATAGTGTTTATTACCTCTTTTCTTTTGACGATGTCTGCAATATAGCCCGGAATGGAGCCACAGAAAGTTTCAAGTGCCAGCATTTTGATAGTGAAAGTGAGAAACAATAATGAATTCCAGAAATACCTCATGGCAAAACATGAAGGTGGTGTCCTTGTAGCTCTGCCTTCCCCTTCTCCCTCATCACTCATCACCATTTTCGTCAACAAGAGTCTTCAATAAAGGTAAACGGGAGGTCAAATGTTCATTTTTAAAAGTCTATTTCGTTCCTCACATGTATTTAGCATCATTTTGTAAAGCTATAATTATTCTCAGTAAATAGTGTTTTTGGTTTTCTGGAACGGATTAATTGGATTTACATGTTTTCTTTTTGGAATTTTATTTGCTTTCGGCGGAATAGTTTAACAAGGAAAACCACAGTTCCTCTTGGTTATCGCTAACCAACGTGCAACGACAACAGCAACACAACTGCCGTCTTTTGCGGCACAGAAATGTGCACAAAGTGACTTCCTGTTCAGTGTAAATTCAACATAAAAGCAACCTGGATTCTGTTTAGACCATTGTTTTTTTTGGGGGGGGGGGGTGACGAAGATTGTTGCAGGAAATGACTACTTTCAGTTTAGTCGATGTCAGCAGGCAAACGGGTCTACGGGATGACGCTAATAATTAGCTCTGTCAGGTACAACACACAAGCTAAGAGTTGATGTGTTGGTCAGGTATAAGGTTTTTTATTGTTAATGCGCAAAACGTATCACGGTGGGCCGCACGGTGGTCGAGTGGTTAGCACGTTGACCACACAGTCGGGAGATCTGGAAGACCTGGGTTCAAATCTCCATCAGGCATCTCTGTGTGGAGTTTGCATGTTCTCCCCGTGCGTGTGTGGGTTTTCTCCGGGTACTCCGCTTTCCTCCCACATTCCAAAAACATGCATATTCATTGGCCACTCTAAAATGTCCACAGGTACGAATGTTTGTTTGTCTATTTGTGCCCTATGAATGACTGGCGACCAGTCCATGGTGTACCCCGCCTCCCGCCCAAATCCAGCTGGGATAGGCTCCAGCATCCCCGCGACCCTAATGAGGATAGGCGGCATAGAAAATGACTGAATGAACGTATAACGGTGACCCCGCATTCTTCAATTCTTTTGTACGCGGCCCTTACTTTTGGACAGCCCTATACAGTGGAACCTCGCTTAGCGAGTATTTTTCAGTTAATGCCAAAATGTTACCTTGGTTTACGTACATTTCCCGGTTAGCATACAACATGGCTCGTGTCATGTCGTGTTCATGATACACTGCGTGAGTCCAACTGTGTGCTTAGTGTATATTTATCACAAAACGTCTTTAGCTTCTGACAAAGAAGCTAGCTTGTTAAGCTGCAGAATGGAAAGTCTAAACGTTTATCTTCATGGAAGGCGTGACTGTTCCCCAAGACACCATGTGTCAGCGAGACACTACATGGGACACCACCTTCTTGTTTTGTCATGAATAATTTCTTGAATTCAGTTCAATCCCATAATAATTATTAGATAAGTCTTATCATTATCATATTTCCATCCATCCATCCATTTTCCACCGCTTATCCGGGTCCGGGTCGCGGGGGCAGCAGCTTCAGTAGGGAAGTCCAGACTTCCCGGTCCCCAGCGACCTCTTCCAGCTCCATCGGGAGGACACCAAGGCGTTCCCAGGCCAGCTGTGAGACATAGTCCCTCCAGCGTGTCCTAGGTCTTCCCGGGGGCCTTCTCCCGACCGGGCATGCCCGAAACACCTCACCAGGGAGGCGCCCGGGAGGCATCCGGACTAGATGCCCGAGCCACCTCAACTGGCTCCTCTCGATGTGAAGGAGCAGCGGCTCTACTCTGAGCTCCTCCCGGATGGCCGAGCTCCTCACCCTATCTCTTAGGGTGAGTCCAGCCACCCTACGAAGGAAACTCATTTCCGCCGCTTGTATCCGCGATCTCATTCTTTCGGTCATGACCCATAACTCATGACCATAGGTGAGGGTGGGAACGTAGATCGATCGGTAAACAGAGAGCTTTGCCTTCCGGCTCAGCTCTCTCTTCACCACGACGGTCCGGTACAGCGACCGCATTACTGCAGATGCTGCACCGATCCGTCTGTCGATCTCACGCTCCAACCTTCCCTCACTCGTGAACAAGAACCCGAGATACTTGAACTCCTCCACCTGAGGCAAGACCTCACTCCCAACCCGGAGGGTACAGTCCACCCGTTTCCGACTGAGAACCATGGCCTCGGATTTGGAGGTGCTGAGTCTCATCCCAGAAGCTTCACACTCAGCTGCAAACCGCTCCAGTAAACGCTGAAGGTCACAGCCTGATGAGGCCATAAGGACCACATCGTCTGCAAATAGCAGAGACGAGATCCTAAGGTCACCAAGCTGGACTCCCTCAACACCTTGACTGCGCCTAGAAATTCTGTCCATGAAGATTATGAACAGAATCGGTGACAAAGGGCAGCCTTGGCGGAGGCCAACGTTCACCGGAAACAAGCTCGACTTACTGCTGGCAATGCGAACCAGGCTCCTGCTTCGATTGTACAAGGACCGAATGGCACGTAGAAGCGGACCATCAATCCCGTACTCCCGGAGCACCCCCCACAGGACACCACGAGGGACACGGTCGAATGCCTTTTCCAGGTCCACAAAGCACATGTAGACTGGTTGGGCAAACTCCCACATACCCTCGAGTACCCTTGCAAGGGTGTAGAGCTGGTCCAGTGTTCCGCGACCGGGACGAAAACCACATTGCAGCTCCTCTAACCGAGGTTCGACTAACGGTCGTACCCTTCTCTCCAGCACCCTGGAGTAGACTTTCCCAGGAAGGCTGAGGAGTGTGATCCCCCTATAGTTGGAACACACCCTCCGGTCACCCTTTTTAAAAATGGGGACCACCACCCCGGTCTGCCAGTCCAGAGGTACTGTTCCTGACTTCCATGCAATGTTGTAGAGGCGTGTCAACCAACACAGTCCTCCAACATCCAGAGCCTTGAGAAATTCTGAGCGGAACTCGTCTACCCCCGGAGCCTTGCCACTGGGGAGTGATTTGACTACCCCAATTACCTCAGCCACGGTGATAGAACTGTCCACGTACGTATCCTCAGACTCTGCTTCCTCTATGGAAGGCATGTCAGTGGGATTGAGAAGGGCCTCGAAGTATTCCTTCCACCGACCAACTATATCCACAGTCGTGGTCAGCAATATTATCATATTTATGAAATGAAAAATATCAGATTGCAAGATAAAAGGAGAAGAAAGTCATATTTACGATTCTGGAGTTCCAATAAAGCTCAATTTTTAAGGACAAAAACGGTTGTTTGCATGTGGATGAGAGACCAAAATTATAAAAATATTTGCCTGTTTAAAATGTCTGGGCCTGGCTTTATTCTGAGAAGTAACATAGCAATGATAACAATTTTGGTTGCATTTTATTACGCAACAATACGCACCACAGACCAGGGCTGGCGTTTGTCTGTTACAGGTAATTACTTTTGAAATTTCTCACCCAAATTTGGCGTGAACTGCTTGTATCAGGCTGCCAATATCAGAGATTTTAGATGTAGGCTGATATAATCCCATGCAGTAATCCCTCATTTAAATTGGCTGTTTTCATAGTTGGAGCATAAAAAACCTGTTTACCACCTTCAATTACAAGTTTAAACGTTATAGGGCCCTCTAGACATGAAATAACTTCCCTATAGTCACCTTTACACTCCTATTACTAGGGAAAAGACAATATCTGTAGATATCAGATTCCCTGTAATGAAAACTAATATAAAAACGCTGTATATCGGCCCATTGGCTCCCGTATTTTATGGCCCGGGCGAAAGCCACCAAAAATCATGGAGTGTATCACACTGGATATCCAGCCCTTTTCCATCAAGCAAGACGCCCGATTCTCCAAACTTGGTTGAGGTCCTCGAGCCATGCTTCGCCACGCCCAATCGCAAGTATTTCTCAGATGTTTTACAATGTTGTTTACAGTCACGTCCAGAAGCTAATTGCTGATGCTGTATCCATTAGCTCCACAACAGATATGTGTTCATTCCACGTCAGGAGATATGTGACGTGACACATGTCGCTATCAGTTGATATCGGAATCAGAAATGGAGAGTTGGAAAATCGTATATCGGCAAAAAAGCCAATATCAGACATCCCCACCTGTTAGCCAATATAGTAGACATATTAAGAGAAAATAATAAGACATAAATAAGACTTGCTCCTGTGTGTTGCAGTAAATATGTTCCGGTGCTAGGAAGTGATGGCGGGAGTTGAGCGTTGCTTTGACAGTAGCTCTTCTTAGGAATTAGTGCGCTTGTTGTGACATCATCCGAACCTGCAATAAAAGCCTGTTGTTCCGGCAATCACGTCCGGTGCAGTAACCTCACTGACACCTAGTGACCAGTGTAGAATACTACATATCATCACGTCTCGGAATGCGTTTTCTAGGATAGGCTTCAGCATACGACTGCGACCCTGGTGAGGATAAGATGGATGTGCTTTATTTAGCCATGTTTATGCTTGAAAGTGCTCACCTTGCTTGATTGATGAATTCATGTATTTTTCAAAAACCGTGATTGAGTGAAGCCGTGACATTGTAAACGTGAAGTGGCGAGCGATTACAGTTCGGATCAGGACACCCCTAATTTTGAGGCTCTTGTCACTCCACCCCAGGGACCCCTGACCCTCCGGATGAACAGAAATCTTGTTGAATGGAACATATGACAACATGAAAAGACCACCGAGGCAATCTGGTCCCTGTTCTTTCTTTCGCTGGTTTCATGTTTGGAAAAAGTTATGCAGACGTTCCTTCTTTCAAAATAAAACACATTTTAGTTCCTCTTGCTTCTGTGGTACTTTGTTTGCACACAATCATGTCGACTTTACATTAGAGATGCCTCGTGTTGGATTTTTACCGTTATCCTCCACTTAACGCTGTGCAAAATAAGACTAGGACTGCTCCACTGCTCAAAAAAATGAGAGGAACACTTTGAAAACACATCAGATCTAAACGGGGGGAAAATGATCTTGAATATTTTTCCTGAAAATAAGTAGGAGATGTATTAGTAACAAAATGACGCCACATAATTGGATAGAAATGAAAGGGAAAAAATGATGCAGCAGACTGGTCCATTTTGCCAAAATGTCATTGTAGCAACTCAAAATAATTGATGGTGTCCTGGGCGATCTCCTCCCAAACCTGGACCAGGGCATCACTGAGCTCCTGGACAGTCTGAGGAGCAACCTGGCGACGCCGGATGGACCTAAACATAATGTCCCAGAGGTGTTCTATTGGGTTTAGGTCAGGTGAACGTGGGGGCCAGTCAATGGTATCAATTCATTCATCCTCCAGGAACTTCCTGCATACTCTAGCCACATGAGGTCGGGCATTGTCGTGGACCAGGAGGAACCCAGGTCCCACTGCACCAGCGTAGGTTAGGACAATGGGTCCAAGGATTTCATCCCCACATCTAATAACAGTCAGGGTGCCATTATCTAACCTGTAGAGGTCTGTGCGTCCTTCCAGGGATATGCCTCCCCAGACCATCACTGACCCACCACCAAACAGGTCATGCTGAATGATGGTAGCCGGCAGCATAACGTTCTCCACGACATCTCCAGACCCTTTCACATTTGTCACATGTTCTCAAGTTGAACTTGGTCGGATCGGTGAAGAGCACAGGGCGCCAGTCGAGCTCTACGGTGTTGGGCAGTGAGAACAGGACCCGCTACAGGATGTCGGGCCCTCAGGCCACCCTCATGGAGCCTGTTTCTGATTGTTTGGTCACACCAGTGGCCTGCTGGAGGTCATTTTGTAGGGCTCTGGCAGTGCTCATCCTGTTCCTCCTTGCACAAAGGAGCAGATACAGATCCTGCTGAAAGTTCAAGGACCTTCTACGGCCCTGTCCAGCTTCCTGGAGTAACTACCTGTCTCCTGGAATCTTCTCCATACTCTTGAGACTGTGCTGGGATACACAGCAAACGTTCTTGCAACGCTACGTATTGATGTGCCATGCTGTAGGACTACAAGTTGGACTACTTGTGTAACCTCTGTAGCGTCCAGGTACCGCACCATGCTATCAACAGAGATGTTGATCCAAACCAAATGAAAAACCACAGCAGTAGAAAGTCAGTAAAAAATCAGCCAAAAAAGAGGAGTCAGTGGCCTCAACCAGGAAAAGCATTCCTGTTTTGGGGTCTGTCTCATTGTTGCCCCTCTGATGTACCTGTTGTTGATTTCATTAACAACAAAGCAGCTGAAACTGATTAACAACCCCCTCTGCTACTTAACTGACCACATCAATATCCCAGAAGTTAGACTGATAGGTTAAAATACTCTGATTAAAAAGTGTTCCTCTATTTTTTTTTTAGCAGTGTAGTTATTGAGCCATATTTATTTGAACCATTTCTCAAGAAAACACTATACCTAACCCTAACCCTAGCAATAGTCAACCCAAATACCACGTTTTCCTAGCAACGGCTTAGTCTTAATACGTTCACAAAGAAATGCTGGCAGCGATACCACATAAGACCCAAAGTCAAGTACAAAATGTGAAACTCTGGACAAATAGAATCAGTACAATTATAAACTCGCCGTCTCACACTGCATATTATTTTGCCGCGTGCACGAGTGATTCTACCTGATGTGTGATATTAAATTAATAATAAATAATAATAATAATAAATAAATGTTAGCCTAATTGGCGACTCTAAATTGTCCATGGGTATGAATGTGAGTGTGAATGTTTGTTTGCCCTGCGATTGACTGGCGACCAGTCCAGGGTGTGCCCCGCCTCCCGCCCAAAGCCAGCTGGGATAGGCTTCAGCATGCCCGCCACCCTAATGAGGATGAGCGGCAGAGAAAATGGATGAATGAATGAATATTAAAAGTTGTAATGCCAGTAATCCTCCGACATCCCTGCTTCACTCCCGTGCACGTCAAGACTTGATTTTAATGCGGCATGGTCCGCTTTTACCCTGCTGGCTCCTCACCTCAACTGGTATCACGTGTCCTATCCAGTTGCTTGCCAATGCTGGCCTTATCCACACCGCCTCCTTCCTCCCAAATGTTTAGCTTTCGCCCTACGCTGTTGGTTATGCGGTACATAGGCTCAGTTGAAATGTTGTGCGACCTAATTGGATACATGGAGGAGCCTCCGTTTGACAGGAGAACGGGAGTGTAGGCAGCGTTTGAGTCGCTCCTGAGCCGTGTAGTCATATCTGATTCCTGCTCAAGTATTAATAAGGGCGTTACGGCGCCGCGGGAGGCCGCAAGATTCAACTACACGCATTGAATCTTGCATGAGTGTGAGTAACCGCTATCCCTCAAGTTGTAGGGATGTAAATCTGTTCACACATACACAACGTTATCAGGATACAGTGTAACGTTGTGCAGCTTGCAGCCTGTTCGTTTTTCCTGCAGCCATCACGAGTCTTGTGTATGTGACTGAAGTTTTCTGAAAAGTTTGGACCCATGCTGGAAGGACCCAAGAGGCCACCAGACTACCAGAATGGAAGTATGGTAAGCCAACTAACGTCCATTCCACATTTTCAAACGGAGCATACATTGTGTTGATATAACAAGTTATGAAGTTGGTTATTGTGGTTGTAGTCAGCAGATGTTTTTAAAGTGATATTAGGTCAAATGATGTGGGAGTGCGGCAAAGGTAAAGAAAAATCTACAGGGTGTTCCTAAAGTCTCGGCACAAACAATTATTAACAAAAACTCACTTTTCCTACTTTTTAATTGAATGTTCACTGCTCAAGAAATAAAGGGAACACTCAAACAACGCAGTGCAACTCCGAGTCAGACTTCTGTCAAATCAAACTGTCCGCTGAGGAAGCAACACTGATTGACAAGCAGTTTTCAGGTTGGAAATGGAATAGACCAGTTTGAAATTATGCACGGCGCCCCCAATAAAGGAGTGGTTGTGCAGGTTTTTATTTATTATATGTCCATACTTAAGAGACACCCAGTATACAAAACGTTTACTGTACACAACTCTTGTATTCTATTGGGTTGTATGTCTACATGGAATCTACATTAGAAAGCCAGCACAGTATTCCGACTGCGTGTTTATCTTTGGTGGTTTCCTAGCATGAGGCCATGACCTGCGGAGAGGAGCCTGTGCACATTTGAGTCGTCACCCGGTGGAAACTGTTCCATCAAAGCGGGACCGGCTCTCCCAGCCACATGGACCAAGAGACGCACCCCGCGCCCCCGTCCGAGATGGACGTGGATCTAGGCTTCGCTCTCTTCTTCCTCTGCCTTTTGTGTTTCTTCCTGCTGGTGACGGTGGTGCGATGCGCCCAGACGGTGGTGGACCCTTACGGCTCCATCTCCACCTCCACCTACCAGGAGGAGCAGATTACCTGAAGGCCGGGAGAATTGACATGCACTTACGCACATGATTAAAAATTAAAAACTGTGGTTACATTACCGCAGTTGGGCGGTGAGCTTGAACAGCTCGTCATGTGACCGGCCACGGAACGGTGCAGAAGAAAGGAGACAGACACAAAGTTGCTCATTGTTCTGTGTGTGCGTTATATCAAGAAATAGGACTACCCCCTCCCCTCCCAAAAAGTCTACAAATATGTTACTATAAAATAATTAACTGCAAAACTAAAATGAAATACAATAAAAGTACCCATACTTCAGAAAAGTTCTGTTATTAATGAATTAGTTAATAGTAAATTTAGTAATAGTAAAGTTGTAACAGGAGTAATTGGGTATAACTTTGCATTTGAATCAGTGTGTTTGTTATTTCAAACAGTAACCACTGCTTTTATTAATAAAATCCTACTGACGTTGATGTTTTAGTACCCCCTGGCGGCCATGAAGCCCTTAGGATTTTCCTATACTCCATCCATCCATGTTCTTCCGCTTACCCGAGGTCGGGTCGCGGGGGCAGCAGCCTAAGCAGGGAAGCCCAGACGTCCCTCTCCCCGGCCACTTCTTCCAGCTCTTCCCGGCGGATGCCGAGGCGTTCCCCGGCCAGCTGAGAGACATAGTCTCTCATTTACTAGCTCATTTACTAGCTGTAGCAAATGAGTATTAAAGTAGAGGAGGAAAAAAATCACAGTATATAGCAGAAGTGTCAAACTCAAACCCCGGGGGCCTAATCTGTCCCGCGCTGCAATTTAATCCGGCCCAAGGAACTGTTTGGAAAAAAGTGCTGA